>PVIW01000107.1:0-265839 GCA_004026585.1 Noctilio leporinus
ACCAACAGTGTATGAGGGTTCCCTTTGCCCCGCATCCTCGCCAACACTTGTTGTTTGTTGATTTACTGATGATTGCCATTCTGACAGGTGTGAGGTGGTATCTTAATGCAGTTTTAATTTGCATCTCTCTGATGACTAGCGATGTTGAGCATTCTTTCATATGCCTCTGGGCCCTTTGTATATCTTCCTCAGTGAGTTGCCTGTAACTCAGTCTTTTAATCATTCTGATAATCTGCCTAAGTTTCACGAAAGCCCAGAAAGCGGGTTGCATTTCCCCCATTTAACAAAATAACGAGTCAGTTCTTTGAGTTTACGGCAGAATTTGGACTTCCCCATCTCCGGCCCCATCCCACCTTAACTTGCTGTGTATTCACTTCCCCAAAGTGGATGCTGTGCTCAGCGAGGCTGAGCATCTTCCAGCTCTCTGCACTTATTGCCCTCATTCCTAATTCTGTGGCTGCATGTGTCTTTGTACTCATTTCCTGTTGTGATTATGACAAATTGCCGCAAACACAATAGCTGGAAACAACACAAGTTTATTTTACAGTTCTACAGGCCTTAAGTCCAAAACTAGGCTCTTTGGGCTAAAGATGTCAGCAGGGCTGGTTCTTTCTGCAGCTCTGGGCAGAATCAGTTCCGTTGCTTTTGTCAGCTTCTAGCGGGCGTGGGCATTCCAAGGCTCCTGGCCCTTTATTGCTGGTCTCTGTAAATCTTAGTACTGTCACATCTTCATTGCTGGTTTCTGTCTCCACACCACTTTCTCTGACCCTGACCCCTGCCTACCTCTTACAAGAAGACTTGTGATTATTTCTGAGCCTACCTAGGTAATAATCCACAGCAATCTTTCCATCTCAAGATCCTTAATTTAATCATATATGCAGTTTCTCAGGCCATGTAAGGTAACATTTAGGCCCTGGGTATTAGGGCATAGACATCTTTGTGCAGGGGCATTAATCAGCTACTATAAAACCTGCATTTGGTCTCATCTGCAATGTCTGCCTTCTTCTGGCCCCTGCCCTTCATTTTACCTAAAGTGCACTTGTCTTCCTACTCCTCTGGTTGAATTAATAATGTATGCATAATCTAAAATACGAGAAGAACCCTCGTTTAGATGTTTCCATGATAATATTGTTTACGCTTGGCACATTTTGGAAGTCCCATCAATGTTTTTTCTTGAAATAATTATGAAAATATGAAGGAAGATGAGAACTTACATTTTAAGTAAAAGAAGTGAGGTGCAAAGTAATGTCAGCCTTGTGATATTGATGTAGTTGAATAGGTCTCCAAGAAACCTAATTCACAGGACATTTGGAGCATTTGCCTTTAACTTTCTGTAGCATGGTTATCTTATTTCCAGGCTCCCATCCCCTCTGCATGACTTCCTATGAACACTAGCCTTCACTGGTTTTCTATCCTCTCCAAAGAATGCTTTACAAAGTGCATCTGAAGTTTTAGCAATTGCACACAGGAATAATTTCTACCCAACTGGTCTGTATGTTTTGGATTTCTGGACCACTTAACATATACCTGAACATTCCAAAACCCATCTATCAAATGCCAAACTCGGCAAATTTGTGGAATATGTAATGTGCAGTATCAGTAGGTGTCTTACTCTGCCTGGATTATGACAACCGTCTCTGTTTTCCTATAGGAATTACTAAGAGTGCCTCTTTCAGAAAAAAAAGAAAGTGCTGATTTGAATAATATATTATGCAGTTCCCCTGAAACCTACCTGTGTTCTGGGTTGGCCTAGACACTAACAGTAAACCATGGTTCCTAATCTTAGCAAACAAGCACTAGACAATTTGAACGATGTGGCAGGCAAAATATTTGGGTTCCCCATAAACACCCACACCCTAATTGTGTGCATCTCTGCACACAATCTGTGAATATGTTGAGAGTTGAGATTACACATGGGATCAAGGTGCTAAAATCACTTGACTTTAAAATAGGGAGATTATCCCAGATTATATGGATGTGTCCCATATAATCACAATGTTCTTAAAGGGGAAAGTGAGCAGCAGATGAGGATATGATAGGGCTGCAGCCATGGAAGAAATACAACATTGCTGGCTTTGAAGATGCAGGAAGGGTGCTTCAAGCCAAGCTATACAGAAGACCTCCACAAAATTGGAGAGACAAGAGCAGTACTATTTCACATTCATTTGTAAAAAGATTCTTTGGTTAAAATACAATGGAAACCATCATTTTCATCCAAATCTACTATGTTGCAAATGATGAAACAAAGTCCCAGAGGAAGAAGTGATTTGTACAATGTCACATAGTACATTACAACCTATGGCTTCCTCCCTCTGTGAATCAATAGTTGTCTTATGTACACTTGAAAATGTGGTTCTTCTGTAAGAATATCTTGTCTGATGTCTAAATAATAGAACACATACTGATGCCTAATGATCCAGAAGGTTGGAAGTCCCAAAATGTTTGTTACTTTATAAATCTTAACATCATTAAATATTAGATCAAGATGGAACATTTTCTAATTCTCTATTACAATTAGAATCCATGGAGGTTAAGCAAAGTTTTCCACATTTATTTTCCTTCATTTCAGTTGTTATTACTGCTTTTCTTTTGTTTTCTGAAATGAATATCTGTATAATTATTCAAGTCCAGCCTTTTCTTGGACAATAGCTATAACATTCTAGTAGTAAAGCTTTAGTTGCTAAATGCACATAATGAAGAGCTAAAAAAAGGGAAAATAAGGACTGAATTTGCTTATCAATTTGAGTCAATCTGTAAGAGTCCCCTAAGACATCTGATGGTTTCAGAAAGAACTAGAAACACCTAACCTAGTTTACTTTGTATGGAAGTGAGTGCTGTGCTAGTCAGGATTCTGGGAGAGAAGATGCTTTATGTACCCAATACCTGATTAAAGTATTTATTCAAGAGCCATTGTGGCAGGATAGGAAGTCTGAGGCTGTTATCTTCTTGAGTAAGAGGAGTGACCGTCGAAGAAGGAACCCCTTCTTCGTTGAATAGCTTCTTCATCTTGAAACCTTCCCAGGTATGCTGACAGTCTTCTTCTTGAAGGAAGGCTTCTGGATTCTGATCTCCATTCTACAAGACAAGTTACCCACTTTCTCAGTGATCTTGATCAGTAGTTCAAAGAAATGAGTGATTCAAATAAGAAAAAGAAAGAGCCTAACATTTAGAAGGTCTTATGCTGGTCACTTTATATAGTGACTCTCAGTCATGACACACAACACCATCAGGGACAGATTTTTGTATCAGGACTGCCTGTTGCCAGGATACAGTAATAATACAAACCATGTTAAGCATATATGAGAATTGAGGGTTTTATGTAGCTGAGAATTCCAAGATCATTACAGTCCTTAAGGAATGTGAATTTTAGACACTTTTCATTCTGTCTCCCTTTACCTTTCTCCTCTCTTTCTCTTTATGTTGTAGCATTATTCGAAGCACTACAAAATGGGATAGGCAACTTGGTTTAAATCATTTGAGTAATCATTGGATTCTGGTTAACTTATCTTAGTCATCCTTGAACCAATCTTTGTTGCTAAGAACATGGATACTACTATTAGTCAAATCTATATCATAAACAAAGGGGTAGAAGAAGACCGAAATGGACTGACCAATGGAGCTATGTTAAGTGGGGGAGGAGCAATTTCCCAAAGAAACAGGTGTTCTGCTAACAGAAGGGAGAGAAGGACTACTGAACTAGTAAATGTGAAGACAATTTCATTAAAGTGTGATCTTCCTCATGTAGAAATGATGAAGTGAAGTATCAGAAAGGTTTAATTGTACTTTTAGAGCATGTACCACTGATGAATACATGACAGATGAGAATCAGAGCCCTGATTTATCTGATTCTAAAGTCTGTGCTCTTTCTGATGCAGGCCCTGTGCCACTTCAACTTCATAGATCCTTGAAAGAGATAACATTTCCTAAACAGAGTTATTATATTAAATTTAATAATAGAACTAAAAATTGCCTGATCAAGTTGTAGAAATGATTATTTGGGGAGAAATATAAAATGGCTATTTCTCTGAAAATTGTTTAGCAAGGAGCATGACTTTCATTGTTTTCAAATGTTCTAAAAGGTACACTGCAATTTTTTAAGGCAATCAGAGGAGGCTTTTAGTAGCTTAGAACAGTTTTTGCATGGTTTGAAGATTTTTCTCACCTACACAGCTAAAGATAAAATTACTATCAATTCTTTCATTTCTATACTATGTTAATGAGATTGCAAATTGGTATACCTTTTAGGTGTGGTGCAATTGGCCAGAAAGATAAAAATTATTAAAAACAAACAAACCCGTACCTTTGAAATTTACTTTAAGAAGCTTACCCTACAGAAACAATCAGATAAGTGTATCAGTCTGGTTTCAGAGGCTTCTTCAGTGTTATAGATAATAGAGAATATAGAAAACAATCCAAACATTAAGTTGTAGAAGGGTGGCTAAATCAACTATGACAATGACAGTACCTAATATTTGTTGAACCCAAATAGTGTGATAAATTGTGCATACTATTGATATTCAAGGCACCTTGATGTCAATTCATTCTCACAATAAATAACCTACACTTTAGATATTACTATCTACATTATCTTTCTCTTCAGGTAAAAAAATTAGAAGAAACTATGATTTGGAGAGAGTAAACTATATGTCAAGAATACTTACCAAATCTAGGTTTATCTGACTCCAAAACTCATGACCTTAATCACTGTGCAATATTCTATTTATCTATTAAATGAAAAACAATACCTTGATTTAAAAATATTATATAGATCTAGTATATAAATGCAAAGAGGTATTTATGAAAATTATTTTGTTAAAAAGGCAGGTAAGAGCTGAGAATGCATATCAGGGCCCTTGTTTTATTTTAATTAATATTTACTTGTGTGTGTTTACATACACTAACTTGTTAAATGTGACCATTTTTGTGTAATACATACAGGCCATTTTTACATTTATTTTATTATTCTGTAATGAACTAATTATTTACAATAAGTATAAAATTCTTTCCTAATTATAAGAGTAAATTAATTACTTCCCTTTTGGAAAAGAAGTCAGCATATTGTGCATCATTTTTTCATCTTATTCTGTCTACCTTTCAGATACTCTGTTCATTGGGGTTTAGATCATTTGCTCTTTGTACCCAAACCTTTTCAACAAGAAATATTTTAGTAGAATAGTTGGTAGGTATAGGTGCCTGGTTAACAGGGTAAACAAAATAGAATCCCTAAGACAGAGGATCCAGGTTACGACTGAATCTTAATGCTTCTACTTGGGAAACATCAGTGAGGACTAAAAATAATTTTTTAAAATGAGCTAATCAAATAGTTTTTAACCTCCAAAAAATTCAGGATTTATTCAACTCTGGCAAATGATTGCTTTCTGCTTAATCCCCTGCTGAATTCATATCTTGCTAATCCTGCACTATTCCCTGAATGATTACAAAGCTCTGACTCACTAAAGCTCCAATATAAAAAACACATACACATTATTAGTCCCTTAATCAAGAGTAGTTTTGAAAAAAGAAACTGCAAAATACCTATCCCTTTACATTTTAAAAATGGAGAAAAAGAACTGTAAAACTAAAATTCTGAAAAAAAGAAATAGCTTTAATTTTGTCATTGACTAAATTATAAGACAGTATTGAGAGAGTTTCTGTTTTTAATGATTATCAAATTATAAAGAGATAGTCTGAGTTTTTGGCCTCCTTTTTTCCTGTTGCAGAAGTCATTGGAAGCCCAAACAAGGCTTAGAACCACACTTAAACGTAACACTTTCTAATGACAGACAACTAATGGATAGGAAACATATCTTTTTTATGATGTAAGAAAACTTCCAAACAGGATCTTTAAATAAAATGGGCCTTTGATTTTACAATGACATTCCACAATTTCCATCCCCTATGACTTCAGTCCAGCTTTCTCCTTCCTGATATTGTAAGTCCACAGGGATTCTTGCCCCAAATTCTTGAATAACAAAATAGCTTTTAAAATGCTCTTGAAGTGTTTGGCCTAGTTGTCAAATTGGCTGTCATCATTTGGTGACAAGTGAAGAGGAGAGCAAGGGCATTCATGGCTCTTAAAGCTCAGGTCTTAATTATATTTATAAAGGGACAGAAAAATTTCCCTTGTTTTCCTTCTAACATTGGTGCAATTCCCCAACCCCAATATACAAAACCAACAAATTGAATCCTATTCTACTTGGTGACTCATGGTCAAATTTGGGGCATTTTGATACAACAAAAAGAAAGCACAAGAGATTGAGTTGACAACTAATGAGATGAAGATGCAATGTGAATAAAGGTGAGAATAGAGTCCTTAGATGACCGCCTTTAAAACTAAAGTGTTTTCAAGCACTCTGTTTACTTTATTGTTGTTCTTTCCACCAAATTTTCTTTTAATTCTCAACTTTCCTACCAGAGACATTTCATTACTACCTAGAAATTACCTGACATAACATATGCAATACTGGGAAAAATGCATCTTTGTATTAGTGTATTTGTAATGGAACTATAGCATAATTGAATCACTGAATATTAGATCTGAAAGGAGCTTGATGATGACCCCATTTTAACCATGTCAAACCCATAAAACCATGGCAAAACCTCCTAATCATTGCTACATTCAAGAGTAAAATCAGTATCTCCAAATCTTCAGTCCCATAGCCCTCTTTTTATCCCCCTTTTATTGTTGCTAACAGTCAATAATATCAATAACAGTCAATAATGCATGTTGTGTATCCACTAACCAATTTGAAAATCCAGGCTAATTACACCTGGCACCCAGTAAAGTTCACCTTTTGTATAGAGTCAATCCAAAGGAAGAACAGTATGTAGAAAACTATAGGTGAAACAATCCTAACGTTTACTTGGTGTCTGGGGAAAATGGCAAAAGGTGGATGGCTGGGTGGGGTAATGAGTAAGGGGAAAGGGAGAAGACATTTTTAAGTAGCGCTTCTGAACCAGGAAAAATTGGGCCTTTCAGAGAATTCTTGGCAATAACTGCAGACCGTTTTGCTTGCTACAATGGAAAGACTGCTGCTGGCATCTATTAGGAAGAGGCCCCAAATGCTTCTGAGCATCAGTGCACACAACATCTCCTACAACAAAGTGTAATCTAGTCCAAAATGTCAATAATGCTGAATTAAAAAAATTCTGGTTGTTAAGTGTATTCTCAAACATTGTCTCTCCCCATTTCTATCCACATCAACTGTTAGGCTCCCGTAAGTTTTCTTCTCTTCACTTTTAGTTACCATTACTAATCTCTTAATGCTAAAAAGAGCTCTATTCTTTTATATCTCTTTCCTTTGGCTGTCTATATATTTTGATTTGAACTCTTATCGTCATATTTTGTTTCTGTTAGTTTTTTCCATTCACGTTATAAAACCTCGTAAACCATGATACAAAAAGCACAAATCCTCTTAGAAAGATCAAGACAGAATTCTCTTCCATTGTCAAAGGAAAGGGAGGGAGAAAAAGTTATAGACATTTACATCACTGTTATATTTATCACTATATTATATTAGTAAGATTATATGTACTATACACATTAAATGACCACAGAAAAATAAATATTATCTAAATTTTATATTTCTCAACTCTGGAGCATGGCATTGAAATTGAAGACTAATTCCAGAAGAAAGGAGTTTTCCTTGTGTATGTGTCAAGAACCAAAATGTGAAAAGAAAGGAAGTGAGGGGAGGTAGGAATTTACAGGAAGATTTTAGACTGGGTATAAGGATGAGACAGTCAAGGAACATTTTTTGGGGGTTCATATAGTGACCCTTCACCAGGCTAGCTCCACTCCCAGCTCTACTGAGATTAGGATTCAAAGTTATTATCTTTAGGAATAAAAACTTCTTGACTCTATAGTCTCATGAAACATGAAAATAAAGAAGGGGCCCTGGTTGGTGGAACAGTGGATAAGGCACCAGCCTGCGAACCCAAAGGTTTGATTCCCTAGCCAGGGCACATGACCAGATTACAGGCCAGGTCTCCAGTCAGGTCTGGTAGCTGGAGGCAGGTGAAAGACAACCATACATTGATGCCTGTCTCCCTCTCTGCCTCTCTCCTTTTCCCCTCTCTCTAAAAATAATAAAATAAAAAAATTAAAATTAAAAAACGCTTTACTAAAAATAAATAAAATAAAGAAGGGATTTTTATGAATTGGTACAAATGGACAATTGTGGGGAAAAAGACAACTTTACTTTTACAAGATTGATACATGTTCTTTGTTGTCATCATTTGCAATACAAGAACATATAAAACAAAACTTAAAATACTTATGAACCATATATGGACCTACCAATAAGTGAGCATTTCACCTGGCCATTTTAATATTTTATGGAAAATGTGCTATAGAAAGTTTTGTTTATCCAAAAAATTAATAGTCCTGGGAAGAATATGAATGAGCCTACTGTCCTTAAACCTACTAATTTATTTGATATATAAAACATTCCAGTGTGTACATTTATATTATACTGATAGAATTTTAAAAGTCAGGGAATCTATTTTTTCTCTTATTATACTTAATAGAAATTTTCAAACAAGAATTCTAGAATAAATAGCACATAAGCTTACTTTTGAAAAGTCCTTCCTAAACACACTAAATATTAATTAGATTAAAACAGAATGATTGATGTCATACATATATCTAACTGCTTATTTTGCAAACATTAAAATAATATTTTTAAAGTGTTTTAAGGAACGTGGAAAAAAGTAGCAAACAAAAATCTGATTCTAATTAAAAAAAACTACATGTAACCATATACGCTTGGAACTTTATAAAAACTATAAAATGATCATGTTTAACATTATGTTGTATGATTATGAATAATTTTTACTTTCAGTTTCTATAGTTCTATAGTTTTCTGTGAAAAGGACCTTTTTGTTAAATTAAAAAACAAACTAACTAATGCTCCTTTTAAATGGATCCTATAGAGAACTTTAATGCATTACTAAAGCCATGTGCACATCAGTTTCATCCACTCTGTCTTGAAAAACAGGGAGAAACATGTAGCTATAGTAAATGAAAGCAGCAAACAACAAAATATGGCCAAATCCATAAATCCCTTTGCTTAGCAAAGCTTCTTTTTTTTTGTATTGTAACAGTTGCAATCAATAACTGCAGACTTTTGTACTGTAATATTGGCAAAGCCTCAACTCCTGGAGTAGAGGCTTGGGAAGATGTTCCTTGCACTGGGCAGAAGGGCTAAGGAAAAAAAAAAAACACAATTTGATCAGAAGTGGCTTCATTTCACGAATCATTATGCTATTAAGCTGGGTTTGAAGATAAGCACTTTAAGCAAGGTCATGAGTTAGCCACTGTCTTAGACCCTGCTGTCTAATGCTTTCAGAAAACTGAGCTCAGCTCACTCCTCCTTGGGTCAATAGAAAAGGAAGGCATGTTGTTCTCACAATGTCAGCATTATGTTAGTGTTAATAGTCCACTTGCATCCATGTTACAAATAGGAATTTACTTTTGGTTCAGAAAACTCAATGGGTAGAAAGTCGGCCAAGGTAGAATTATCTTCAGAAGTGTTAAGAGCAGCATAACTCTCTCATACTTAGAATGCATGGACAGGCCACCTCCCTGTTTAACTTGTGCAAAACTTGATTTGTACTGCTTTCACAAAGCAAGGAGCACAGCTTATCACAGAGAGCTTATAAAAATCCTTTCATTTCAGAAGTCACCTGGTCATTTGAACGAGTTAATGTTGCTTCTAATAGGTAATTGCCTTATCATTCTTTGATCAAGGGAAACAATTAGGCATAGAAACCAACAAAGAACTGCTTTGTAATAATGCAACCCACCTATGTGACTAGTACAGCAGTGCCAAGATCTCTTTCAATCTACACGCTCTATACCTATGGCCTACTAGAAATCTCTACTTGAATGTCTCCTACGCAATTCAAATGAGCATATTAAACCTTGAACTTTTTCTATTTGACATGAAATTTACCCTCTTAACAAAATGTTATTTTATTAATTTTTAAGTATATTTTATTATGTTATTACAGTTGTCCCAAATTTTCCTGCTCTGCCTACTTCTGCCTGATAACCCTGCTTCCTTCCAGCACTCCCTTCATCATGCATCTAAATTCCTTGGCTTCTCTATTTTCTATACTGTTCTTAACACCCCCTGTCTATTTTGTACCTACCAATTATGCTTTTCAATCCATGCACCTTTTTCCCCAATCTCCCAGTTCCCACTCCCGGCTGATAACCCTCCAAATGATGTCCATATCTCTGATTCTGTTCCTGTGTTTGCTTCATTTGTTTTTGCTTTTTTAGATTCAGTTGTTGATAGTTGTGAATTTGTTGTCATTTTAATGTTCATAGTTTTGATCTTCTCTTTCTTGAATAAGTCACTTTATCATTTCATATAATAAGGGCTTGGTGATGATGAGCTCTTTTAGCTTTACCTTGTCTGGGAAACACTTTATCTGCCCTTCTATTCTAAATGATAGCTCTCCTGGATAAAGTAATCTTGCTTGTAGGTCCTTGCTTTTCATCACTCTGAATACTTCTTACCAGTCCCTTCTTTCTTGCAAAGGTTCCTTTAAGAAATCAACTGATAGTCTTATGGAAACTCCTTTGTAGGTGGCACTCTTATTTTCTCTTGCTACTTTTAAGATTCTCTCTTTATCTTTAACCTTTGGCACTTAAATGATGATGTACCTCAGTGTGGTCCTCTTTGGGTCCCAACTTGTTTGGGACTTTGTGCTTCTTGGACTTGTATGTCTATTTCCTTTGCTTAATTAGAGAAGTTTTATTTCATTACTTTTCCAAGTAAGGTTTCAATCTCTTGCTCTTCCTCTTCTCCTTCTGCAGCCCTATGATTTGGATGTTGGCCCATTTGGAGATGTCCCAGATTCTTCTTATATTATCTTTGTTTTTTTTTTTTTAATTCTTGTTTCTTCATTTTGTCTGATTGCATGTTTATTTTCTCCTTATGTTCCAAATCATTGTTTGAATCCCAGTATTTTTTCCCTTCACTTTTTTTCCATGTAGATTTTTCTTTATTTTAGTGTAACTTTCACTTCTTCCTTTATGTTGTTGCTATATTCAATGAATTCTCTGATCACCACTGTGTTGAAATCTGCATCTAATAGGTTGGCTATCTCTATTTTACTTAGTTCTTTTTCTGAGGTTTTATTCTATTCTTTCATTTGGGCCATATTTCTTTGTCTCCTCAATTTGACAATCTCTATGTTTGTTTCTGTGTATTAGGTTGAGCTGATTTGACTCTGTCTTAGTAGTGTGTCCTATTCTCAAAAAGTCACCTATAAATTTTGAGGGGTGGGGGATCAGTCAGAGAGGGGACTGTGTTGCTGCCTGGCTTCTAGAGGTTTGCCTGACACTCACCTCATTTCCAGTCACTTCATCTGCTCCCCATATGGACTGGCACCCTTCCAGCTGTTGCTCTGGTGTTGAATCCCAATGTGGGTGGGTTTATGTATATTTTTAAGGCCATGAGGGCCCTTTAAGTGGAATCTCCTAAAATTCTGGCAGTTTCTTCCATTGTCCCATCCCTTACTGGTTTTTATAGCCAGAAGTTATGAGGATTTATCTTTCCAACACTGGAACCCTGCAGCTGTGCCTTCTGGCCTGGGGCTGGGGTTCTCAGTCATATAGTATCCCTCCTGATTTTTACATACCGCATGTGAACGTCGGGCCATTAGTGTCCATTTCCCAGCTGCGGCTGCCTCTCTATGCACATCATGCCTCTCCACCCATCTCTGTGTCTCCACCCTTCCTACCCATCTGTATGAATGTTGCTTCTTTAAATCCTTGGTTGTCAAACTTCCATACAGCTCAATTTTCTGGCAGTTCTGGCTGTAATTTGTCTTGAGATTTAGTTGTATTTCTTTTTGTAGTTGCACAAGAAGGCAAAGTGTGTCTTCCTTTGCCTTCATCTTGACTGGAAGTCCTCTTAACACAATTTAAGCACACAACACAGTATTGTTAACCGTGGGTACAATTTTGTAGGACAAATATCTAGATTCTATTTATCTTGCATAATTGAAACTTTATGACTATTGGTTAGCAAATTCCTCTTGAACTGTTGATCTTTTCTGGTATTTTATCCATTCTAGTGAAAGTTCTTTATTGCCACTGAAGCAAGAAACTTTGAAATTATTGATACCTTCATTTTTGTAAGCACCTTTGTCTCATTTATCAGTATAACTTTTTGATTCTACCTCCCCAAAAGATCTATGTCTGTCCACCTTCCTCCATCTCCACTTTCATCCCCGTGGTTGATCCCACCATCATAGCCTGTCTAGCTATATAGCTGGCCATAGCTTTCCCCCTCATTTTGATCATTCCCCATTTAAGAGCCAAAGTGCTTCTTACAAATCATGGTACAGATTTAATCATTCCTTTGGCTCCAACCCATCAATGTCACCTCATTGCATATAGACTGAAGCCCAGCCTCTTTAACATATGGCTCATTGTGACTTCATCTCCACTTCCTTTTAAAATGTCCCTGTTACCACCCCTCCCTCCACATGCCACACTCCAATCACCCTCAAACATAACATTAAGACTCTTCCGTGAAAGTTTACACCACTTAGTTTTTCCTGGCTAACCATCTGCTTGTTCTATAAATCGCAGCCAAAATGTGACTTTCTAGACACAGCCTCAAGTGAATAAGTGACTATGTCTCCAAATTGCAGAGTAGAAGGCTAACTTGGCATAGAGCAGTCAAGGAAGTTTTTCATAGGTCTTCACAAATAAAATCAGAAGCTGAAACTTAGACTTGAAGTTTCTCTTGAGTTCTTGCCTTAGCTAACTCAGTTTCCACCACTACAACACCAGAGGTTTGCTTCTTATAAGTTTTTAGACTCATTACCCTACTAGGATAGTTCAAATGTAACTCCTCTCGGTATCAGTAATAATAAAAGATTCTTATTACACCATAAATCTGGTGGCTGGAGAAAAGTATAAATTTGATACAAATTCTGAGTTATTTTTATAGAGTCTTTATGTTTTCAAAATGGGCCAGAGTATTGTTTTAATAGCTCAGCTACTACATTTTAGCATGGGAATAAATATAAATTGTGCTTTAGCACCTGCTGGAAACCAGGCCTTGATGTTATCTAATATTTGATTCACTATCATAAGTCACCCTCATTGAGGAAACTGCTTTGAGTTACACAATCCATAGAGACTGATGCTGCAGTGCCTATAGACACAAACACATTTTTGTAGTGTTTCCCTTCTGTATTATTTCAACTCCTACATGACTTACATATTTATAGAAGCCTCTGGTGATTCCTAATGATGTTGTTCAGTTTCTTAATAATTTCCTTGGTTTTATGTTATCATTTCTGCTGTTTATTGTTCTCTTATTTTAATTATTTTGCATCCTGAGCAGTACTTCGGGGAATGGGTTTAGTTTTCACTGCAGTATATAACAGGTGAAGATAATTTTTAAAATCCCATTACAGCACAATTCCTATCCTTGGCACTTTGGCAGGGTAAGTAGGTAGGTCCCATCAATACTAGAAAAGTTACATTGCTTGGCTGTATGTTTTAAGGTGGCTATCATATATGGAACACATATGAGTGGGTTAGGAGCTTTATGTTAATTCTTTCATTTAATTCTCACAACAATCATATGAGGCATATGTTATTCATATGCCCATTTGACACACATGAAATCAGAAGCCTGGAGAATGTCAGTACTGTGTCCAAAGTCACACATAGCTAAACAGTGGTAAGAAGGAAGCTTTATCTGACTCCATAGCTCATGCTTTTAACAAATGTGCTATGCTTTCTTTCAAGTGAATCTTAATCCATCATAGAAGTAGGAAGAGAAAACATACCTATTATTCTAATCTTTTTCTTTTAAAAATTATTATGTTGTTTAAGACCTAATCATTTTTAAAAAGAGAGTTAATGATCACAGTTTAAGAGAAATAAAGTCATTTTTACTCAAACTTGGATAAAATATCATGTTCAAGCAAATGTAACTTTGAAAACAGAGTACTGATTTCTAATGCTTTATTACTATGTACTGTAGATAACTTTGGGCAACAAATTAAACTTTAAATCTCATTCCTCCCTCTGTGGGTGAAAATAATAATTAGATAGATAGAATCAAATAAGGTGATGCATGGAGGATGCTCTTTATGACTAGAATAAAGTAGAAGTGACAGTATACTACTATAGAGACTAGGTCATAAAAGGAATCGGGGAAAATGATTGTTCTTAATTGAATTTTCTTAAAATATTATCCTGCTTTTTATATATTTGTGCTCTTTTTTCTTTTTCTAGTGTTACCATAGATAGCTGACTAGTTATTAATATTAAAGGAAACAAAGGGAATTAGACATTGAATTCAATAAATTGGGGAGTAACAGCCTATTTGCTTAACCAGGAAGCTACAGCCTCACCACCACCCCACCAGAGAACCGACCGTCAGCTGCCCACCGCTCGCTGGGGAAAGGGGTATAGTTCAAAGGAGGGGAAAGTAAGGACATGAACAGTCGAAGTCAAAACAGTGCAGGCGGAGGTGCTTGACCATCGGGGCTTGTGAGTCTAACTAGAGGGTGGGCCAATCAGGAGCCTGCAAAAGCTTGGAAAGTTGATTGGATATTTTGTAAAAGCTTCTGGTCTTTCCCAAGCCTAAAAATACATAATCTTAGGGAAACAAAGTAGTGCTCTCTCTTCCTCTCTATCTCGGTGACCTTGCACTCTCTCTCTCTCTTACCCAGGAATACACACAACCAGGCAGCCATGTGGGTCCAGAGGCAGTGTGGGCCTGCAGCAGACTGTGCAGGTTCCAAAGGACTAAGTTTTACATGAAACAAAAACTCTGGAAAGTAGCCTTTGTTTTGGCCTTGCTGAAGACATAGTTGGAATTTTTTCAGGGCAGAGCGAAGGAAGATAAGAAATCAGAAACTCAGGGTTTCCACACCACACCACACCACAATCTCCTGCGCACGGGTCCACGAAATACTCTCCTTGGGATCCTGTGGAAGAACCCAGTTTCCACGTGCACAAAACAGAAGCAATAAAGGCAAACAAGGTCTGTCCTGAAAGTATTGAGCCAATGTCAATATAATTGAAACAGTTTGTGCGGCCAATACTTTTGGGACATACTTTCGTAGGCTTTGCCCATTTTTTCTATGGCCTAGCATCTAGCATATGACCTGAGAGATAGTATTATCAGTCATATTATATGTGATTCTTCATCATTTCCATGTTTTTATGAAGTTCTTCTTAGCTAGAAAAATAACTTCACAATTTAAAATGTGTTTTTTTTTTTGTTTTTTGTTTTTTGTCATTGTGCTGCTTTTTATTGGCTTAAAAACAGACTTGGAGAAAAATAAATGCTATCTCTCTAGACATTGCCACATACTGCCCCGCCCCCATTTTAATGAGATACAACTGACAGATATCATTCTATGAGATTCAAATGTACAGCATAAACATTTGATTTACACATATTTTGAACTGATTATGACAGTAAGTTTAGTTAACATTCATAATCTCATACAGATACAATAAAAAAATGGAAAAGAAAAAATGTTTCCTTGTAATGAGAACTCATGGGCTTTACTCTTGTAACAACATTTATATACATCATACAATGGTGGTAATGATAATCATCTTATTTTACATTGTATGCCTAGTACTTTTCTCTTACAACTGTGAGTCAAACTTTTGACCACCTTCCTTCAATTCTGCCCCAACCCTACCTACCCTCTTTACCCCTACCACAAATCTGAATTCTTTTTCTATGAGGTTCATTGGTTTCTCTTTAAAAAAATGTTTTGACTCCGCATATAATTTAAATTACACAGTATTTTTCTTTTTCTGCGTGACTTACTTCACTTACCATAATGCCCTCAAGGTCCACCTGTATTGTCACAAGCTACAGGATTTTCTCAATTTTTATGGCTGAAAATATTTCATTGTATATATTTATTTCTCATTCATTCATTCATTGATGGACACTTAGACTGTTTCCATGTCTTATCTAATGTAAATAATGCTGCAGTGATCATGGAGTTGCAGATAGCTTCTGGAGTTAGTATTTTCATTTCTTTTGGAATATATTCCCAGAAATGGAAATGCTAGATCATATTATTGTTTTACATTTAATTTTTGAACCTCCTCCATACTATTCTTCATAATACCTGCACCAATTTGTAATTTCAAATACAGTGCACAAAGGTTCCCTTTCTTCCACATCCTCCTTAGTATGTCATCTCTTGACCGTTTGATGATGACTATTCTAACAGACATGAGGTGATATCTCATTGGGGATTTGATTTGCATTTCCCTAATGACTGGCCATATTGAGTACCATTTCTTGTACCCATTGGCCATCTATATATCTTCTTTGGAAAAAAGGTGGAATCAGTACACTTGGCCATGGTTATTGATTATACCAGGAAGGAATGATCCAGCCGATCAACCAAACATGGTGGCCCAGAGCCTAAGACCTAAATCTCAGTTTCTTCTGATACAAATGGATGATAAAAAATAGACTTACCTTGAGGAAATAAGTAGAATAATTTCAATGGAGTGTTTAATAGATGTTAGCATCTATTAGTTTTATTAAAATAAAACTATGAGTTTTATTTTAATCAGCCTCTATTTTCTCCATGAAAAGATATGCATTGTGTATTGACCTAGATATTACTAGACATCTCGTGTGCTAAAAGTAAAGACCTTTTGAGCACTTGGAGAGATTATAAAATACGTGTTATGTACATCTTCATGTCAATCTAACAAGAAGTCTCTGAAACAATGTAACCGGGAAGATGACACTTCATATGTTTCCAGGGCTATAACCAGTGTCTGAAATATGCCAAGATGAGACAAACAGGGATGATTAGACACTGAGATAAATTGGAGAAAAAGTAATTTTTGCCCAGGAGTTCGTATTTATGCAAAGTTTTAATCCTTTAGCCCTCAGCATCACAGAGGAATCCAAGGAAACATGCAGCATGCTGTGGAGATGTTTGCATTTTTATATGAACAATTTTTAATGATGTCACAGAGAAGCATTAACTAATTTCATTTTTAATTAGTTTCAGGGTGTAGAAGAATTAAAAGTGGTTATATTTAGAATGTATTTAATTAACATGGATAAACTATATTTCAAGTGCCTAATGTAGAAAATCTCACTAAGTTCTACTCCTGGCTATATTACTGACTTAATTAATAGGACGAGCTGCAGCATGTTAATGAGAAGGAAAGAGAAACCCTTACTTTCTACCTTTATTGTGGTTGTAAGCCATTCCAGGTGCTTAAAAAAGTGGCTAGTTGCTATTGAAAGCAGGAAATATTTATTATTCAATGCAGTAGGCTGCAGTGACATTTCTTATCATTTCAGCATAACTGTGCTGGAGGGTCTGTAAATAGTATTTGCCAAAGGCAATTTTACACATTCATAACATTCTTTGAAGTCTGGCAGAGGTTATCTTTCTGCTTCTCCTACTGGCTGATAAACCAGTATGGGGGTTTGCAGGGAAACAAAACAAACTCAAGGAATTTCATTTAGTAATTTTTGAATTGTACTCACCTTGAAGAAGTTAATACCTAGCAGATAGTGACCCTTTTAATAAGTAGTTATTGATCAAGGGAGAGGCCAACTTGCACCTCAAGAGGGAAATTTTACCATTAGGAGTCATTCTGCCTCATTCTCAGGAATATGAATAGTATTTAATATTAAATTAACATTTTTTGCTCTGGATGTGTAGCTCAAGTGGTTGGAGCATCATCCTGATATATATCAAGGTTGCAGGTTTCATCTCTGGTCAGGACACATGCAAGAATTAACCAGTGAATGTATAAATAAGTGGAACAACAAATTTATATTTCTCTCTCTAAAATCAATTAAATGAAGATTTCACTAAAAATATTGAGTTCTTTTCTTACACTTTTAAAGGAATTTTTATATATTTATACTCATTCAAGGACAGCAATGGGTCTATAATTTAGATGACTAAACTGAGTCACAGATAGTAAGTGGTAGAGTATTAAAAAAATAAATATTTTATTTTTTATTATTTATCAATATACTATATGTTTAGGCCCCAAATTACCTTACCCATTCTTACCCAGTAACTATTAATAAAATTACCCTGCATACATTTTCCTAAATACATAATATCTGAATTTATTATATTTATGTACTTACAGTTTTTAATTGGTTTTTATATTTATGTTTATTATTTATCTTTATCAAGGAGAATACAAGTATCATGCCATAGGACCATCTTATTTTCTGCTTTTTCTGCTACACTAAGAATAGTTCCTGGCAAAGAATAGGCAGTCATTAAATATTTATTGACTCCATTAATTAATGGCATAAAAATGTTTCACAAGATGTTTCTAGAGGAAAGATGAGTGTTCTATCTTGTTTTAATGATAAAAATGTGTCAGATTTAAAAATTTAATTCCCCAAATAGTGTAAAACCTAAAGACAATATTGTGCTCCAAAACAGTGCCAATTTTTGCTTTCTTACATTCTGAGCACTGTTGAAAGAAAATTGTCTTGCAGGTAGATTTTCCAACATCCTGACAGTGTGGCTTAGTGGGGGAAGAAGCAGTGTGGAGACAGAGGTGGGTTAGATCCCTACCTCCATCCCTTCTTGCTCTGTGACTTTGAAAATGTTACATTTCATCATTTTCTTCTCATGTGGCACATTTTAGAAATTCCCCCTTTCCCATCTTGGCAACATAGTCAAGGAGGTGGTGACTTACAGTCACATGTTCTACAATTTATTCCCTATTCCTCCACCAGGTTAATTTTTTAAAGCCCCACTTTTATGGTATGACATCCATAACCAGGGATATAGCTCTGCATTTTATTTTGAATGGTGTTCAGTGTCTTCAACCTGCCATTCAAGTCATTCCATCATCTGACCCTGCTTCATCGACTCCAATTTGCCTGCCTTTGTGGGAAGGACAACACCCTCCCAGTCTCCCCCTGCAGATCACTCCATTTCTGCTTGCTATGTCCACGGTGTGCACAGCCTTCTCTCTTCTGCATCAATAACTCAATATCCACCTGCTTGCTTTATCCTAACACTGCTTTCAAAAATGCAGCCCGCATCCTGGCTCTCATTCCTGTTGATTTCATTAATTATACGTCACCATCTCCTCCATATGCTTGTGGCACCAAGTTTCTTTCCCTCTGTTACCACGTTATAGTACTCTGCCTTGTACTTTGATGGTGCCCCTTGAATACATTTATGCCTTAAACAAAACGTCCTGTACTGGTTGGATCTCCTTGGCACTGTATCTCTTGCAGTGCTCCATGTAGGGTGCATTGTGAGCAAAAAGTAGGCTGAGAGCTGCCTACACTGCTTCATTGCTTGAAGGGAGTATCCCTGTCAATGTGAGGGGAGCTTTGCTGTGTTGTGCTGCCCAAGAGCCCCTCCAGGAATGAGTAACCTATTCTCCCAGCAGAGGAGAGTCCCAGGGACAGAAGACTGTGGCTCTTGACTCATCTCTGAGATGGCGCCCATGAAAGAAAGTCACTTTGCCAAGGCATGCCTGAGCTGCGCTGCCAGTATCCATGTCTGGTTTATTTGCGAGTGTAAAAGCCTGATACGATTGCTCCACTGAGAACTGCTCTGAGAGTCTGTCCACACGTCAGAGCTCCCTGTAGAGTTGTCTGCAGCCTTCATGGAGATCATGTGGTAGCCCTGGATTTTCTTCAGCCCAGCCCTGCTGTCTTTCCTACTGCTCCACAGGTAATGCCAACGCTAGAGAAACTCCTACACTGGAACTCCTCAAAGTCTGCTTCCAAGACTTTGGGCTCTCCAATTGCTAATAAGATATTTCTTAATTACACACCTTTTTTGTTTCTGATCATAAGGGCATCAGGATGTGGATAAAATGTAGTAAGAAAAGAAGCAATCAAAAGCAACAATTAGGGGAATCAATGAACCATGCTTTTGCATATTGTGGAAAGTTTTCGTTTGTTTTGTTTTGCTAGTCGTTGGATCCTCTATGTAGATGGTTTTGCTCTGCTTTTTAAATTATATATAATTTATAAATCCCTATAAATATAGAGGGTGACCATTGTTGTTGTGAAAATGATAGGAACATATGAGAGGAAAACAATTAAAATGAGAATTGTGGTTGAATCGCAGTTACAATGAATGAAATGGACACTCATCACTAGACTTTTTCTTATAACAGCCTCAAGGAAAGTTGATCCTGTTATTTATTTTATCCAAGAAAAAAAGGTAGGAAATGCATCTAAATTGCCTAAAAGTGCTCTTTTAGGTGTTGTGTTTTTGTAACCTCAAACTGTAACACTCAAAATGTCCAGTAGTGCCTCTGCTCTAACAGGGCAACTCATTGGCTCCGTTCTGCCAGTAAGTTCCTGGCCAATATGCCGCTCCTTGGTTTTATAAACATTTAAAACTACTCGCTCAAACTGGCTAGGTTGCTAGCAACCAACTCAAGTCAAGATGAATACCCACCATGGTGAGAACAAGCATTTCAACCCCTTGAAAGTAGCAGCCCAGGTGTTTTTCTCCTCCTCTCCCTCCCCCATGAACATTAAGCCTCTTGTTTCTGGAAAAGAAAGAACAAATCAAGCCCAGAACTTTCATTTCTCAACTTTGTGTGAGTGGCAGTGGGAGGCCAGGAAGTAGCCTTGAGACTTGTTTTTCTTTCTGAGAAACACTGCATTAGATCTAAAAAAAATGCCCCTGAGATTTAATTAGCTTTCCATATTATTTTTCACTACAAAGACGCTTACTCTTTTTTTACATGGCTCTGTTAAAAAAAAAAAAAAGAATCTTTAGAAGATTTTTTTTTTTGAATGGGAAAGGCAGCATAACTTCAAAAATGGAAATGCTCTGCCTTTCTTGTTTTGAGAAAAGTAACTGAGTGCTTTCATAATTTCAAGGTGACATGAAGGCTTGTTTGTGGTCAAGATGGGGATAGAAATGGTCTGGAATAAGAAATTTGGGTCATTGCCCCTTCATTTTAAACCAGCACAACAAAAACTACGCATTTGGATTATTCTAAAGAGATCTTTTCTATAGAAGTTCAAGTTTTGTGTTTTTTTTTTTTGTTTGTTTGTTTGTTTGTTTGTTTTTTTCCATGGATCTAAAGAGATAAAAATGGACAGCAGGAATAGATGGAAGCCAAGGACTATAAAATAGGAACTGAAGAAGTCCTGTTCTTGATCTCTCACCACTGCTTTGCTTTGCACATCTGTTGTTATTTTCATTGTTCCCTCTCTCACCAGGTTTCCCAATGCACCTGGTGGTATATGGTACCATCAAACTTGACTAAATTTATGACTTCATCACTCAGCCAGATTACAACTTTCATATTCCCTCAATTTTAAATTGTCAGGGAAGACTTTTGATTGATCCAGTCTAAAGGGCTTTCGTGGTCTCTTTTGTTGTCAATAAATTGTGTCCAAGAGTCAGAGTCAAGCTAGAAAATCTTGGTTGCTCCCTTTTTAATCATATCAATAAGAAGAAGGGGAAAAGTGGGAAAAAAACAATCAGGGAAGTCACCTGAAAAGTAGGGACCGGGCAAGAAGGGAGGTAGAAAGAGACAAAACACTGGCCATATTACTACTTATGTCATGAATGTCAACTATTAACCTGAACTAGAGAAAATATATGAAGAAGTATTTTAGGCATAAGTCTAGCTAAATTTCTAAATTTTGAGCATATATGTTTAGATCTGTCATTAGCCTATCAGGGGAAGCATCTGTATACTTACTGAATTGTTAATCAATTAATTCCATCATTCTCATATTTCCTCTCTCCCTCCCTCCCTCCCTCCCTTCCTTCCTTCCTTCCTTCCCTCTTTCCTCCACTTACTCAGTTATGCCAAAAGTCCTGTGTTTGTTTATTGAAGGGATACAGAATTAAAAGTAGAAAGGAGCACTTAAGCAAGAAATACATCTAGAAAAAATCTCAGAAATAGTGGATGTGTTGATCACGGTACACTAACTGCTAACACACACACACACACACACACACACACACACACCCCAGTACATGCATGCTCAGACACACTCAGGTGGTTCAGCACAAGAATTTTTAATTTGTAACAAGGAGAGTTCTGCTTCACATCTGTATTTAGGGGCTCAGGCTCTTTCCAGCTCATGACTCTCCCACTCCCTACATCCTGGAATGTTCTCCTGAATCCTCTGCATGAATCCTCTGATGAATGAATGGAGAGGATGAGAAAATTTCATGAAAAGTTTTAAAGACCAGGGCTGGAAAAGTCATGCTTCATCTCCTCCCACATTCCTCATATGGCTGCACCTAAGTCCTAGGGAAATGTGGCATGGAATCTATGCATGAACTCAGGTAGATTAAAAGCTAGTGCTAGTATTGCTCTTAGACCCCGGGCAAGAGAGGCCTCTATTCTGAGCCTGGCAGTTTAGCCTTTTAGACAGATACTCTAGGATTTCTTCCTGCTATACCCCTCCCTACAGAAAATGAGACCATGAGGCCAAGGTCCAAGGCTGCCTGGGATGCTGGAATTCTCTGGGAAAAAAAAGTCCCTAGAGTTACTCTCAGGGGCACCCTCTTGTTCTTCCTAGGCTTATCTTCCCAAAGATTGGTGGTGTCTCCTATGGTCGTATCTGTAGGCCTCAGGATAGCCAAGGGCTGGCTCTTTGTGAAGAATTGGGACTAAACTCACATGGGCAGAGTGGGTGTCCATGCTGTCCCTCATAGTGCAGGATGGAGCTCAGGTGGGCTGATAAAGGGGAAGCCATGGTGGAGGGGTGTGGACCAGGGCCAGGGTCTCCCCAAGCAGACATCTTACAGTATAGAACTCTGGAGTTCAAAAATTCTAAATTCAAACCTGGTTTTCCATTTGGTCATGGTTGTATTTGACAATGTGGGAAGCTAGAATATATTTTATTCAGCAGGTTGACAGCCTAGTTTATAACATTGAGATGTATTATAGGTTGGCCTCCACCAGTAATTTTCCCTGGGTCCCAAAGTTATTAGGGATGCCCCTTGTGGTGAGCTCTGGTGGGTTCTGACACAATGCACAACCAGTGGGATTTTATGTTTTACCTTACATGCTTCAAAAAGGAAGGGGAAACTTGCGGTAGCTAGCTTCTATTGGATAAAAAGATCAAAATTTATTTGCTTTGTTGTAGTCAGTGGACCATTTCTGTTCCTACTGCCCCAAGCACTGATAAACTCTAAAAAGCAACTAATAAACACTCTGGTTGCATTTAATAACAGCTACCTTTTGTTTTTAACTCTTAGTATGTGCCAGACACTATGTTAACAGATTACATGCTTTTTCCCATTTAATTCTAACAACTGTGTTAAGTTTTATCCTTGACAGGTAAAGAAACATAAGCAGAACAAGAAAGCAGATGTAGAATTTGAATGCAGGTTTACCTATAAAGTTTGCAGTTTTTCTGGCAATGGTCCACCCCTGTATAAGACTGGCATGGGTCTTAGACTGTTTCTGCCCATTTTGACTCCTGAATTATCTGTTTCACAGTCCAGCCAAGTAGTTGATCTGTCTGTTTATAAATATTTCCATTGACAAGTTCCTTTATGTATTAAGACACTAGGAACATTTTTAAACTTATGAATCATGATCCATTTTTGTATTATTGACAATTGGAAATAAAAGGATGACATTGTAGCCAAGGGATTAAGACTTGTAGATAAGTCACAGTCTACCTTATGTATAGTATATGTTAAAAATTTGAATATCTCAATGCATGTGAATATCAATTTGGGTAAATATTCAAAATTTAATGATCCAAACTTGTTGAGTTGTATTTGTGTTTATTTTGTACTTCTTTTCATTGTGTGGATAGATGGATTAGGTAGACTCTGGAGCAGTGCATAGAAATTTTTTCCCCACATCTGGCTTCACATCACTTCTCCCTGGAAAGGTGTGTGTGTGTGTGTGTGTGTGTGTGCGTGTGTGTGTTACTGCAAGAAGCATAATCTTCTAGTTTATCACTGAGTCAGAGCCACTTTCAAGAATTAAAAAGGTACTGTTGATAATTGTGCATAAATTGAAATAGTCCCAGGAAAAAGGTGTCCACATTCATCCTAGTCAAAAATCAAAATAAACAGGCCAGGATGCTTATTTATCTGACATAGTCAGGGAGGAAAAATATAGAGACAGACACAGATTAGCAGTTGCAAGATGCTGAAGGTATGATCAGTGGGAGGCGGAGCTCAGTGAGGCATGTTGACAATGCACATTTGTTCATGAGAACAGTTGAGACATCCCTTGAGCGATACATAGTGTGAACGCACGGGAGAGTTATTTTTATAAATGAGTAAATGGGAATAAGAGGTAGTTAAACATGGGCCCTTCAGGCTCACGTGATAACATTCATCTCCACAGATGAGGTCAGCAAAGCCTGAGTTATTAAGACATGTAAAGTGTATTAGGTAGGAGCACCTGCATTGCAAAATGTCTTCCTGATAGTTCATATCACTTTCATATTAATGATATCATTACTATTCCATTTAAGTAACAATAAGTTCCTCAAATTCTTAGAAAAATGCGTGTGTATCATTAGCATATTATTAAAGTTCAGTTTTGGTCTGTGCCTGTAATTACTCTATCTTATATCTTGTCCTATTTTTCCACTTCAAAAGAACTGTGTCAGTAATTTTCCCAGGGTACACTGAAATCTCTCAGACCCATTAAGGCTCCAAAATTCAAAGATTCTACCATTAATTTTGCATTTAAAAGCCAAAACAACTTGATGACCATTATTACCATTAACTGAAGGCAATACATACAGTATTAAGAAGAGTGTCAAATTTCTGCCCTACTTCTTACTATGGCCACTTCATTGGCATTTTCAGATGTGTGAAAAAAAGAAATTCATAGGACTTTCTTATACATATAAGGTTATTGTAGAGCTAAAATGTAAAGCCCATCTTAAGCACTTGTACCAACATTTAGCGTGTGCTAAGCGTTCAGTTAGTGCTGACTGTGTAGTGTAAGACCTGAAGAAAGATTTAGTGTTATAGCTTCTTGACATCTGAAACCAGGAGGGCTTCCAGTGCCCTAACCTCTAGCTGGCTTTCCCATCCTCCTCCCACAGAAGGGCCCCCTAGCCAGACAAGTCTTATCTCAGAGACCAGGCATAGTGCTGCTTATCCTGGGGTCGCAGGAGTCCATTTTTGGCCTACTCTGTAGACTTACTGCAACAAATAAATCGCATCCTCTTGCAGGGGCCAGGGGTTGTTACCGCACCCTGCTCGTTCACTGTTCCCAAAGGCACCTTCCTGAGGGTGGCCCTGCTTGGCTGGCATGCAGTGTCCCACTCCCTAGGCTGCTGCCACTTTTCCTTCCAGCTTCAGGTGGTAGGTGTGCAACTTTCCCTACCATAGGGAGAAGAGGAGATCAAACAAGCCCTTACTAAAAATGACTACTAGTAACACCAGGTGCCACTGTTACTACCACTATCAGTGTGAATGTTTTAAATCCTTCCTGGAGATGAATATGGCATGACACAGATGCAGCTGGAGACCCACGAGCAGGACTCCCAATGGATGTGCGCTTCCCAACACCATGTTTCTGATTTCCACCCTGGAGATGAACAGCACACTGTGGTTTACTGTCTGTAACATCAGAACAAATGAGCATGTTCATTGTGGGATTGTTTTTTATAGTTCATTATTTCCAATTTTGCACATTCACTACCTAAACTGAACTCAAAATCAGCTGAATGGAGACTGAAGTGATACTTAGCTGGAGAAGTGTAGAGAGGTAGAGGAAACGGTTTTGCATCTAATCACTGTATCCACAGCCCAAACTTTCTCAGGCCCCATGAGCTATGAATGATAACGATGTCACATACTAACACACATACATCATGTTACACTGGTGTGGCCCCAGTTTGATGAACTCAAATCCATCACAAAATCCCCATGACACTGACATAGCATCTCAGGGTCTTCCTCGGGTGAAGCCATGCTAAATTCTGCAAGAAAGCTAAGAATTTCCCTCTTCCACAGTTTCTACTTGTGTCCATCCAGCAAATGGGGTGCCAGCTGCTGTCTTGAGGCCTCTGTGACTATGGGCCTCAACATTACATGCTCTGCCCTTCCCCATTTTTTTTCTAATCAAGAATTGACAGACTTTATTCTCACATTGACAAAATTGTCCTAAGCAAACCAAATCCTGTACGTCTAATATCTATTCATTCTTTTTCCTAGATATTCACAGGTATGCCTAAAATTTATATTAGCCTCAGACCAGCATCCCTAACATTTAAGGTGTATATTGATTGTATATGTGTGTATGAGAGAGAGAGAGAGAGAGAGAGAGAGAGAGAGAGAGAGAGAGGGCAGAGAACTCTGTAGCCAGTGTGGTCATTGAAAGATTCAACCATTCCTTCCTTCCTCCATTCATTCTGTCAGAAATATATACTGAGCCCATTCTTTGTAAGGGTCCTTGTTTGGCACTGGAACACAGTGGTAAACAAAACAGACCTGATGCTTCCCCCTGTATGTAATTCACAGTCTAGGGAAGCGATTCTGTGAATGGCTGCATCAGGAGGGAGTAAAGGGGATCCACACCTGAGTTACTGAATCAAAATCTGTCTAGTAGGGGCAGGACATGATCTGGGAAGTTGGGTTCCTTACGGAAGAGAAAAGACGAACAGTAAAGTATCGGAATTAAAATTGTGACAGAACTCTTTGCCTGAAAAGCCGAGATGTGAGGAAGTGCAGAAATGAGGGACTGTTTAAAGACATTTGAGTCAGCCAAGCCTGAGGGGCACATGAAGCCAAAGAAGGGGGCCATTCAGAAATTTCCCAATGTCCGTATCTCAAGGGGGACAGGTCTTGCTGAGGGTTGGCAATTCAATGACCTGGTGCCAGCCTCCTACGAAGAAGGCATAGCAGAGATGACTCGAGACTTGAGATCAAATTCATCCAAGTGTGGAACACCAGCCTGTTGCCCACTGCAGTAGCTTCATCAGATCTCCCAGGCTGGGTAGCTTTGCATCTGCCTGCTCAGGACACAGGAATGAACCAAAAGCCCTAATCTACATCAAGAGCCATCACATGGTGTCACACGGTGTCACACGGTGTCACACAGTGTTGCATGGTGTCACTGATGCATCTTCTCCCTCCGCTAGCTTGCAGCCCTGGCCACCTCTCAGGCAGGACACCGGACTGATTTGTCTATCACGCTGTAATAGTTAATCCCCATCCTGTTAGTTAAAACATGTCAGCAACGCTGTTAGGCCAGATAAATCCAAGAGAAGCTTACGCTAGATGCCTGACCAACATCAGTCACTCATAAGGCTTCCAGACAGCAAGCCACACCACCCCCATTAGCGGCATAAGGCCTTGAATGAAACCCCTGAACCGGCCTTTCTTCATGGCTCTGGGGCAATGAGATACATCTGTATGACACCTCAGCCAGAATTTGTTTTTTACAACCCTTAGGAAGTATGCATTTTACATTAACAGGAAGTCTTGGCACTTCTCAACCCAGCTTTAAGGTTCTGCTTTTAGCAGACTGCTGTGAGCAATGCAGAAATCTGATTGTGTTGCTCCTCTGCGAAAACACTGCCAGGGCTCCCGCCGCCTGCTGAATTGTGTGCCCTGCCTTCTCCTGCGAGTCTGCCAGGACTCAGACAACCCCTGGTGGGTGACACCTGACCTTGCTCCTCGCTCCTGAGCGCTCCTGCACCTCCAGCCAGTCAGCTGCACGCTGAGTCCCAGAACCCGCTTTCCTGAGTCCTCATCCATGCTGGGGATCAAGTCTGCCTTTCAGTGAAGAATGCAGGCTGTGCTGCTTTTACCTGTTTTTCAGAACCTTTCTCAAATACCGCCTTTGCCATTATGGCCTTCATGCTGCAAGTGAAAAAAAAAAGGGAGGTTCTCTGGAAAGGAACGTCACAGGGCACAGAGTTATCTGATCATAAATTCCTAAACGGTCAGTTCCTGATGGGTAATCATGCTCCAGACAGATACCGTATTTACTAAAAAGGGTATCTTCGCTTGAAGGAGCTCTGTCCATGGTTTCTTTGTGTCTCGGTTAATATACCTTTGAAATGCCCTCTTTCAGACTCCTCCCTCTAAGATTTAAACAACCTAAAGAGAGCACAGAATCTTCACTATCCTGTAAACTGACCCCTGCCTTGCTCTATTCCATCTTCACATCCTCTTCCTTACATTCCTTCCTTAATCCCAAGTGCATGGAAGAAACTGCGACTGTTATCTGTCAGGGCAGCCTTGCTTGGAGAAATCACACCCAGAGACCATGGAATCAAGCCATGAGTTTACTGGGGGAAAGAAAATGGGGAGCAGCAAGGAAAGAGGCTTTTAGAGAAGTGTTCTTGGACCTGACATCATCAGGCTGGGGTTTTTAATCGTAGCTGCTAGGGGCAGTTGCACAGGTATACACTTCACAGGAAAATTAATTCATAAGCAGAAAGTCCATTGACAAGAAGGAGC
The DNA here is from genome assembly GCA_004026585.1 of Noctilio leporinus. Lineage (NCBI taxonomy): Eukaryota > Metazoa > Chordata > Mammalia > Chiroptera > Noctilionidae > Noctilio > Noctilio leporinus. The sequence continues at coordinate 28,429 of PVIW01000107.1, forward strand.
TAGTAGGATTATCTGTTAGGTCGTTTGCTCGCCAGACGAGTTAACTTCACTAACTCGCTCCCAATGGAGAGGTTCCATGATCACCGTTTGGCCAGGCTGGGTATGTAAACATAGTTTAACTAAAGTGTAGGTACAATCAGGGTCCAAAGGTCTGTGCTGTCTCCTTGTTACCTGGCCCCACACCCTGACATTACCCTCCAAAGCACTTTTTCAGCCTTGAGATCTGTCTTCCAGGCATATATCCTCTTTTTGACTCAGATACATTTTTTATAAAAATTCTCCATAGGTTCTTATATGCATATGTGCATATGGATAGTTATGTCCAGCGTGGAAGTTTTCATAATGCCCTTTACGTCCATCATCTAACCATAATTGCAGCTCAGTGAAGCCTTCTGTCCTGGCCCTGGTCCTGAGCACATGCATCTTTGCCTTATGCACAGTAGGAGCTTCTCAGCGGTACACGTATCACGCCTTTGGACATGATTTACTTTTCTCCTTTTGTGATTCTATGCCCCTTTTTTGTCCCGTTCGTCTGCTATCAAATCCACTTTCAGTGCAAAGAGAAAGGTGTTCTTCAAGCAAATGCCAAGCCTTACTATCAACTTCAAGGGACCAAAGTTTGCTTTTAGCAGGCAGGATTAGAGAATGCTTGTGAAACGCTTGGGAAGAGAACAAGTCTCTGCTCATGCCTGTTACTGTTTTTTTAGTGATATCCTTCCATTGCAGGAAGTCTTAGAGCATCAGCTAACACAGAGATCTGCATGGCACGCTCAGAAACTTGGCCAGTGGAAAGCAGTGGTGAAATTCTAAACAGTCAGGTTTCCTTCGGCTCTGAGTTGAACTCTAAGGATTATGTGTTTCAGGGTAGAACTCTGGCCAATGTGTCAATCACATGAAAATTAAGGCAATTAATTAAGTTTTATGCTACTGGATCGTCTTTTCCTGAATTGACCATCTTTTAAAGCTGACTGAACAGCTTTTCCTTTCTAAGCCAGATTTGAAAGCACACATGGTGATAAATTCATGATGCTCAGAGCCCACCTCCATCCTGAGATCCCCCTGAAACCTGCCCCCAGTTGGCTCTTTTCCGAAACTGTGTGATGAGAGCGTAGATTTGCAGACCCTCTTGCCTGCTGTGGGTTTCCAAGGGGGATGATGCTGAAATGGGGCTGGAGGTTCTTCCTTATTTTCCACAAAGAAGTTAAACAGTAGGCGTCAAGGTGAAGGAAATGTGACTGAAGTTAACCGTGAAAATGTGCTTTCAGTTCCTTCAGTCTCTAAAAGCATAGCAGCACTCTTTCTCAACATGTGACCATTCCTGTCAGCATCTATTTTTGCAGAAACTGAAGAGCATAAACAATGAAAATACAGTAGTTTGGGGAACAACCAGAATTCAGACTGTAGAAGAATTATAAAAAGTTTAGTTTTATTATTTTTCTAAGTACACACAGTTGGATAAAGTGCTTATATTCAAAAATATTTCCAATTCCAGATGGAACAGGGCCTGACAACCAAATAGACAGGTTTCATTTATAATTAGGACTTTTATTTTGATAGTGTGTCTAAAACACTAGGCAATCATTTATACTTTTAAGCAAAAATTCCCCTCCCTAATTTTCAAACAGTATTATTATAGGGTACAATGTATTTTAGATGAAGGGAAAGAATAATTTTAGAGCTGAGACAATTCCATCAAATACATTTTACAGTTAAGCAGGTCAATCTAAATTAGTTTATACATTAATTCATATACTTAATTACATTATTAATTTATTTGGCAAACATAGTCTGAGCAATGTGCTAGTTGCTCAGATTCTCAAAGGAAAAAAATTACTATATCATACCCTCAAGGGACTATAAACATAAACTTATTCTTCACCCTGTATCATTATCTTATCACACATAAATGATAAATCAAATGTCACCATGTTAAGGTACAGGATAGAATAAAGAACAGGATACAAAATGACCCCAAAAAATGAATGACTCATGGAAAAGAGCTTGTGTTTTATTCATAAGAATAATGGACTCCAAAGTGGAGTAACTAAGCTATCTTTGTAAATGCTGAGAACAATCCTTTGGGGAATTGGAAGAAAATAGAGAATACCTATTTACATTTATTTTTATCTCGTTTATCTGGTGTGTGGTTTCTAATGTGCACATTATATGTAATACAGATATATACAATTTGTAACTAAGTAAACATTCTGAGAGTGCTTTTGGTCTTTTTATTTATTTATTTTTGACTTATGATGTACACAATATAAAAATTGCAGACTACTTATCTTGGGATTGTCAAGCTACTGGATTATTTTAGGATGGCAAAAATATAGCCTGGTTTGTATTTTAGGAAGAATACTTGGTGACAATTGAATGGGAGTAAAAACCGATGAAGATGTACGCCAAAGATGATGCATCTTTCTAAAATAAAAGTAGCAAAGTGGAATGTATAGTTGAAGACTGATTTAAAAAATATTTGCTGGATTGAGTAAATAGGGCTTACCCTAATGTGAGGGGTGAAGGGAAAGGGTATTTATAGAGACTTTACTTTCCAAATTGTAGTTTTCGTGATAGAATAAATGTTGCATCTTAATTGAGTTACTTGGTATAAGTAACTTAATATAAGAAAAACTTGGGGTTGATTTGGGATAGGAGAAAGCACAAATTCAGTTTAGCATTTGAGCTGGAGATGTGTGTGGGACATCTTTCTAATTAGAGATATTCAGGTAGCAGTTGAGTAATTAGATATTTTACTGAAAAGGGACCAGAGTGTGACCAAGTTTACAAATGCTTTTAAGCATGGATGGTAGTAGAGTTGTTTATCTTTCAAATGACAAAGCCAATTTTAGATTTCTTGCATTGTACATGTCTGAAATAAATAGTTGCTTCCATAGTATCATCTCTTAGTACTCGAAACATCCTCTTAGAACAAATTATTTGTTGATAGACCTACACCTATAGTCCCAAAGGTTGGAATCTTGGAGTTCACACAAGGCCTACAATGAAGATGCTGACCTAACTGTTAGGATAGCGGCAGAGATTGAAACAGGGCTGAATTTAAGTGCAGCAAAGAGCCCACAAAGATCACAGCAAAGGGCTGGGGCAGTACTGTGAAGGCCCTGAATTAAATGGGGGCCATGATAAAGGTTGGGGGCCAAAAGAAATACAAGAGGTGTTATCTAAACAATGAGAGAGAGGAAGCAAGACTTAAACTTAATCAAAGATCCTGTTCCTCTTTCTAGTGCCCACATTTTGGAGACAGCCTGATATGGCACAGATTTTGATAACTGTTAATGTAATGAAAGCTGAAAGAATTATACAGAGGAGAAAATTATACAATACTAATGAGAAGCCAATTTGTTCTATCATTATTAATTGATGGTTACTGGATTTTGAATTTCATGGTTAGATCTCTTGGATTTTCTTATTGTATAACTAAAGATTATATTAAGAAAATACTGGAGCAGATTCCAACAGCTTTGCCATTTGTGTCAAACAATTGGGATCCCAGGGATAATTACATTTAACATATTTGTGTAGTACTTTATGGACTTATGTGTGTGTGGGTGTGTGTGTGTGTACTAGTAGTAGTATATTTGTATATAAATACTATGAGTATGAATATACATATATCCTGTATCTTAAAATGGTATTTTATAAAATTATACTAACATCTAAACTTCACTTACCATTCATCAGTTTATTTCAATATATCTCATTTTTAAAGGCAACATGGTATTTCAGACTATAGGGGTATTGTAATTTACAAAAGCACTGGCCATTCCTTTGTCTCTATTAGTTCTCTATGATAAAAAATATCACAAGTCCTCCCAAATGAAGTATAGTCTATGAAAAATACTAACATAATAATCATCATAAAATACAGTGTAAGAGGACTACACACAGTAAAATAATCTGAGGGAGTAGGAGAGTTACATGTGCCTTCTCGCATTCATTCTGGGGCAGGCTGAATTACCTGAACAATTTAAATTTTATACATACATTCATTATATCAATGTATGCATGCACATATAAAGTGTGTATGTACATGTGGGAACATGTCTTGGTGGGCATGTTGGGTGTATGTGTCAATAGACTTGTCTAAGTCAAATGCTTGGATGCACATGTAATACGATTGCTAAGTTTTATCTCCCCAGGGCTACCAGTTGCATGTAAGATACACTAAAGTTGTCTGAATAATATCCAAACTCAAGTAACCTAAATTTAAAAACATTCTGTATTTTTCTAATACTTTCTTTGTTGTCATTGACAACAAATTAGCTTAAACTATGAATATAAACTATAAACTTTGGCAATGGCCTTAGTGACAGCAGGAGTATGATATTCAGGTAGTGTTAGCAGGCCCTAATTTTCTCAATTTCCTTCTCAGGGAGAATTCCCCTCTGTGCTAGATAGAGCCTGGCTCATAAGAGGTACTTTGTAATTATTCTTTGAAAGTGTGAGTGATGGTGAGCTATGTTATGCTAAGAAATAAAGAGGAAAGTTGTTTTTACCAACAATTCTAGCAAAACATCCCACAATTAAGCCCCATGGATCCAGTGTGGACCACTTTATTTTGTGCCCCCTTTGTGGCCGGGGTATGAAATACACAGGTGGGCCAAATATCAGTCCCTGAGCTATAAGACATAGGCTACAATTTGATAGCACACATTTTGCACCTTATAGTCTGCTAATTATTCAGAAAGATCTGAAGGTGTATATGATCTCTGCCTTAAAAGAATTCACCACCTGATAAAGAAATGAACCACTCAGATATGGACTGGTAAACTTGATTATATCTTCTCTTTATACCCAGGATTTCAAGAACCTGTTAGTATACATCATATCATCTGCAAATGAAACTTTATAATGCTCTGTCAAAATACTCCATCACAGTATTATTAAAATAGAAAATGCTTGGCACTTCTTAGTATAAAAAGTGCTTTCAATGCAATATTTATGTATTTTGCTTTCTAAGTTAATTATTACCATATTTTGATAAACAAATTTCCCCAAGGGAAGTTCTTTTAAAAGTCTAATATTTTTGTAACAACTGATGTGGCTAAGTCTGTTGAGCATTGTCCTACAAAGTGAAAGGTTACCAGTTCAAATCCCAGTCAGACCAAGTGCCCGGGTTGCGTGTTTGGTCCCAGGTTGGGGGCGTGTTTGAGAGGCAACCAAACGATATTTCTCTCCCACATTGATGTTTCTCTTTCCATCGCTGATGTTTCTCTTGCCCTCCTTCTACCCCCTTCCCCTTCTCTACAAATAAATAAACATTTTTTAAAAGCCTAATATTGCTTATTGTATCCAGAAAAAAAGACAAATTTTGGAAAGTTTGCTTTATAGACGAATGTAAAAATAACACTGTGATGAGATATTTGATCAAATCTGTGATCAGGCACAGAGAGTCATATTTAGTTTATTTGTTTTTTTTTTTTTTTCCCCTTGGTGAAGCCATATGTTCTGACTGTACTAAGAGTTATAAGTTATCACTATTGAGGCCAAAGCCATGCAAGTTATTCAGAAAGCCAAGTGGAACTTGTTTATCCTTCCAAATTTTCCATCAGCTCAGGTCTTGGCTTAGGCTGTTTTAGTGTTAATGCAGGAAAAATGTACCAAGGATGTAACACGGTTTGTCACCAGCTGGAAAGAATTGACAGAAATGATGTGTCGTCTGTCATCAGAGCTTTCATACTGACAGGATTACAACCTGGTAAGTTGGGTAAGTTGACCTATATGAAATTGCCATTTTTTTAGGTCAAACCCATCAAATATCAACATCTGATTCAACCTACTATGCAGGCAGATAATAGCTATCAAGGAGCATAAATAAAGAGGATTCAGTCAAAATAGATTTAACTTGTTTTCCTCCTGTGTTGTTTATGCTTCTCCGTAGCTTAGCCCACCCTTTCTTTATTGATCGGGTTAGGTAAACTTTAGCTCCAGCACAGCTGAAGTATGACAAATATTTAATTAGTGTGGCTCAAATTAATGAGGCGGAGGTTCTGGTACATTGCCTCCTTAAACTCACATACAGGGACTTCTTATGGGAAGCAAGCCTCACATAAGGACTTCAAACACCCAGTGACTCCAGATTCAAGTAACACCAACTTGAGCGTCTCAACAGGGGAAATTGACATCATTAAGCACTCTTCAAAGTGAAATAAACTCTGATGTTTCTAATGCTATTAAATATTTACTACGCACATCATTACAGCAAATTCCCTGGCAGCAAGTGATACTACCAAAGTAGATCAAATGAGAACATCGTTGTGCCTTGTAGCAAATGTATCCAGCTCTATGAATTATTAAACAATACGTATCTATATGCACGAAACATGAATGTTGTATTTGCACAACGTGAGGACTGAAGACTCCACGCAAGTGCGTCTGGAATTTGTTTTCCGATACTCCCAATTCTCAGCTCACCCGTAAAGCTTGCTGCTCTGACCTCTACAGGCAGGGGCTCCCTCATACTGTCTGTTCATCCCAAGATGCAATTCGAATTAAGATGGAAAGAATAATAATGAAATGATAGTATTGAGTGGGATTCCTTGTGCAGATCAATCAGTCAATAAAATCAAATAAGGACACTGAATTAGAAAACTAAGCCAAAGGATGTTGGGTCCCCAATTGACCTTTTCTGATAGGAAACTCGAACAGGCAAAGGAGAGAAAAATAACTTGTGGTCATGACATTTGTTGATATCATACATGCTCACTGTCCGGAAAGAGGGGGTTGTCAGGAAGACTGAGTTGATCAGAATGGCAAAGCTGTCGTTTGTTGAAATACTTTACAATTTGAACTGTTAAGCGTCCCTGGGTTCCAGATTGGGAGAGCTGGCCCTTTTTCAAAATGAGTCGGTATTTTAAAATAATAATATTTTGAAAATTCTAAGACATTTACAAATAATAAGATAATTTCAATTCTTCCAAACTCTATATTCCAATTGCTCAGCTGGATGAAAAATACCCTAACCATTCTAAAAGAGAGGCTATCTAGTTATGAGGTTAACTAGTCATTGGCATGGTCTTTCAAAAAGAATTTCTTCAGCGCACCAGAAAATACAAAAAATATGTGAAAGGGAAAATTGAAATATGAATATTGCCCAAACATCTACTGGATACTTTCATAGGTATTTTGCCTGATGTATTATTTAATTATTAAGAGGAATTTGAGGTCAGTGGTATTATTATCACTTTGTAAATGATGAAAGGAAGTTTATTAAAGGAAAAAAATTCCAGATTTGATTCAAAGACCCATGCTCTATTTCCTACATAATGTTGCTTTTCTAAAAATAAGTTGAAACAATACATGATTTGCTGGCAAAATTAAGAGTACATTTAAAACTGTAGGTTGGAGGATGGAAAAATAAAATAATAATAAATAGGACTTTGCAGAATATTTCTCTAAGCAATTTTACTAGGATATCATATCACACTTTTTTGTTTGTACTATCAGCTCTGACAATAAAAGCAGGTAGAATAAGAGGTGAAAATAAGAGTCAATTAAGAGACTCCATGTTTTTTGGTTGGCTTATTTTTGTTTCATTTGTTTTGTGTTTTAACCTTAGAATTCTAATCCCAAAATAGGTTGGGCATTTTCTATTTATTGCACCAAGATTTGCTCCATTGTAACTTTCTTAATGTAATCATGATTGGACTGGTTCTATAAATTTCCATTTTAATAAACATAAAACATTTATTAATAATGATTGTTAAACATGCAGGAAATCTCCAAGGATGTGCAGAGCTTCATGAAATTCTTGGTAGATAGTTAAATTTTTGCTTTAGTTTACTCTTTAACGTTTATAAAAATAATTTTCAAAATCAAAAGTTTTACAAAGTAAAGGTAAGTTTAATTTCCTAAAACAATTAGAAATTATTTTCATATTTTTTGTTTCTTTTACCAGTTATCAAGTAAATTCATGTGTGCTTATATTTTGATGAATGCAGTACAAAAAAAAAAAATCACCCATGGAGAAAATTGTTAGCATTTTTACTCTAATTTTTATTTTTCTATATTTATTTTTGTGCACTTCATATTATACATTTACATGTATGTATGACATATATACATGTAATTTCAATTAAGTAACATTTTCATTAAATATTGTGAGAATTTTTCACATGTCACTATACATTTTTTTAAATATAATTCAGGGCTCATTAAGATTTAATTCTCTGGATATGAATTATCACCCTAAAGTTAGAATTATTATTTCCCAATGTAAACAATGCTTTGACTGAAATTATTTTGCAAAATTATTTGTTCATATTTTTAATGATTTCCATAGCATTGCTTCCCAGAAGTTAACTTGTTAAACTAAATATGAAGTTAAAAAATAAGTTCAACATTTTATTTGGAGAAACTTCAGGCATGAATGAGAACAAGAATAGCATGACTAGCCCATAATCCATACACCACAATTATCAATATTGGTAAACCCCCTTACATTTGTCTGTTCTTTTTCCCACCATTTTTTTGTTATTTAAAGTCAGTTTTGCAGAAGTATTTTAGAGACAATCCAAATATTTTCATCACTAAGCTTTTCAGTGTACATTTCTTTAAAAAATAAAAGAAAAAATTAGAACATTTTACATGACTAAATCATTATTCAATCTAAAAATTAACACAAATTCTAAAAGCACTAATTGCCTATGTCATCAAATACCCAGCCCATATTTAAATTAAAAAACAAAACAAAACAAAGGCCTGTTATCTAGTTGGTCTTTTGGAATCAGGATCCAACCTTCACCCACTGCATTTGGCTGTCCTGTACCGTGCTTCTTAATAAGCCTCTTAATTTAAGAGTTTCTACCTTATTTTCTGTGCCATTAACTGGTTCAAGGAGACATGTCAGTTTCTCAGTAGAATTTCCCACATTATAGATTCATTTAATTGTTAATTCATGGTGCCATTAATCACTCTTATATCTGTTGTTTTTTGTACAAATTGAAAGTTGAACCTAAAATCTTGGGAAGATTACTTTCTAGGTGCTTCATGCATCATATCATATCACATCACATCACATCACATCACATCACATCGAGAAGTACATACAGTAATGTCCCGCTTTTGAGAGTGTTGATTGTCTAGAGTCAGGCCAACTCCTTTAGCCTCAAGTGGCATGCTTTCCTATGTGATTAGCAAGCCATTCATGGACTAAGACGTTATTTTAGCAATGAATTCTCTGTTTGCTTTTCCTCTAGAGGTGTTAGCAACCATCAATGAACATTGTTTAAATCAATTATTACAGCAGGAATTGCAAAATGAAAACATAAGCCTTTTTATCCATGCTGCTTAAATGCTTTCCTTAAACATTTTAATCAAATTAAACACTCATATCAGCACGTAAGAATATCTTCATCAATATGCTTTTATCAAAGCACTGTTTTAGAAAAACTGTTTACTTGATGCGTGTTGTGTGTGTAAATTTTGAGTATATATATGGATTTAAAAAAATAGTTTGAGTATTTTTTTCTTTCCCTGTCACAATTTAATTAATTTAAACTAGGGCAATAGACAGAACTTTAGAGAGAATTTTATCTTTACATTAGTATATATCAAACATCTTTCCTGATTTGTGATTATTTTTGGTTTTAATCTTCTAACCATAGTTACATAGGTTATTTATAATAAATTGTATATTTGTTACCATGTTTTATGGTTCTCATAAGATTTTTATATTATTGTTTATGACTTTAAAATATTACTGTTTTGTTATTTCTTGGTCTCTTAATAATAATAGCCAATGTGTTGATAATGTACTTTGTACCACACGTTATTCTAAGGATCTTATATAAATTATCTAATTTCATAGTCATGTCATCTTGATTATCAGCTCTACTGGGATGTGAGGACATCAAGGTAATACAGAGCTAATAGTAATCTGCCCATGAGAGCCAGACTGTCTGTCTTTAAGCCCTGTATGTGTAACCAAGATGCTGTACTGTTTCTTAAGTTGTTTTTCTCTGGGGCTACTTAAATAATTATAGACATAGACTATTAAGTGATGACTTTTTGTGACCTTCACAAATAAATGACAGCTTATCTGGGTATAAATTTCTTTAATCACAACTTTTCTTCCTGCAAAAATTTGTTGAAAAGTATTTTTAAATAATGTGTTTTTTAGAAAAGCAAGGTTAACATAACATAATGTACTTGATAGTCAAACATGGTAAGAAATTAAACAGATTGTTATTGTTTTGTTTTTGTTTTATTCAGAGATCAGCAAATGTTTTCTGTAAAATGCCAGATAGTAAATATTTTCAGCTCAGCAGGCTCTACAATATTGGTTGAAACTGCTTGACTCTGTTGTAGTGCAAAAAAGCATTTGTAGATAATACATGAAGGAACAAATATGGTTGTGTTTCGATAAAGCTATATTTAGAAAAACAGGCAATAGGCCCTATTTAGATGATGGGTCACTTCCTAGGCAGCCCCGTGCCCTGACCATCAGCTTTCTCAACCTGGCTGCTTAATTAATCAAGCCAAGAAGAATCTCCAGACAGAGTCTGCCAGCATGAGGTCATGCAATTAAGTCAGGTAATGTAATCATAGGAGTAACATTCTGCTACTTCATCATGTTCTATCATTTAGAAACAAGTCCCAGTCCTGCCTATAATCAGGGGAAGGTGATTATACAAGGTTGTGAGTACCAGGGATTGGGAATCATCGGGCTACCCCAGGTTCCGATGTGTGCTTACTATTTAGACTTAATTGCAAGTACCCTAGTAGTAGAAGTCTTATCAGACTTCTGTGAGACTATGTCCTTTTTTCCCCTTATGAGTCATTTTGTTTAACTGAGATTTCCTGGGGGTCACCTTAAATATATTTAAAAAATTTAACTGAATCTTTTATAGACATGACCTTTTTTTGGTTTTTATCCTGGAGATGTAAATACTCATTGTTTCTCCATTTTTTCAATTTTGCCTTTTATTCATTGGTGATGAGAAATTGTTGCATCATTCCACCCAAGTGCAGGAATTTCTGTATTACCTCTTTCATCAATAATACTTGATTAAAAACCTGTTGATTCTTTATTGAGTTCATCACTTTTAGTACCCTGTCAAACGTAGAACTCAGCTGTGCCATTATTATTCCTTTGCCTAAAATCATAAGATTTTCTTTCTTTCTTTCTTCTTTTTTTTTTTTTTCTTCAAAATTATCTTAGGAAATGGTGTCATGAAATACAATACTTTGCCATTGCATGACACTTAGTTGGAAAGAGAAAGGAATGAAAGCCAACAGAAAATCATTTTTGTGGTCCCCATTGACAGTTTTTTAACTTCTCAACAGCTAATATTGAAACCAACGTCACACATTTTGAGTGTCCTTTTCTTTCTTTCTTTTTTTTTTTTGAGATTTTCCTATATCTAGGTACACACCTCTAGTCATTCTTGCTTTATTGACAAATGACCTCAAAATGTCAGGCCCTTAGAAAAACAAAGAACATAATTCTTAGAGTAGATCAATTGAAAGTCCATTCTGAATCCACTCGTACTCAATTCTAGTTCTTTTCCTATATCAAAGGTTATCATTTTCCATATTGCTGCTGCTTCAGCCCAATCCTAATATAAATTAAAATGTTGAAACACAGCTGAATTAAAAAGAACTGTAGCTGAACCATCATCAACTTAGAGTTGACATGTAACATGTATGAGAAATAGACCTTTGTTGTTATCAGCCACTGGGATATATATATATATATATATATATATATATATATATATATATATATTTGACATTTGTTACTATAGCAAAACTTACAAATACATAGTTAAAAAAATTTTTTTTAAATTATTTTCAGAGAGAAGGTCAAGGAGGGAGGAAGAAAGGGAGAGAAGCATCAGTGTATGGTTGCCTTTCACCTGTCTCCAGCTAAGGACCTGTCTGGAGACCTGGCTTGCAACCTGGTTATATGCCCTGACTGGGAATTGAACCAGAGACCATTGGGTTCACAGGCCAGCACTAATCTACTGAGCCACACCAGCCAGGAGAAAGGCATAATTTTTTTTTTTAAAGATTTTATTTCATTCTTTTTAGAAAGAGGGGAAGGGAGAGAGGCAGAGAGGGAGAGAGACATCAATGTATGGTTGCGTTTCACCTGCCTCCAGCCACAAACCTGACTGGAGACCTGGTTTGCAACCTGGTTATGTGCCCTGGCTGGGGAATCGAACCTGCGACCTTTGGGTTCACAGGCCGGCGCCTTAACCACTGTGCTACCAGCCAGGGCGCATTTTTTAATAGATTTACAAAGTAAGAAAGGGGCCTATGAAAAGTGGGAAAGGCATTCTGGGCAAATGATAGGAAGGCACACATCTGGCTGTTCAGAAGTGAGTTTCTATGCAGTAGGACACATGTGGGTTTATGTGTTTGTTTAAATATATACATAATGTATGTGTAGGTAGATGGATAAATAGCTAGATGGATGGATAGATAGGTAGGTAGGTAGATAGATAGATATTCAGAAGATAATAGATAGATAATAGATAATTTTGTTCAGGAAAGTCCCTTTGCCCCAGACCTAGGAGCAGAGTTGTCAGGGGAAGTCAGTGAATCAAACTTTGTATAGCCTCTCATAGCTACATGGACCATTCTGGTTTAGAAGAAAGTATTTCACATGTTGTTTAAAAATATTCTTCTAATCCATCTTCATTGATTGTGGTATTAGAGATTTTCCTCACACCTCGCTCACTTTGTGATCTTATTTTTCATTTACAGTCTGGCTGTTAGCTTTTTCCCTTTTTAATATCTTTGTGGGTATTTTAAAAACATTTATTAGAGGGCATATTGAGAATTAATAGTGCTCTCCCTTATTAAGCTACATTTATCTATTCAGTATTTTGGGGCCTGGTATTCAGGTCTTTAAAAATATAGTATAGCCCTGGCTGGTGGCACAGTGGATAAGGCACCAGCCTGCAAACCCAAAGGCTGCTGGTTCCATTCCCAGCCAGGGCACATAATTAGGTTGCAAGCCAGGTTTCCAGCCAGTTCTGTAGCTTCCAATGTATGATGGAAGGCAACCATACATTGATGTTTCTCTCCCTCTCTCCCTTCCCCTCTCTCTAAACATAATAAATAAAATATTTCAAAAATAAAAATAAAAAAATACAATAGTATAAACATGGCATTGTGTATTTTCCCTAATGTGGTCTGTTTACTTAAAAATAAAATTAACCTTTTGGAAACATAGAAATATTTGTTCAGTGAGATTGTTGGTGGCCCTAATCATCTCTCTCAATTGCGGGCATGTTTTGGAACTAGAAAGGGAAAGACTCAGGTAGGGAGGACAGATCAGAGCTCCCGGGATTGTTACTCTTCCTTTCTCCCCCTGCCCTCAACCCACCGTCATTCATTGCAGGAAGGCACTGAGCTCCCCCAGCCACGCCTTCACTAGGGCCCAGTGCCATACTGTATGTCAGAGAAGGGCTATAGCCTGTTGGCCCAATTCCCCTCTTTCTTCTTTTCTCCAAGAGCTGAGGTGTGCAATAAAGAATGCAAGCTCATGAAAGACATGACTCTTTTTGTCAACCGTGTCACTAGGATTCAATACGTTCACGTACAAGAAGACTGTAGTTTCCATGACAGTAGGACATCTTCACAAACTCTCATCCTCCCCGGCCCCCCACCTTGTCACCTGCCCAGAGAATTAATAGGAAAAATGGTGACTTGGTCATGTGGACATTTCACCACCACAGCAGAGGATGCAGTAGCTGAGAAGCTAAATCTCCCACCAAATCCAACACTGTCACTAGTGGATTTCTATTTGTACTTCAGTGTCAGGATTTTTTTCTGCAGGTTGGGGATAAAAGTTGATCTAGCCTTTTACAAATTCACTCTTTTCTTTTAACTTGTTTAAAAGAAAATCATTCAGAACAATTGCTGCTTTTAATCAATGAAGATGCAAAACACAAAGTGTTATCTTTTTAGGCAGCAGATTCCTAAAAAGTTATTTACTGGGAAGAGATTGTGTTTATTGCTGTCTTATCCTCCTCATCTTCCTTTTGGTAAACGTAACTCTTTCTAATAAACATAACTCTTGCTAAAACAGACCTGAACCATTTCTATAATAGTTGTTTGTAACCACACCCAAACCACACCACCATAGGTACTGCTAGAAACATGTCAGAATGGATCTGACATATATGGGGGAAAAAAACAAAACTACCAAATGTTTCCCCAAAGTTGGAGAAATTTTTTTGTGCAGAAATTTTTAGGTTTCTGTGGATAAGATGATATAATAACATGTTTACAATTATAAAATTGTATGATAAGGATAAATATACTTTGAAATATAATTTTCATAATGTTTTCTAGAGGAAGGGCAAGGGGGTATTTATTACTTAATAATAAACAGGAAATTCATAGAAATTTACATACTGATGATAAAGAAAAGAGAAAGAGAAGGTGAAGCAACTATATAGAAAAGAAGCTGACCTGACCAAGAATTTCCTTTTTTAGATATAGAAAATGTATTTGATGTGTATTAAGAAAAATTAGAGTATACAATATAGTCATTATTATTTTAACTATATTAAGGTGGGGGGTGATTTCTGAATATATCCAAAAGATTTATGTTGGAGTAGGGGGATAATAGGTAACATTTTTTTCTCTTTTGCTATTAGATAACTTTCTTTTCTAATTAAATTGATTGATGTGACATTAGTCAACAGAATCATACAGGTTTAAAGTTTAAAGTACACACTTCTATGGTATATGTATATTACATTATGTGCCCAGCCCCCAGGATTTCTGATATTTAAATAAGTGAGATATATGCAAAGTTTACAGTGTTGATAGGACACATAGTAAGTGACCTGTAAGTTTGTTCTAAATAAATAAATAAAAACTCTCAACCTGGCTGGTGACTCAGTGGATAGGCACTGACCTGCGAACCCAAAGGTTGCTGGTTCGATTCCCAGCCAGGGCACATAACTAGGTTGCAAACCAAGTCTCCAGCCAGGTCCATAGCTGAAGGCAGGTGAAGGGTAACCATACATTGATGCTTCTCTCCCTCCCTGCCTCTCTCCCTTCCTCTCTCTCTCTAAAAATAATAAATAAAATCTTTTAAAAAAAGAGAAAAAACTCTCTTCCTCTGTCCCTCTGAGCTGAGTGGTTAACAACATTAAGTCAAATAGCAAAATCTATCGGGAACATTCTCTGTCCCCCCACCCCCCACCAGCCTTGGGCAGCGCATTAGCACATTGGAATGACATTCTGCTTTTCTTCTCTTTTTGCTTCATCTTGACAGGTCTATTGATGATGAATCATCTGTGCATCTGTTTTCCTTTTGGACCTTCATTGCATGCTGACACTTGCACATTTTTTGCTGCCTTTTTATTTGGTGGCAATGAGTGATGCCCTTGGTGTGAGCACAATTGCTTCAGTTTTGAAATAGCAAGTAAGATAACAAGACCCTAAGGGTCACTGATGGGGAGGAGAAGGGATGGAATGGAGTAAGAGCTTTGTCTCCCGAGCTTCTCAGGAGCTGCTTAAATGTTTATTCGATGATGGGTCTGATTCTTCTGAGTTGATTCTGTGAACCAAGAGTAAGTTTGGCACTTAGTGAGGCTTACTGAAAGGCAGGGTGGAAGTGTACGATGGGAGGAACTAACTTCACATTAACAAGTAGATATTGGTCAGCATTGGGTATTGGGGGTGGCCAATACGAGAGAGAAAGGAATGTACAGTTTTGCTGGAGCAAAGTAAACAGTCCAGGTATACGCAAGCAGTGAACTTTCTTACTTGCTACTAAATTCAGAGGCCTTTGAAAAACTCTAGACCATGGCATACATGGATCCATACTGTAGACTGTTGTCAATCTGTCAGGTTAGAGTCTTCATGTACCTCCTTCTACGCTCCCAAGAATCCTTGTTCCAACACATTAAAGATGAGAAATGTGCATTGCTGTTGGCTGAGAATTCACCTGGGCCCTTATTCCACAAGCTTGTTTTGGGATCCATGGACAGTGTTCCCAACATGCATTGACCTTTAGCCATGACCTATGTATGAGATGTGGAGGGTGGGATTAGTCCTGGGATATTTCTTGTCGATTTACAGAGCTGAGGATTAGCTCAGGCGGTAAAGATGCAGCAAAAGATCTTAGCAATGGATAATGTTATTTGGTGCTTGCCTCTGACTCTTACCACTTAATTGTCTTGTAATTATGAGGTTTTGGATTGTTGTTTAACCTCTTTCCCTCAGTGATCTCACCTTTAAAGTGGGTTATAAGATGTCATAGCCCCTCTCTGAGGAGTATCTTCAAGATCACATAAGGTAATAATAAATGTGAAAACAATTGAAATGCTAAGTCTAAAGTAGCATATATACAAATATTAGTTTTTATGATTCATTAGTTTAATCATCATTTATTGAACTTGTGTAATTTGTCAGGTTTTGTAATAAAGGCTGGAAGTACAAAACTAAGTGCCTTCCCTCAAGGATAAATAGTATTTAGTAAAATACTCCAAAGTTTCTAGTCCTAGAAACTTCATTTCTGGGTATCATAAACAGTGAGAAAGATGACACAATCTTTTAAATCATTCCTTTACAATGTTTATAGTTTTAATAGACTACTTAAAAGGAGCGACTACTTCTTCCTATAGTATTAATTCCCCCCACCCTTTTCATTTTTAGGTGCAGACCCCCCTACTATAGGTATCATTCCCATCATTATTGTAAAGTGGGCAGAGGCCAAAAAGACATTGGTCACTGTCTTCGTCTAAAACTTCAAACACGACTAACTTGGACAGTTGTGAGGTCAGCTTCCCACTGCTCAAAGCCCCCATCCCTGCCCAGTGGACTGAGAACAAAAGCTACTGTTTACTGTAACCACATCTCAGGTTTCATCTACGGCATCTCTACTTTTCCCGCCTTGCCCCAGTCTCACTGTCCCTCTCTGCTGCCTTTCCACACCTGCTCCTCCTGTTCCAAATGCCATCCTCTCAGCAATCACAAGACTCTCCCCTCCACCTTCCCCACATCTTCTGTCCTAATCCTGTCACTCCTTTTGTACTTAAATTCACTTCTCATTTTCAGATATTTTATTATGTTATTATTTGGAATTATTTCTCCTCCATGCAGTGCTCTCGTACTGCATTTGGAGCCTGATGCTCATAGAAGTCAGTTATCTACCCCCTCTGGATGGATAAGCAGCACAGGAAAATTATAGCTGCAGAAATAATCTGATCTCTTTGTATTGGCAATGATTTTGTAATTGATGAAAAAGGGAAAGTGGATTTGAAAGGGTGTGGTAGTCTTCTAGGTTCTCTAGGGACTGTGTCTAAAATTTGTGGTCATGTAGTTTAAGCACTTCATTTCAAAGTGTTTTCTTCCACCTTGTAGTTCAAAGAAAGTATTGCCTCCCATTGCCAATAGCACACCAAGTAACAATCAAATGGTTCATTTGCATATGCATTTAAACCTTGCAATAGTTCAAGGCTGTTGCTAAGATTATCTTTGTTTTGCAGACCAGGAAAGTGAGATGCAAATAGCTAGCACCTTATTTAAGGCAAATGGTGGATCGAAGCTTGGAATCCACCCTGTGTGACTCCAAAACTGCTACTCTTTAAATTATGCTGTACTTTTTCTCTCTTCCCCATACTTCAGAATGATCCATAACTATGGCAAACACTAAATAAATCATTAAGATAGTAAGCTAGATGCCGGCATTGCAGTATCGTCTACTTGAACAGTGGAACTGAGCAATTTCGAACAGTAATGGGAGCAAAGCCATCACGCTTCAGATAACCCTGCATCAAAGAAACCCGGTGAGCAGAGAGAGAGAGAGATCATGCTTTATTTCCCAAGATAGGATTGTGTTTAGATTTAATGTTGATGCATCAGTTAAGTGCTCACTTTGAAGATCAATACAACACTGTGTGTGCTGGGCTGGCTCAATACCCTCAGTCAACATTAATAAAAAGCACCAACAAGACAATCCACTCTCTTTTTATTGCTTGTTGTCCCTAGATCTCCAGGCCTTTTAAAAAATTAATCAATCATTCTTATTCCTACACAGTAACAAGTATTTAGTTGATGTAGTAAGCTGGTAAACTGAGGCAACTTGGCAAATGACAAAATTCACTCCCACACATGCATCCTCCTCAGAGGAAAATCAATAGCACTCCGTGAATGCTGACGTTACTCAGGCGGCAAGAGCAAAAGTCCACTCTGGCAGGAGAAGGTTTTTTCTCCTTCCCTTTCAGATTGCGATTGTAGAGGAAATAACCACGAAGAAAGATCATAGTTCAGTAAGCATGTACTGTAATTAACGGCTATCCGCTGTCCCAAGGGAAGACAATCTTCAGCTACAATAGTCACCACAACAGAAGGCTCAACACAGAGCGTCCTTGACCAATGCAAACTGAAATTGTGTTTCTTTCCAAGGCAAGCAGAGGTCAGCACGAGGGATTAATAAATTACTACAACTGCTTTCTTCAGTAATCTGAGCTCAAGCATAAAGGCTGAGAGAATGTGCTAGGAATTGGTGCCTCCTGCCACATGTGTGGCTGGGTGATGAACAGCTTCTGTTAGTTACCATACTTTCTAGTATAGAAGCCTATTGATTGTAAGTGGCTTCACCTATTCAATAAGAACCTTGGCTTTGCATCAGTTAAATGTTCTGGATTGTAAACTTGGCTATGACTAATATAGGCAGAAAATGAATTACTGGAAAAATATGGGGATTAATATATGGAAGGCAGGAGAAGAATAGGAGCCCTGGGCATCTAAGCCACCAAAGTGACTAGACAATGTCTTTGGTTACTACCATTGCTATGAATCCGCTCTAAACAGTGTTAGTATTCCTTGCTGTAAACAAGTTTCAGAGGAAGAGCAAAGAGCACACAATTTTCAAATTGTCAAACCTTGGGTCACCCTTCCACATCTTTGTTATCAATGAGCAGTGGACCATACTTGATAGTCCTTTCCAATGGAATCCACTGGTGGGGGGCAAGGTTGTTACTTTAAGAAGGGAGAATGTATAATGAAGAGTAAAGATCAAAAGCTCCATTAAAATGTAGGGCTTATTTATTTATTTAATCTTTTTTTTTGGAAGAAATCTCTTTTAAAGATAACAAAATTGTGTTTTGTCAAGATAGGTGGAACAGATTTAACTTTTTTTTTTTTTTTTTTAAGATATGGTATACAGTCATCTGACCCTGAGTCTTTATACCATGTCAACTTACATCAGAAAGCCAGCCCTCCTGCCACAGCAGGTTTTCTTCTCACTTAAGGCCCTGATTCTGCCTTCTTGTTTGTGCTTGGATCTCACAGCAGGAAAGGCTATCTTAATAAAATTTCTGAGTTGTCCTTTCACTTCTCCTTTAATTCATTTTTTATTCATTCATTATTGATATAGGTACTAAGCAATGTACTTGGTTGTGAATACATTTAATTCCTATGCTTATAGAGTTTGCATTCTAAAGATATTAGATAAGAAAATCCAAAGTAATTAGTTTTTTTTTTTAAAGATTTTATTTGTTACTTTCAGAGAGAAGGGCAGGGAGGGTGGAAGAAAGGGAGAGAGACATCAATGTATGGTTGCCTTTCACTTGCCTCCAGCTACGGACCTGGCTGGAGACTTGGCTTGCAACCTGGTTATGTTGCCCTGGCTGGGAATTGAACCAGTGACCTTTGGGTTCGCAGGCTGGTGCCTTATCCACTGTGCCACCAGCCAGGGCTCATAAATAAATAGTTTTAAAGTCAGCTAGTGAATTGAGTATATTAGGTGATAGCTAAATTAATATCACCAAAACAAATTATTTTTGTCTTCACGTCTGGAAAGTTTTTCCTTTTCTTGAATGATAACTTTTCACTTCTTTAATAGACTATTGGCCTTAATTATAAAATCTGGAGCAGGTTATGTGCACCTGTATATTTCCCTCATCCAGATAAAGACCTGTAGATAGTAAAGACAATTAGCAAGCTATAGGTACCTTTAGAGTCCTATCTTATAAACACACATAATTTTATTTTTATTGGCTTTTCTATTACCATATAGCCCCCTTCTATCCACAATCACCACATTGTTGTCCATGACCGTAAATCCTTTTTATTTTTTGCTCAATCCCTTCTCCTCCTAATGTTCCCCCGCCATTAGCTATCATCCTATTTTGCTTGTTAGTGCAGTTTGTTCATTAGATTCCACAAATGAATGAAATCATATGGTATTTGTTTTTCTCTGACTGGCTTATTTCATTTAGCATAATGCTGTCCAGGTCCATCCATACTATTACAAAGGGTAAAATTCTTCTTCTTGTTTTCTGGCCAAGTATTATTCCATTGTGGAAGTGTTCCATAGTTGTTGTATCCACTCACCTACTGTGGACACTTGGTCTGCTTCCATATCTTGGTCATTGTAAATAATGCCGCAATGAATGTAGGGATGCTTATGTTCTTTCAAATTAGAGCTACACATAATTTTAAAGTGAATAAAATGTAACATCAAACCATTTCCAAAACTAAAACATTGGTGTTTAATTCAAGCTCAGAGCATAAAGTGTATTACTATCTTCATGAAATGTTTGTTTAATTTTGAGGACCCCTAAAATGTTAAAAAATCATTCTACAAACTGGGTAACTATAATATTGAATTTGTTGACCTTTCAGATCCCCTCAAGTTTCAAATTTTCATGTTTCCTTACCCTTCTTTACGTAGTAGAGTGACTTAGCAAACAAAATTCTAATGATGCTACGTCTACCAGAAAGTTCTCTACTTTTACAGGCCAAGCCAATAGAGTGGAAGAGCACTGTAAGTAAATTAATTAATTCCCTGTTCAGTCAGCAAATATTTCTTGAGTCCTGACTGCCTAATTTCTCAGAACAGAACAAGAATGAACTCACACACCATTCTAAAAGAGGACAATTCGGAAGGAATAAAAGCTACCCATTAGCCAATGTCCAAATGGAGGTATCAGAAGAGATTTATATTTCACTTAGATGTGAAAACCAGGTCAGGAGGTGCTTGCTCTCTATTTGTTCAAGTGATTTGGATGAATGTTGATAATTGCTTTATGGCTCTTATCTGGTGGAGGTTGTCCAATCAGTCTTCATAAATGCCTTAGTGATGACATTCTCCTTAAAAAAGTAGACTATATATTTTTATATTCTTGACTTAAGACTGATAACTACTGAGATAAGAACATAAAAAAGGTGTTGTAATTTATTATATAAAAAAGAATTTGAATTTCTAGTAAAGATGGCAGCATGTCTTCAGAAAAAAATAGTAAGAGAATTGAGGTTTTCTTCTGTATTAATGAGATTTTTAGCCATAGCATCCAATACATTTGGCAATTTTTCTAATGTAGTATAAAGTAAGATAGAAACAAGGAACAGACTTTCAGTGTGCAGAGAGGAGGGGTGAGGGGGAGAAAGAGGTAAAGAAGGGGAACAGTTTAGTCAAGGAACTAGTATAAATGATCCATGGACATGGACAACATGTGGGGATTAAATGTGGTAGAGAGGATGGGGAGGGTGAGGCTGGGAAGAGCGATGGGGGGGAAATGGGAAAATGTAATGCAACAACAATAAAATAATTTTTAAAATACTATACCTTAAAAAAAAAAAAAGAAAAATACTTGTCCTCTATTATTTCCTCCTTGAAAAAATTATTGCATATCCTATTCCTCACTTCTTAGATTTAATAATTACATATTATACAGGCAGAGATGTTCAACATTTTTTATCTCATGCCTCACATAACCTAATTACTAAAGTTCTATGGCACACCAAAAATGTATATTTTTGCTGATTTGACAAGAAAATGTAGGTATAGTTTTGATTTTTTCACACTGGATGGCTATTGTTATGTTGGCTGTTATCATTTTTAATTGGACAATCTAAGGGAAAAGAGGTCAGTGCTCCTGACTGAATAGTCAGGTGTTGCATGTTTTAAAAATCCCTGTGGCAGAAAGGGGATGGATGTAATACAAAATAAAATTAAAAAAAAAAAAACAACAACAAACAAAACAAATCCCTGTGGCACGCCAATTGAAAATTGCTGATCTAGGGTAATAATAAACAAGCAACCCACAAAATAAAAAGCTGAATTTATCATTGGATATTGACTGATGCATTGTTTGTTGTTAGTATCATAGCTGGGGATGGAATTCTAAAGTCCTGAACTCTAGCCAATCTCTTCCTGTCAAATCATACTTGGCTCTGATGTGAGTCTAAGATGTTGGGCAGATGTTATCAAATATGCTTCAATGAGAGGGGATCATAAAGCTCTTAAGTCACTTATCCTTCTAAATGTCAAGTAACTAAACTGATATTGCCATCTGCTTAAAACCTTAGTGGGGAGAAAGGAAAATGAGGAATCAAAATTCTAGTTTTCCTTCAAAATGATTTCAGTGTGTTATCATGCTAGGGACATCTATTTTTGATGTTTCAAGTTTAGAAAAAGGGGTGGACAACTTTAGTGCCTCTTTTAAATTTTATTTCTTTGAAGTGCCAAATAATTATGTGCATTCCCTGCACCCATGATTGAAAGCAACAAAGTTGTTCTTTAAAGGAAAAAGTAATAAAATATTAGGTTAAAAATGGCACCTAGTCTGCCATTGTGTTGTTGTGGGTGTTTAGATACTAAAGGAATAGTTGCAAAATTACTGAGAGTTCAAAAAGATCTCTGGTGTCCTGGCTTTATATGATCAGAAATGTCTCCTAATAGTGTAATAATAATAATAATAATAACCCAAATGTTTGGAAAGACTGAAGTACACAATTTTGCTTAAATTCTTTTTGAATAATTACCATTCAGAAAACTCCAAGGAGGGGGCCAGGCAAACCATGGCAGAGACTGTCTAATTCAAAGATTTGTGAGAATGGCAGAGACCAGCATTCCAGGAGACATTTGGCTTGAGTCCATGCAGACTTCAGTTCAAAATTAAAGCCCTCGGAATTATGGCACCGTATAAAATATCCATTCCCTAATAAGGCGTAGCAGGTCCTTTGATCTATCCCTTCAAGCATGGAAATACCATATTGTACCAACAAAACTCTTTATCAAATCTATTCTTCTTCATCATCTATTATCCTGGAAGGAATCTTTCAGAAATGAATACCTTTGGGTACTGAAGCATATCTGTAGGAGGGGTGTGCTTGCTAATATGAAAAACATTGGTGTCATCCTTGACCAATTCCCAATGACAGCCTTATCTCATTCTTCCCTCTGTCCTATAAACAAACCTTGCAAATTCTGCCTTCAGAATTCACCAGAATTCAACCTCTTCCACAATCATACTGCTGCTTTAATCTGCACTCTTTGATAGAGTCTATTTCACCCTGAAGTCAAGCTGAAGTCCCTATGGTCATTTATAAGTCTACATGGGGTATGGTCTCTTCCAGTCACTGCCCTCATATTCTTACCACTACCTCACTCTGTTCCAGCCACACATGCATCCTTGCAGCCCCTCCAGTACTCCATCTGCCTATAATGATCTACTGATAAAGGCTAAGCCCTTCACCTCCTTCTGGTTGCTCAAGTACAACACTTCCAGAGAATCTTCACCCTATTTAAATGTATCCTTTCCAGAACTATAACCCTTTCCTGCTTTTACCCCCATAGTACGCCATATATTGACCAATCTTAGGCACCAATTATTGTGAGATGTAATATCTGTGCATATACTAGGAGAAAAAAAAATTGAAATAACATGGTCTTGCCTGTAAGGGGCATCCCAGTTTCACAGATATTAAAAGTCTGAAAAGACAGTGCACATTTTAGCATTAGAAAAATACAGTTGCACATATTTTAATTATTTTTCTTGCTTGCATTGTGTATGTTTCCACTATGAGGTAAGCATTATTAGAGTAGGGATATTTTTTTATGTTTTTGTACTCTAATTTCCTTAACATCTAAATCAGTGCCTGGAAAACAGATAAACGTAATACGTATTTGTTGAATAAAGGAATAAGAGTGATTCCTAGGGTTGCCTCCCCCTCTAAGTGGTTTCTGAATGGTATTAAATGATAAAAGAGGGCCTATGTAATAATACAAGTTCCTTGCATATAAATTGTCA
Source organism: Noctilio leporinus (assembly GCA_004026585.1). Lineage (NCBI taxonomy): Eukaryota > Metazoa > Chordata > Mammalia > Chiroptera > Noctilionidae > Noctilio > Noctilio leporinus. Next base: position 52,458 of record PVIW01000107.1, read on the forward strand.
TTTTCTAAAAGCAATGCAACATACATTTGTCTCATTTGCTTATTAACTTCATGTATAATACAGTATAGAGAAGGAAAGTGCTATACCTAAGGTGTGGCTATACTCAGACAAAGATGGCATTCTTACTTTGAGACCATTTTTTTTTTTTTTTCTGGTATACTATACAATGTTTCAAATTCCTATGAAAAAGAAGTAAACTGAATGAATTATGATGGTGAATTAATTACTGCACTTAATTAGTTGGACCAGTATTTTAGAGTGGGACAGGACTAGTGGACTGTGATCAGCTGTTATGAAAGTGGTGACCTTTATGCTTACCATGTCACATAAAACCAACCAGAGAACAATGAGATCTAGTGGTCATATAAATCACCACATGGCCAACAGAAAAGCCAAGGCAACCCCTTGGGAAATAGGCTGGAAGCACATTAAAAGCTAGAAGACTCAAAAGAAAAATTAAGAAGCTAGCTAGCTATATAATATGTGTTGGTATATAGATATAGTTAAAAGAAAATATAAATATGTATTATAGTACAGTATATAGAAAGTGCATATAACATAAGAAAATAATATTTTATACATTAACATTTAAGAAAAGATCTTGTAAAAATTGAGGTGTATAAAATTTTAAATAGTTAAGGTCCTTAGAACATTTTCTATTCCCCTCTCTTTCCAGCTGTAACAATGATCATAAACAATTGGTTATTTTTTCTTATATACATATTTTAAATCCATGCATATACATATACACACATTTATACAGCTGTTTATGTTTAACAAAATGATATCCTACTATACATAAATTTTCATAAATTGTTTCATTCACTCAAATGGGCTTTTTCCATGAGAATACATACAAATTATACTTCTTTTTTTTTTTTTTAAGATTTTATTATCATTTCTAGAGAGTGGGGAAGGGAGTGAGGCAGAGAGGGAGAAAAACATCAATGTATGGTTGCCTTTCACCTGCCTCCAGCTACGGACCTGGCTGGAGACCTGACTTGCAACCTGGTTATGTGATCTGGCTGGAAATCGAACCAGCGATCTTTGGGTTCCCAGGTCCACACCTATCCATTGAGCCACCAGCCAGGGCTCAAATTATACTTTGTTAAAAGTTATTCCTAGGCCCTGGCTGGTGGATAAGGCACCAGTCTGTGAAACCAAAGATTGCTGGTTCGATTCCCAGCCAGGGCATATAACCAGGTTGCAAGCCAGGTCTCCAGCCAAGTCTCCAGCCAGGTCTGTAGCTGCAGGCAGGCAAAAGACAACCATACATTGATGCTTCTTTCCCTCTTTGCATCTCTCCCTTTCCCTGTCTCTAAAAATAATAACAATTTTAAAAAGAATTAAAAATCTATTCCTTATAAATAGCATGGGTGTATAATGACTACTTTAAGCAGCTTATATTATTTCCCATGTGTGATGTTTCCCTCACTGTGAGTAATATACAACTGCTCATTGTTCCCCTCTTGTCATTGTTTTCCTATGAAGATCTCTTCCACATACATTTCATTGTCCTGCATTGTATATTCATGTCCTGAGAAGGAGGACTGGATGTAATTAGCAGTGGTAAATGTATGTTTGACCTAAGAGCTAGTTCATTTGTTTTTTTAAACTATCTTTCATATATTTATAAAGGTTATTTCAAAAAATTGAGTAATAAAATCTTAGATTTGGGAAACTCAAACATGTTCTCTAGTCTGACCTCCTATTTCATGAAGAACCCTTTCCTATATTCCTGTAGACCTTTATACCTTTTCATACCATTCATTCTCTGCCTGATGACCTTTGGCTCCTTCATCTAAATCTCCTTACCATTTAAAATTCACTTTGTTTGTAATGATGCCTCCAAGAGTACTTCTCTGATTGTCTCAAGAAATTAAGCTGTTCCTCTAGTGCTTTTGAGAGCCCTGAGTAGTACATTTTGCACTCACTATTACAACTATGGATGTATCTTTCTATTTCCTATGCTAAATGATAAACATTTTCATCGGAAAGACATCTGTCTTCTTTATTCACTTATGTGTTTCTAATATATAACATGATATTTAAAGAAGTACTAATACTCCTTTTGGTAGAATGACTGAATGAATGAGCACATACACTAGCTACTTTTTTCCCTTCTTTTTGGCTAATGTGTGTGTCTGATATTTTAATAGATATATATGTTCAAGGGACAAAATACTGGTTGGAAGGGTGGTCATTCAATTTAGATAAGCTTAACCAATAAGAAAGTATCTGTGATGTAAAAGAAGAAAGAGGTAGTTATTTTTACAAAGATGACTTGTTTGTTTCAGCTAATTGATGGAGAGAGGTCACCTAGATTTTATTTTGTTTCCTAACTTTATGTGAAACCAAGTAGCTCATCTCCATAGGATCTTTCTTTCATTAAAGAGTTGTCTTAAGGAAACAACTCAGTAGCTGTCAGGAGAGGGCTTAAATGAGTCATTGATTTGTGATCAGAATGGCCATTGCTAATGGATTTACCAATTTTTCAGGCCTTAAAGTTTACCATGTTGTCACATAGCATAGTGTTTCAATCACTAGCTTTGAAGTGAGGAACATCCCTTCAGTGTGACCCAAGCTGCCTGACCTTTTGCCACCAGGTTTTAGCTTCTAAGATAAGTTTGCAACTTTCACACAAGTAAGTTTCATTAGAGCTCAGGGTTGAAAAATTCACGTTGATGTTTTCTCCTGTGATGCCTAAGACATTCTCGTGTAAGCAGCTGAGATCCAATTTATGGATCTCATTCTACCAAATTCCAGAGAGTTCAACATAATCCACAATGATTATGGTTATGTAGTAGCCAGAGAACCTGAGAAAGCATCCAATCCTACTTCAGTGGAAACGGAAACCCAAAGGGCTGAGCATTGCTGTAGTCTCTCAACCAGAATCAACTGAAACAAGGCTTAAAACCAAAACTGAAGCCTCTCCCACTCATGTATGAGAAACACATCCTTTTTTCTCCATGATAAGCTGGTACTTAAGATGTGCATGTTTGGTTAGTGGACATGATGACAAATGGTTAGGGGCGTTCTTTAAAAATCTATCCCAGGTCTTTGTTGCCCTCTTTCCCTGTTTTCAGAAGCCGCGTAGTACAGGATTTAAGTGCAGAGGCTCTGAAACTAGATGGCACAGGTAATGCAGAATTCATGTCTCCTAGCTAGAGGAATTGAACAAGTGGCTTAATTAATCTCTCTGTGCGTTGGTGTCCTCAGTAATGAAATTATATAGTCCTAGCACCTATTTATTTGGTCGTTGAGAAGTTTAAAAGAATTAATCAAAGCCAAGTACTTAGAACAGGGGCAGGCATGTATTAAGCTTCCAATAAATACTGCCTGTGATTATTCATAGGCATTTGTGGAAAAGGAACACAGTCCTTTGCTTGTCTCCCTTCATATTTTCAATTGGACCAAGCTTCTCATTTTGCTGCATATTTCTCAGGGTTCCAGCTCAATCTTCTTTTTTTCAATATAATCTTAGACCCTCTAGTAATATATGAGCTGTAAAGGAATAAAGATAGCATGGTAGAGAGGCTGAAAGCATAGGTTTGGACATTAGTCATACTGTATTTTAGAATGACTGACATCAACCCATTCATTTTCCACAACTACTATCTAAGATCTTGCAGAATATTTGTGTATCAACATGACATCCAACAGGTCACAGAGGACCAAGGGACCTGCTTTAACAAAGGTGGTGTGAAAGGATATATATATATATATCTATATCTATATATATATATATACACACACACACACCACACCACTCAGAAACTGCTGGCTTAAGGAAGCAATGGACTGAGCCATAGAAGACACAGCTGAAGCAACAACCTGGATATAGTACCCTGTGAGGATGGGGCACCATTCTCTAGCACATCACACGCATCCTTATACCAACATCCATTATATGATGCACCTGTTTTGCCGGCTTTGAAGCTGCAGGGTTGCCACGTTGCGAGCTGGTACATGTGGCAAACAACTGAGGCTGCCTCCAGACCAAGCCCCCAAGTCACTGAGACCCTTAATCTGACAGTACATAAGAAGCTAAATGCTGCCAATAATTGTATGAGCTGGAAGTTACTTCTTCCCCAGTTGAACCTCAGATGAGATCATATTCCTGCCTTACGTCCTGGTTGTCCTGTATGTGACTCTGAAAGACAGGACCAACCTAAGCCATGACCAGACTCCTGACACAGAGAGTATGAATATAACTCGTCAATATGCTCCTTGACCAAGTGATAAAAAATACCATCAGCCCTGGCTCATGGCACAGTGGATAAGGTGTGGGCCTGCAAATCCAAAGGTCTCTGGTTCGATTCCCCAGCTGGGGCACATGACCAGGTTGCAAGCCAGGTCTCCCCCCAGGTCCATAGCTGGAGGCAGGTGAAAGGTAACCATATACTGATGTGTCTCTCTTCCTCTGCCACCCTCCATTCCCCTCTCTCTAAAAATAATAAAGAGAATCTTTTAAAAAATAACCACTAATAATGGCAGATTGTAACAAAGTGAGGTTCCAATATTACCTATGAACTAAGTACTCTTGCCAAATACATATATTTAACTCAAAACTCAACAAGTCCTAATTCTAACTACAAGGTTATAGAAAACACTGAAGATAGAAAGATAGGGTAAATGAAGTTATAAGGAAACAAACAATCTCAGAATGTTGTACTGTCTTCATTTCAGCTGACCTGGACTCTTTTTTTTTTTTTTTTAAAGGTTTTTAAAAATTTATTCATTATTTTCAAAGAGAAGAGAAGAGAGAGAGGCAGAGAGGGAGAGACAGACATCCGTGTATGGCTGCCCCCTACCTGCCTCCAGCTACAGGCCTGGCTAGAGACCTGGCTTGCAACCTGGTTATGTGCCCTGGCTGGGGAATCGAACCTGCACCTTTGGGTTTGTGCCACCAGCCAGGGCTGGCCTGGACTCTTGAAAAAGAATGGTGAATAGGCAGCAGAAAGATAGTCTAGATTAAAGAGATAATAATAGAAGCAAAGGGGTCAAAATATAATAGAACTTTGTCTCCTTCTTGATTTAATACAATAAAAATTAAAAACAAACCTTGTTAACAATTGGAGAAATTTAGACATCAATTAGAGATCAGATGATGCTAGAAAATTCCTGAAAATTTTCAATGACATTATTTTGATGACATGACAAAATGTCTTTGGGTAAAGAAACAAAAACAAAAACAAAAATACCCCCACATCTCCTGTGTGTCTGTTTTTCTCTACCCTTGATATTTCATTTCACTTCTGGTCACCAAATGTGCAGATTTTTCCTGCACCAAGCAATTCTACACCAGCTGGGAATTCCACAGGTTCACTTAATCCTGACACTGTCTACCTGGAATATAGTTAGCTCCCGTAGACCAAGGACTCAGTTCCACCAAATTGCTCCCCTGTTTCACCAGATGCCAGTCACAAGTTCCAGCTGTCACTTGTGCTTCTGTGTGGCTGGATATAAATTGGTGGTTCCTGCAACCCCTCCTTTAAGTTCGATTATTTTACTGGAGTGGCTCACAGAACTCAGAAAAATAGAGTACTTACTAGGTTACCAGTTTATTATAAATGAACATAACTTAGAAACAGTTTGATGGAAGAAATCCATGGGGCAAGGCATGAGAGAAGGGGCACTGAGCTCCTCCCAGCATCTTTATATCTTCACAACCCCAGAAGTTCTCAGAACCCATTTGTTTAGGTTTCTAGAGAGGCTCCATTATATAGGCCTGAGTAATTAAGTCATTGGTCATTGGTGATTCATTCAAGTTCTAGCGCTTCTCTCTTCTCTGGAGGCTGCAGGGGACACTGAAAATGCCAACCACTTAATCACATGGCTCACTCCTCCGGCAACAAGCCCTTATCCTTAGCAGCTCAAAAGTCATCTCATTGATACAGACTTAGGTGTGGTTGAAGAAGCTTTTTGTAATAACAAGATGCATCCTTCTCCTTTATCACCCTGGAACTATTTGAGGAACTGGCACTATTTGAGGACAAAAAAAAAAACCCCACAAATATAACAAAAGCTTCTTACATTGCTCTTACCACTTAGGAAATTGCAGGGGATTTAGGAGCTATGTGCCAGGAATGGGAACAAAGGCCAACTATATATTATTATACATCATAATGTCATACCTTATTATTAGAAATTTTAAGTTATGAGGTATGAAGTATTGTGATGATTGAACTTTTCTTGCCAAAGATTTATCAAAATGTGTTTATGTGTGTGTGATAAGAGAAGCACACACATATACACGAGCACTGAATACAAGGGTGGGTAAAAATAGGCTTACAGTTACATTGTGACTTTTTTTGAGTTAATAAAGCTATTAAAATAATCATAGCCTATATGCCTTTGTATATAAACAACTGTAAACATACTTTTGCTTACCTCTGCGTTTGTAGTTGTTGAATGTAGCTGGAAATATATGTGGACATTTTTGCTATACTCTCAACTTTTCCACATGTCAGCGATGTTTAAAACAGAACAGTTTTGGAAACACATGAGTTGCTGATGTTTAAACATAATATCAGTAATTCAATTTGGCACGACACCATATTGTTAACTACAGGCATTTAATAAAATGCTAAAAAAAAAACAAGTCCAGCTTGGCTAGGTGAAAAAACAGATTTGAACTCGCTTCTGCTTTAATGTGACTTATCTCCTTGGCTTGGTTTACAGACTTTGGAAAGCTATTTTATCTAACTCTTCCAGATCAGTTTCATTGTTGTTGTGTTTAACACTTAGTGATCATTTTGATGAATTGATCATAATAATTATCAGGGTCCATCTTATCTTGAAGGATGCAATGCTTAAGCCTGTCTCTTTAAGTTTCAAAATTTCAGATGAATATAGCAATTTTACTTATTTTACTTTAGACATTAGTGGACAAAGGAACAAAGTTGACCCTGGCTGGTGGCACAGTGGATAAGGCACTGGCCTACAAACCCAACGGTCGCTGGTTCGATTCCCAGCCAGGGCACATAACCAGGTTGCAAGCCAGGTCTCCAGCCAGGTCTGTAGCTGGAGGCAGGTGAAAGGCAACCATACATTGATGTTTCTCTCCCTCTCTGCCTCTTTACCTACCCTTCTCTCTAAAAATAATAAATAAAATCTTAAAAAACAAAATAAAAGAAACAAAGTTGATAGGAAATCTGAGACCACTTGTGAGGATGTTTGCTTTGTCTAGCTGGGATGATCTAGACACCTGTCAGATCTTTCTGAGAACGGACTTAAGGAAATTCACAGATGGTAAATGACTACAATCTACTAATCAGATTTGAAAAGTTCTGGTAGATCTAAAAATGGGACCTAGTGATTTAGTAATGACTGCAGAGGTGTGAGCACTGTAGAAAGTATAACAGTGCTATGTGCCACTAAAAGATGAAGTTCATCATTTTCACCCATGAAATAAAAGTACACCTCTCCACCTCTTCCTTTCCTCTCCTGCTCTCCTCTTTCTCCCTCCCTCCTAAAACCATCCTCAAGTTAATATTCTTACTTTAAGCCTTAACACTTTACCAGCATAAAAAAGAAAATAGGTATTTTTGTTCTATTCTTTGGGGACGGGGAGGGGAGAAATTACCTCTATTTCTTAGCTGTACTTTGCAGGTTGAGAACTGATTATTAATTTTTAAAGAAGTATCATTTAAATTTGGCCAATATAACTTTTGTAAACAAAATATATTTGTTGGCCCTGGCTGGTGGTACAGTGGATAAGGCACCAGCCTGCGAACCCAAAGGTCGCTGGTTCGATTCCCAGTGAGGGTAAATAACCAGGTTGCAAGCCAGTTCTCCAGCCAGGTCTGTAGCTGGAGGCAGGTGAAAGTCAACCATACATTGATGCCTAGCTCCCTCTTTGTCTCTCTTCCTTCCCCTCTCTCTAAAAATAATAAAATAAAGTATCTTTTAAAAGATGGATGTTTCCTTTAAAAAATGTATTTATTAATGACAAATAAAATCAGTTTTAAATGTAATGATTTTTCCAAAAATTGGATCTTCCAAAATGGATTCTCAACATCTAAGGGGCCCAGAAAGAAGATACAAATGCACAATTCTGACTTTCTTATCTTGAAATGGAAATCGTTGAGATAGAATTTTGTGATGAACTGAGAATGGTGGTTAAGTCTATTAGGGAAATGGGAAATAGAAATAGAAATGAATTTCTTTAATCACTCTGAAAGAGAATTAATGTAGCATTAACTTGGTGGGATTCTAGCCCCAGGGCAGAACATATTCTGTTCTGTCCAGGCTCATTCCTTAGTCCCCAACTGTGACTTGTACAAATGTAGGTGTCTGTGCCTGAAAGAGGCGTGCATCTGTGCAGGCAGGCAGGCCTCAGACACATTGATTAAAGTGCCTGGCATCTATTAATAGAATTGCAGATGGGGACAAAAGTGTTTTAACTCAATTATGCCTCAAGACCTGAGTAAGTGGCTTGTATTGATTCTCCCAATGGCACGTTAGGCTTTAGTAAATCGGGGGAAAACCCACCTTTTTCTTACTCTGGTGCAGGATTCTTTCATGACTATTGTTGATTGAATAAACACCTACTGTGTGTCAGGTTCTTCACATTATTCTAATAATAACAGGCAATATTCTAGTAATAATACATATATATATGTATATTATATATATATATAAATAATATACAAGCTCTGTTCAGAAAGTATTCAGCTATGTAATATGAAAAATAGAGACATCCATTGAAGAAGACACAAGATACAAGAAACATTGTACACAGGACAGTGACACCTCAGTCCCTTTCAAAGCAGTCACCGTGGGACCTCACACAGTTCTTCTAGCCATCAGCTGCCCTGTTTTATTTTCCTGAACCTCATCAATGGTCTGAAATCTCTCCCTTTTCAAAGGTGGTTTTAGTTTTGGGAAAAGCCAGAAGACATAAGGCACTAAATCTGGGTTGTAGAGGGGCTGAGCTACCTGGGTGATTTGATGTTTCATCAGAAATCTCTGCACAAGATGTGATCTTCTAAATCACCTGAATAGTTTCTGAAGAGGATGTTCAAGCTTAATGCAAAATTTGATGCAGATTCATTGTCCTACTTGCTCAGTCAGTGAATGTGACAGCCACACAGTACACATGCTCAGTCATTGACACCTACTGCCCCCACTGACTAGTACAGTGAAGTTGTCATTGTTCACCCATGTGCATTTCTGTCCACTCTCCTTGACTGCCATGTTATATCCATGCCTGTCAAACTGTTCTCATTATATAAACAATAATCGAACTTTTTTCTGGACAGGCCTTGTATTCCTAGTAATATAGATAATATGCTTTCCCATTTTGCAAATAATAAGAGAAATGGAAGTTGTAGTCAATGGGCATATTCCCCTGTGCTTCAGGACAGAAAATTGTGAGGTATATATAAATGTAAGCCCCAGCTCAGGTTCCCTGACTACTTCAAAAGAATGCCCTGAGAAAATGGGAACCATTAAATCTAATTCAACTGTGTCTATACCCTATGGCACAGGGTTGGTAGATAAAGCTTCCCAGGTGACAGATGACATTATTGCTCTGAAACGTAATAGTCATGACTAGAAAAAGCAAATCAATATTGCAAATGATACTTGCACCTGAGGAGATAAATTAAGGAATTATAGTGATCATGTTGGAATTTGGCATCTTGCCCTGTAGGGCTCTCACAGAATTCAAGTAAAAGTAATTCAATTTATGATGTCATAGCATTTAGAGCTACACTAACTTTGGAGAGACTCTAGGCAGTGCTTCAAAACCTAGTCCTGTGTGATGATTCTTTTTGAACATCAATCCCTGGCTTAATAGGATTTGTACTTTTATTGCGTGGTCCTGTGAAAGAGCAAAATGAAGAGAATTGACCTAATCTAAGAGGTCATGGAAGATTTCTGGGGGAAGTTTAATTGAGCTGACTTCATCAGAATAGTAAAAGGCAACTGGCCAAAGGAACGATGAGGTGAGGAGAATTCCAGGCAGATTAAGTGGAAGTGCCCCACACAGTAAGGCACATCCCAAAGACATACTGTACCCCATGGTGAATGTAAAGAGCTGTCAACATGAAGCTAAAGAGGCCAGCAGGGGCTGAACACACAGGGTTTATGGACCAAGTAAAGGATTTAATGTTTAATTCTAAATGCAGTGAGAAGCCTTTGACATGCTATAGGTTTGAATGGGGAAAAGGTCTAATTTGCATTACAAAATTTTCACTCTAGTTAAGATACTGTGAATGGATTGAAGGAGGTCAATAATGAATGGATGGCAGGTGCACATGTAATTGCAAGAAGCAAAATATACCAATTGTGTAGAGGAAAATGACTGAAATTATAACAATTTTGAGACACAATTTATAGAAACTAAGATGCACCCATTTTGAATGGTGTGACAATGAAGCCACTACTATCATCAATGTGCATAACATGTCCATCACTCTAAAATTTTTCTTATGATCTTGATAGTCAGTTACCCACAGCCTGGCCTATGCAATTGATTATCTGTTTTCTGCCACCACAGATTAGTATTACTTATTCTAGGATTTCATACATGGAATTACACCCTATTTAATCTTTGGTATTTTTCTCTTCTCAGAATTAGTTTTTTGAGTAATATTCATGTTGCATACGTCCATAGTATTTTTTTCAAATGTTATTGCATGTTATTACTATGTAACACTTTGTTGTTTATTCATTTACATTTTGGTAGGCATCAGTCTCATTTCCAGTTTAGGACTATGAATAAAGCTTTTATGAACATTTTGATACATGTTATTTTGTGGATATACGTTTTTACTCCTAAATAAACATCTGAGTGTAGAACTACTAAGTTATGGATTAGTGTATATTTAACTTTTAAGAACTAGCCAAATTGTTTCCATATTCTTGAACCATTTCCATTCCAAACAACTATGTATGAGTGTATCAGTTGTTCAACATCCTTTATCATTGCTTGTTGAGAGTTATTATCATTAAAGGTATAGAATTTTGCCACATGATTTTTTATATTTATTACCTTTCATTCTGTCAGTGTGGTGTAGCCCATTAATTGTTGTTTGTTGAACTTTTCCCATATTCTGGGGTAAATACCACTTGATGTTGGTGTATGATACCTTTACTATGATATTGGACTCAATTTGCTAACATTTTTGAGAATTTGCATCTACAGCCACCAGAAGTGTAGGCCTGCACTTTATGTTTCTTGTGGTTTCTTTAACTGGTTTTGGGATCAGGAAAATGCTGGCCTCAGAAAAGCTCTGTGTCAAACTTCTAGGAGAGTTTGAAGGGGATTAGCATTAATTTTTAAATTACATTTATGGGGGTGACATAGGTTAATTATATCATGTAAGTTTCAAGTGTACATTTTTATGATACATGATGTATATATGGCATTGAGTGCCCATCACCTCAAGTGAAATAGTCTTTCATTGCTGTATATTTAGCCCACTTTACTCCCCACTTCCCTCTGGCAACTGCCGTACTATTTTCTGTGTCTATAAGTTTCAGTTTTATATTCCACACATGAGTGAAATCAGATGTTCTTAGTGTTAATTTTTATTTAAAAAGGTGGTAGAATAAACCAGTGAAGCCATTTGATTTTGTGCTTTTGTTTTTGTTGGAAAGATTGTGATCATAGATTTAATTTCCATACTACTTATAGGTTTGTTTATTCACTCCAGTAGGTTGAATGTTTCCAGGAGTTTATACATTTCTTTCTAATTTGGCATTATCCAGTAAATTGTAAATTTTCTACAACCTGGAATTCCACAGCAAAGTGTACAAAAATGTTTGCAGATGGGTACTAAGGATTAAGTCCCCAACTATTTATTTTAGCATCCTTTAAAGTCACTCCAAACTGGAAATAATCCAAATGTCCATGAGAAATAGAATAAATAAATACATTGTGATACGTTCATATAATTGAATCCTAGACAGTAACTAAAATAAGTAAGGCATAGCTCACATGACATAATACTGATGAAAAATCCAAACAGGTAGTAATTCCTATGGGATAATTTATTTAATATAAAATTCAGTGAGGTTACATACACATGTGATAAAATGAATAAAAAGCAAGAGATAGATCCTTCATTTACATGTCAAGATAGTAGTTATGCCCCTGGCACAGTGGATAAGGGCACCAACCTGTGAACCCAAGGTTGCTGGTTCAATTCCCAGCCAGGGCACATAACCAGGTTGCAAGCCAGGTCTCCAGCCAGGTCCGTAGCTGGAGGCAGGTGAAAGGCAACCACACATTGATGTCTCTCTCCCTCTCTGCCTCTCTCCCTCTCCCTTTCTCTAAAAATAATAAATAACATCTTTAAAAAAAAGATAGGAGCTGTGATTGAGAAGGGTTGAGTGGAATGCTATTTATGGAATACTGGTGTTGCTAGGTTCTTTGACCTGAGTGTTGACTATATGTCCATCCCATTTGTAATAATATGGTATGGTATATAGTCTCATATTTTTCTGAATGTGATGTTTTCCAATTCAATTTTTAATTTTATATTAAAAAGCAAATTAAATGTAGGAGACCAGTTAGGAGGCTACAACAATTTTCTAAGGGAGAGAGGACGGAGAATTGAAGTAGATAAGAAATAAAAGGTTGAAGAGCTTTCATGAGATATTTAGAGTGGGTAGGGAATGGGAAGAGGAAATTGGTTTGTTAAGTAGCTAATATATACAGAGTGCTTACTGTCTGTGTATGGTTTGATATATTGGTCAAGTTTTTTTTTCCCCTCCTATTAGCCTTGCATCATTTTTTTAAAAAGGGTTTAAACTTCACATAAACTGTATGAGGGAAGTTTTAATACAGTCATGATTTTGCAAGTGAAGAAACTGAGGCAAATACTGATTTTAAAACTGTCTAAAGAGTACAATAACATAACAGCAGCTTCTACTTTCAATGACAACTAAGGACTAACAGTAATGATGGTCAGCACTTGTTGAATAGAGGTGTTTTGGTGCATAAGATAAACTCTACAATTATCTCCATTTTCAAAGGAGGAAACTGAGTCTTAAAGAGATGAAAAGACAACTACTTGTAAGGGGTGAATCCAAGACTTAAACATAGATCTTTGACTCTCCAAAACTCAATTTCAAACGATCAATATCTACTGAAATGATTATTTTTACATTTCTACTATAAAACATTCATAGTTTTTTCTTTGAGGGTTCCACACAAATAATTCTTTCTTCAAGGTTTTTCTACATCTCAAAGGGAAATAAATAAATACATCTAGGAAATACAAAAGGAAAAAGATAGGTAAAAAAAAATTCTAAAAGCCACTAATTTGTAATATTTCTTTTCCTATATCAGCTTTTAATATACTGTACTGTCTGTAACTTTGACAGTTACCACTGAAATGTGGCTATATATCTAAATCTTTAATGATAATTTACAGAAATTAGTATTTCTCTAAATTTTTAAATTCTGATTTTTCTCTTTGCTGCAGAATTCCCTATCATGTCTCAAGATGTAAGTTCAGATTTAGCAGTTACTAAAAATTCACTCAATGCATCAACTAGAAAAAAGGTTAATATGGATAACTAGGCTTGACTGGTTTGTATCTCCTGTTTCACTGGTTTTGTTGCATAACTCTGCCTCTTTGGCATTTTTTTTTCTTGTGGAGTAAATCCCTGGCATTCTAATAACTTGCCAGCCTTTGCTGTCATTAAATATGTTGTGTTTTCCAACGGACGTTTTTCCTCCTGGAACTCTGACCTTTGGGACCCCTCTGAGCTCATAATTATTGCCACAAGCAGACACCAAACCTCATCAGAATGCTCTGACAGACACTTCCTTTTTGTTTGATATCAGCCCTTTCACTCTCTGACATCTGCAATTTTATGTGAATTTCAGTGGCTGCCTCAAGCCTGCAGTTCATCCCTACTGATCGCATCTACCTGAAGCATGCAAGCATGTTTCTCTCCGGGTCACTAATGCATTAATCTGTCTGTGAGACATTTTTGTTGGTGATAGTTGGTGACTAATATTAATCTCACGTAATTACTTAAGCTACCAAACCTACAATATTAGATTATTTTCCCAAGATTCCTGTGTTTGTATACAATCTCTCTATTACCTAGGTCTCATTTATTTATTTATCTATCTATTATTTATTATTTCAGTGAATACTTAATGGGCACACTTTCTTGTGATATATCATGAAAAGTAAAAAGAAAAGGAATAATCAACAGTAAAGAAGAGCGCTTGATACATAGTGGGTACTCCAAAAACATTTGTTGAGTGAATGAACACAACAGTAACACAGATATCAAATAATTGCAAACCTTATCAACAGTTTGTTTGATCTTCTCATGGGAAAAGCCCAAAATCCATTAACTCAGGGACATTGGTTAATGGCACTCTGAAGGGACCGCGCAAGTCTTACTTCTAGCTCTAGACTAAGAAGCAAAGGGAATCGAATCTGAACCTACTGAGAGTGAACTTCAATGTCTAAGATTAAAGATGCAGAAAGAATATAAAACAATGATGTCCATGAAGAGTTAACAAAACAGAGCCAAAACATTGGAAAAATCCTGCAACACTCTCATGATGCTATGGTGTGCCAGAGGGGTTAGTGGCTGAGCCAGTGGAAGAATAGTACCTGAGTGTGAAACTAGTTTAGGTAAGAGCAGGAAGTTCCACCGCTCTTGTAGTGTCCCAGTATCCTTATAGGGACATATAAGGCTCTTTCTTTGTTTTGCATTATTACAGAGAGAACAAGTTATTATCTATCACGACGGTGGGAGCTATGAAGATTAAAACGTAACTAAAAGCAAAAAGAGGAACACTGAGGCGGTAGGCATAATACATATTGTGCACTTGAGTGCAGCAGTCACCTCTGGGCAATAGGGCCACGTGTCTGTGGGTTGATGAAAATAAAACATGGAATCTGCCCACTCTAGAATTTAATCAATAGTCAGGGAGAATATATCTTGATTATTTATGATAATTTTTCTGATTGCATTCACTTCTGAACCTGAAACACCTAACTTCTGAGTCTAAAAAACTGCTGAAACTTCTGATAAAGATGATCAATAACTTTTTACCAAAATTTGCAAAATTCAAAAGCATCACCTCAGATTTTATTTCCCTTGGCCTCTTGGCTGGGATGGATACCACTGATCATTTCATTTTCTTAAAACATTTGCTCTCGTTGGCTTCTGTGTCTGTGATGATATTCATCATTTTAATTTATTTATCTTTCTTTCTTTCTTTTTTTTGGCTGCTTAGCATCTGAATCCCCTTCTGTTCTTTGGAGAAGCCTCATGTTTTTGAGGTAATGCCCCTCCTCCATTTAGAAACCTAAAATATTAAGACACTCATTTTACCAGTCTCTTTGGCAGCTGAGAATGAAGAGCATATTCAATTCCTATACACATACATAGAAGCTCTAGACTTCAAGTCAGAATCAATGATACAAACCAGCCAGGAATACACAGAATTGGTTCAGGGGCAAAGGACAGCAGAGGTGGCCTGTCTGTGAAACGTTCAGATGCCCTAATGGCAGAATTTCTAGCATCCAGGGTCCTGTGCTGAGATTTTCTGGTGCTCAGCAGAATTTTCATCATATCATCACTGGAAATTTGGTAAAATTGTAATAGTTCTTTATGCTTGTACTCTCCAAGTTACATGCATTGCACAACTTCCTTAATTAACTCTAGTCCAAGAATGCCAAGCCATCATAACACTTTAAAATAATTTTATCTAAAAATGTATGCAAAGAGAGTAAAACTTCTCTTCCTTGCTCTACCTCCCAACTCCTCCTATTAAACCCTTCAACAGTACTTTTTGTTAAGATTTTGATGATAAATGTGTAATAGTCCATTTTGTCTGAGTTAATATCTGATTCAAGGATGGGTTAAGAATCTAGTTTGGATTAAATCAATTGAATCCTGGAGTGAGAAACAAATCTAAAATAAATTTAATTTTATCTTATATTTTATGGGTAAGTCTCTTATAATACCATCAAGTTACAGTGTCTACCCTCTATGTAAGCACCTCAATGATTATTAGAAATAAAATTAAAATTTTATTTTATTGATGTATTTATTTTTTTAAAGATTTTATTCATTATTTTTAAAGAGAAGGGCAAGGAGGGAGGAGGAAAGAGAAAGAACCATCAATATATGGTTGCCTTTTACCTGCCTCCAGCTATGGACCTGGCTGGAGACCTGGCCTGCAACCTGGTTATGTGCCCTGACTGGGAATCGAACCAGCAACTTTTGGGTTTCACAGGATGGTGCTATTCCACTGAGCCACCAGCCATGGCTAAAATTAAAATTTTACTTCTGAGCCCTGGCTGACGGCACAGTGGATAAGGCATCAGCTTGCGAACTCAAAGGTCACTGGTTCAATTCCCCAGCCAGGACACATAACTAAGTTGCAAGCCAGCTCTCCAGTCAGATCCATAGCTGGAGGCAGGTGAAAGGCAACCATACATTGATGTTCTTTCCCTCTCTGCCTTTCTCCCTACTCTTTTCTCTAAAATTAATAAATAAAAAATTTTAAAATAAAAATAAAATTTTACACCTCTAAGTACCCCCTAAACAGTTACTCCAGCATCACACTTTTACAGAAGAAGAAAACCAAGCCAAGACAGACTAAAGGACCAGCCCATGGCTGTATCTTCATTAATTTTTAATCTCTGTCTCTGGGATCATCAGTTTCTTCTCAGTAGCTCGGTACTCATTTTTTTAAGAACCCATAACTAACCATACTTATTAGAACATCATTTTTTTCTTAAAATAAGTCCAAATTTATCTCTCTAAAATCTCTCCATTGATCCTTAAAAATATAGACATAAAGAATGATGTTAATCTCTCTTTGAGAAGACCACTGTTATTTCTTTTGCTCAGAGTTTTTGATAACTTTTTTCCAGCATAAGGATTTCCCTAACTTCTAAAATCTTGATCCTCATATACTGTCACCTTGTAAGGTACCCTCATTATTATTGGTTAACTTCTGGACATGTACCAGTCTATTTTATTGAACAGTAGCTGGAATTGTACAAGATATTTGTGTTGTACTGCCACCAGCTTAGAATTTACCTCATTAGTTCTCATGAACAGTGAAACATCTGAGCTAAAGTGACTCATAAAGTCTTGGAAGGAATTTTGGTTTGTTGGAGATAGTTTGGCAAACATGGCAAACTGGGAGAGCTCTCTCCGAGGGGAGGTGGTGAATGCAGGCCTGTAAAATACCAGCTGCCCGAGACACACCAGAAATTCTTTCCTAACAACTTGCTAACTTTATGGAAGTCATTTAAACCCTTCAGGTGTGTGTTTGAGCATGCGTAAAATAAGTCATAAGACTTCCGTGATCACTAAGGAGTTAGCAAACTTTCTGTCGTGAAAAAATCGAGATGGCTTTGATGCTGAAGCTCTGTTCCATCCATGCCTTAGCTCTCTTCCTCATGAGTTGGGTGAATTTGCTCTAGTTGGTAGCTCATGTAGCTCACCTGATTTTTCCTCTGTAAAACCATATATGAATAAGGGAACTGAAGAGAAGAACATTATTGGAATTTTATGGCACCTAAGATTAAATCTTAACCAGCAAACAAACAGAAAACCTATTTTCTGTTATTCCACAATTCGTAGCCCCTACTCAGCTATGGTGTTTTGAAAGTCAGAGCCTCTACCTTGTATAGAA
Organism: Noctilio leporinus; assembly: GCA_004026585.1. Classification (NCBI taxonomy): domain Eukaryota; kingdom Metazoa; phylum Chordata; class Mammalia; order Chiroptera; family Noctilionidae; genus Noctilio; species Noctilio leporinus. Next base: position 70,102 of record PVIW01000107.1, read on the forward strand.
TAACAAGGTCCTGGTTTTATAAGGATATATTTATTTCACATTTATTCTGCTCTTCCTCAGTTTAATAGTACTTCATTGGAACTGATGGAATTATATATTGTGTAGCATTTTAGCTGCTGTCATAAAAACCAAACTCAACACTATCTTTTCCAGTAATGAGCTGTTTTTAACTTTATCCACATCATGGGTACTCAGGGCATTGGCTGGTTTTGAAGAGCTGATTGGAATACCAAAGATCATTACATGTGATTATTGATTTTTCTAGAGACTGCATATGGAGGATTATCAATCCAGCAAGTAATAATCAGACAACACTGGAGTCTTTCTCCAGTTGAACATCAAGATGACCTAGCTTGGGGCAGACTCAGTCAGCCAAAAGAGGCTTTGTATTTTATTTTAACAACCCCAAGCACCTTTCTCCTAAGCACCTTCAATTAGCTGCAGCACAGGGGAATGGTCCATAAATTATTTACAAAAAAGCACCTGCCTCCTAGTCATCCTTTTCTTCAGCCAAAACTTGTCATGCTCCTTCCTAGAAGTCAGAGGATAAATAGGTTCAACAATTTTGTGTCATAATGTCCTCCAAGCACAGTTTTATTTTTTTTCCTGAGAAAATTAACCAGATAGCTAAAGTTTGACCAAGTATTACCTTACCGATTTGTTGTTGCAAAAATAATCTTTAATCAGACAGTAGTTTGATGGCTAATGCAATTATATATGTAAGGCAAAAATAAAAATTAAAAAAAATGAAAGGCATAACTGAACTAACATGGCAAACAGAGACAGACTCACAGATACAGAGTAGGCTGACAGCCTTGGGGAGAGGTGTGGGAGGTGGAGGGATGGAGCAAAAGAAAGAGGAAAAGGAGCTCATTGACATGAATAACAGTGAGATGATTGCTGGTGGGAGGGAGGTGGGTAGAGGTGGAAGAGGCTGGAAGGGAAATAAATGGTAATGGAAAAAAATATAAAGATAAACTTACAAATTAAAAGAAAACACTGATGGAGATTAAGGTACAGTACACATATGATTCTTCAGTAGTCACAATCAATTCAAAATGAGAACTGTTATTCAGTGCAGACCATGTACCTGGCACCATGTTTTGTGTGTTAAATGTGTTACATGTTACTATCCAATTTTCATAACCCAGACCTCACACCAAAGCACTTTTTACTCCTATTTAAAAAAATAATAATGGGATAATATTAAGGAGATTATTCAATATTTCAATGGTGGCCAATATTTTAGAAAGTATTTTGATATAAATGACCAATAGAATTATCTTCATAACCCATAATATAGGCTTAAATGGCCTCATTTTGAAATGAGCAAATAGACTGAGAGAAGTTTAGCCTTAGATAGCAAGACTGTGCCTAGGCACCTCTGATACAACATCTTTAATGACCATCTGTTGAGATATGTTATTTATCATAAATCATTCTAAGTACGTTATCTGTCATATCCTGTTGACTGTCCAGTCCAAGCCATTGTGCAACACAGGTACGATTATCTCCATTTTACAGATGAGAAAACTAAGTCTTAGTGAGGTTAAATATTTTGCTTAAGGTTATCCAACTAGTATGTGGTGGGAACAGACTTCCAATTCAGGCTAGCAGAACTCAGTGTCTGTGGTCTAACTCCAAAGATACCCTAGACAGCAGTGTAGGTAATAATGTACTTCTCGATCTTACCTATGACTTAATACCCTTAAAGTTATTGACATTCTCATTTTAGTAGTATGCCACCTTCACACTTCCCTGAAATATAGAAGGGGGACAATAATAATATCTACTGCCAGAGGCTGTGGTGAGAATTAAATGAATCAATATGTTTAAAACACTTATAATGGAGGCTGGCAGAAAAAAAATGTGGAATCAATGCTCCCTATTGTTTTCCCTAGTGTTCTTGTTATTGGTGCTTCTCTCTAAGGCAATCTATGGGGAAGGTCTCCTTTTTCTAAAACCGCCCTTTACTCTGGCAAGAATTATTTCTGGTATACATGTTTCATCTGTCGAGTCAAAACTTACTACACGCCGTGGACAAATGCTAGCAACGGGAGCCACGTCCTCCAGCTTCCCTTCCCAGCCTTATTCCCCAGGTGCTCAAGACATAGGCCTTCTCCTGGTGGACTTGTTATCTGCTTTTCTTCTTCTCCCCAGCTCCTTCCTGACGGTCGAGCTGTCATGGTGACACTGACAAGTACTGACAGGCTTGTAGTCTTCCCCTGGGAGCCTCTGCAGCCAGCTGGGCTCCACCATTAACAAGCCTGGTGCGAGTGCCACATGTTGGTCTCTCCCGCTGGTAACAAGTCAGGCCCTTGCCTCACAGCCAGACTCCCTGGAGTCCGCAGACTGACACAAGAGAACAGGACGCCTCTCTCCAGGCCCAGCCTGGTCGTGCCGAAGGCTCTAACTAGCAAATTAGGATTGCTCAGGCCTCCAGCTGGTAAAAACCTATTTTTCCCTGGCTCACTCCAGGGCATTAACCTGCCTGTCACATTCATTTGCATATGATGTTTTCCTTTACATGTCAGGAAGATTCTTTAGGGACAGCTGAGTCAAACCGAGAGGAAAGAAGCTGAGTGGTTGATAGTTAAAATGGATTCTCGTTTACCCAGAGAGGTGGTAGATTTAGCTCTTCGAACCACGGAGTGCCCTGTTGAAATTGGTCATTGTCGATGCCATCGAGAACTTGATGTATGGTGACCCGGGTACCACAAAGTGTCCAATTATGGAGGCCTGAAAAGAAAATTTAATATCTTCATTCAAGATGGTGGGAAAAACTTTCTTTGACGTCTTAATCTTATGCCAGGCAATTTACCTTTTTACCTGTATGTCACATGGAAGAACTTTAAGGTCTAGCCTAGACCTGCCTGAGCTTAAATCTCTTTTCTATCACTCTGAACACTGTATCCTTGGGACAGATGGTTAGCCCTTAAGCCTCTGGGAAATATAGGTTATGCTTATTATCTTTAAAAAGCTGTTTTGAGAATGAAAACTGATGATGGTTTCCAAGAAGTTAGGAAATGCTTTGTCATCAATCACAACTGACTGAAATATTACCCACTCAGGGGTCTTGCTGGTTCTCACCTCACGCTGCCCCTTCACCACCATCATGTACTTTCTGGTCTCTGTTTATCTATTTCCTTGATGCCATCATTAACTAAAATCATTTTCTTTTGTGACTGTGTTTGTTTATGCTTGCTAGCTGTTCTTGACGCCTCTTTGGACTCCTGGTGTTCAGAACATCACCTGGCACTTGTAGCTAATAGATGAAAACTGTGACTGGCTAAGTCATTGCATTAGTTCCTTATGGCTGCCGTAACAAATTACCTCAAACTTGGTGGTTTACAACAACACAGATGTATCCTGTTCAAGTTCTTCCAGCCAGAAGATGGAAATCAGTATCATTAAGCCAAAATTAAGGTAGAGGCAGGGCTGGGCTTAATCTGAGCCTGTAGGGAACATATTATTCTATGTTTCTTTCAGCTTCTGTGGCTGCTGGCTTTCCTAGTTTGTAGCCACATCATCCCAACCTCTGCCTCCACATTCACACTATCTTCTTCTCTTCTACCTGTTCTCATCTACCTCTGTCTCCCTCTTTTAAGGATGCATGTGATGGCATTTAAGGACCCACCTAGGTACTCCGGAGTACTCCCCCCACCCCCCCAAGATCCTTAACATCATCCTTTCTGCAAGATGCTTTGTAGCTGTACAAGGCAACATCTACAGGTTGCAAGGATAGGATGGGGATACCCCTTTAGGGGAGGGGTATGTTCAGTTTACCCAAATGACAATCTTTTATCAGTTTTTAGCAACTCTTTATTTCACCCTGTTAACAGTATCTTATGGCTTTCTTGCTATCTATTCATTGATACTTAACCACTTTCTTTCTCCACACCCACCGGTTGTCCTCCCCTTTCCCTTTTGCTTTTTTCCTTTCTTCCTTACACATTTTTTCATAGGAACCACTGAAATGTACATAATCACCTAATTTTCTATTTGCTCTCAGTATTTTCCCACATGTCATGTAAAATAAAACAATACGCAGTATGTCTAAGACAAAGCCCTTGTTACATTTTGGAGGGAGTTGTGTGGACTTTTATTTCTCTTGGTTTTAGGCCTATGATTGTTTTCAGCCTTTAATAGGTCTCCTCTCAATCGTGCTCAGTGAATCCATAGGTAGTTAACAGGGACAACTGTGTTTTGGTGAAGAGGGCCAAAATAATTATAACACTAATCTAAGAAGCCAATTCCTAGGTAATTATTCAGCTACCACCTGGTAATTAACCTGTATTACCTGTATGATCAACCAGCAAACATTTCAATTAGAACCTCACATGGGATGTTTAACGTGCTTGAGAGCTAAGGTAAAATACAGAAACCACCTACTCCAGAGTTTTTACTAATATTTAGTTTATTTGTAATATTTGATTTCATGCATAGGAGTTTGGGTCATTTCGGTGAGAGGCATCTCAGTTGATTTCAATTAATTTAGCACTTTTCAAAGTAAACACAATTCAGAAGTAGGATGCAATCAGCATTATAAGAAGCATGGCAAACTATCTTTTACATTTAGAGTGTGAAACATTTTCTTCTTATAGAATGATGGCCAGGGACTCCTGCCTATAAATCTAATTCATCCCGATGTAAATGTTGACCGTACCTTATGTGTCTTCTGGCCAGGATTTCTGGGAAGGTGGAATCATTTGATGAGAGATAATTAAGTCGGCAAAAAGTTTCTGAAAGGCAACTTAATGTCACTCAGCAAGACTAAGCTGAATTGGATTTGCCTGTCTAAACAGAGGGCTCTTCCCTGGCTGGTGTCTCAGTGGATGAGGCACATACCCTGTTACAAGCCAGGTCTCTAGCCAGGTCCATAGCTGGAAGCAGGTGAAAGGCACCCATATATTGATGTTTCTCTCCCTTTCTTCCTCCCTCCCTGCTCTTCTCTCTAAGACTAATGAATAAAATCTTTAAATGCATACACACATACATAAATAAACAAACAGGGGTCTTCCAATGAAAGTGCTAATCAAGCATCTTTGAGGCAAAGCACCTCTTTCTCCTGTTTATTTTTGTCTGTGGGAAGCTAGAACTGTGAAAAGCCAGACGGAAGGCCCGTTTGTTCCTTGGTGAAATGTCAGGTGCCCTGCAGCTGCTCCCTTATTAATCCAGTGGACTTCTTTCCGTTATAAGGGACTTCCCTGAGAACAATAGATGGTGAGAATGAGCAGCATAAAAAATAAACTTTTGTCCAGGGTAGTTTTATTGAACATAGAAGAAAGGGAGGTTTTAGTTTGCTGGAATGGAGCTCTGAGAAGGATGGTTGAATCTTTTATCCAGTTCCTGACTAGAGCCTTTGATCAAAGGGATGAAAGATAATGCTTTGTAAAGGTCACAGGTAGTTTTAAGGAAAATGTGAACCCTAAGGTTATTATCCAGGTATAGCTAGCTTGACAAGCAGAAAATAATAGTACACAGCATGGTAAGCAAAATCGCAATAGACATCAATAACAAATTACAGAAGACTATCCTTAAACATGTCCTGATTTCAGACACAGAATTCTAGACCAAGAAAGGTGATTTTGTGCACTTTGCCCAGCTTCCCTGAGCCTGTTTCCCTGGCAAGCCTTCTAGAGCTGGGCTATGAGGTTCAAATCCCAGCTCTGCTCATACCAACTGAACAAATTGTTCAACTTGGTAGTTTCTGCATTTATAAATTACAGATACAGTAGTACCTATCTCACCGGTTACTATGAGGAAGGAGTGGATTAGTTAATGTGTGAAAGGTTAAGACATGTAATCCAGTTAGAAGAGAGTCACAATAAAACTATTCAATAAATGTTAGCAGTGGTTGTCCTTGTTGGAATTTCCTCACCTGTCAAAGAGGATAAAATTTCTACTTGCCTAAACTGTTGCATATCTGAAATATTGATCCAACTGTCTGTCATAGAGTTAATCCAGAACAGGTTCTAAATTTACTGATAACTGGGTATATTTGTACCTCTTCATATATGCACCTTTCTCCTAATTTTGTGCCATTAAAGAAGTCAATTCCCAGGGAAAGTATGAATAACTATGAGTAAACGTATATGTACAGTTGTTCTAGTTTTTTTTATTTTTTTTATTTTTATTATTGTTGTTATTCTTGTTGTTTTCAGTTTTCTTCTGCTTTTCTGAAATGGTTTTTCCTTAGAAGCTTTCCAGAAAAGTCAACTGAAACAGTGATCTGGCATCACCTTAAAATAGCTAAAGCCTTAAGACTGTATTATAACATATGTAGACATATAAAATATATGTTTATATTTTAAGCTAAGGCTGAATAGAGAGAATTTCCCCAGTAGCTGTAACTCAAATTCTACACTGAAACTCCCATTTGTATCCCCCAAGGAGTTGCTGATGGACTGGAAAAGATAGGAGAACAAAGCAAGACAGAGGTGATTTACCTCTCTGTGTTTGCTATAGTCCAAAAAAAACATCATGACTTCTCCAGCCCTCAGGGCTACTTCCAAAAAAGATGCCAGATAGCTGTGGAGATCCAGAAGAGACTCCAACTAAGTCCACCTGGAAAAGGCAGAAGAGAAATGTTTGCACTAGTTTCGAAGGACTCTAAGTTCAGAAGACAGAGGGGATATAAATGTTGAGCAGTGAGAACAACATATTCAAAGAATGGAGGGTACAATGATGTCTTCCTTTATCCTATCCTGACCTTGGAGAACTTACTGTTATTATATTTCTCAATGAAGTGGGAAGGAAGGACAGACATTCCTGAAAGGAAGTCCCAGTGGATTACAGATGTCATTGAATTAGATGGATGCCTTGAGAAAATATTTCTACACAGCCTACTCTGAAGGTACTTACATTCTAACCCTGAGTACAGACAAAGGAATAAAAACAGTTACGGATGATGGATATTAAGGGAAAAAAATGCAGCATAAAAAGAACCTAACCTAGCCTACAAGTCAGGCAAAGCCTATCTGAAGTGATTCACTTAAATTGAGACTTGAATGGAGAGGAAAATTAAGAAAACCTTGGTTTCCTATTAATTCAGTTGGATGATATTTCTGTATAATTAGTCATAACTTAGGCATTATATGTGTACATCTGAATGTCACATAGGCACATATACACCGACTTTTATAAATTTTAGAAATAAATTTCACTTTATAAATCTAGGTTTGAGAGGAAAAGCTCTCAAAATTTGGTACCCAGAGAGAGCTATAAAATGGAAGGTGGACTTTACTGACATGTTGATCATTAATTTCTGGAACTTGAGGTCGTTAAAGGTCAATTCAACACTAAAATTGTATAATTCCTTATTTGGTATATAAAAGTGATAATCATTTATATATCATTTATAAGAAATGTGTCTATTCTTTTGCCCAATTACTTCTTGAAATCTTACTACCATTAAAACACATAAAGTTCTGCCAAGTTTTGGGGAACAATAGCTGTTCACTTAAATGGAGACAATATAACAGAATTATTTGATTCTACAGTTGGACCGCCTGGGGTGACTCCAGGTTCAGACACATTGTCTTACATTTCCAAACCTCAGTTTCCTCATCTATGTAAAGGAAACAAACATAGAGTGGACTGTAAGGGAATCCAGATAGAGCTGTTAATCTATTACCTAGCATATCATTTGCAATTACTGTTCAATCCCCATGCCAGTTCTGAGCCATATATCTCTCCTCTTCAGATGTGCAAGTTGAAGGCTGTAAGTTGTTCACCTTCATAAACTTGTCCAAGGTCACAGCATACGGGAAGATGCAAAATCAGGCCTTTTGAGTCTAAAGGCATTGCTCCTTTTTTAGAGGAACAGCTCTGCCTATCGCAGAGTTATGTTGGCATCTGATAAAATCAGGCTTGCAGGCATATTCCCAGCATGGTTGTTGCTGCGTGCTCTCTACAGTACGGTGCTTTGCTGAATGAAATGGAAAAGAAAATCTGTTTTCTTGTCCTGAAAGTTTAAAAGTTCTGCGCCACAACGTTATGCTACAATAGTGTGCCTTGATCTACTTATAAAGTGTGCTCAAATAACTTGTTACTGATGATGGAGTAGTAAAGTTTGTGGATGTCATGCATGCTTTTCAAGGAAGCAGATTCAATGTGATCCATGTTACAACCTTTCTCTCCCTCATTTGCATTCAGATATACTTTCTTGAGTGGTTGCAAAAGGGTGGTGTTTGAGCTAATTTGGGAAATTGCAAATGAGTGCCTCATATGCAGGTGACAGCTGTCAGGTGTGTCTGATAGAGGAGGGGAGGGATGCACAGAGGCTTGAAAAGGTGGTGAAAGGAAGCTAACCATTTAGGGGCTCAGCCTCACACCCAAGGAGTACTTTGCAGTACTTTGCTTTTAGAGATTAGTGTCTCCACCCCTCCCACCCCCACTTTCATGTTGCTGGGTTAACAGGGACCTTTAGAAAAGCCACTGCTGGATCCGCTTACTCTGATCAGGCTGTTGCTACAGTTTCCCAGAATGATTTCTTGTCAAAACTCAGCAGTAAAGCCCTGACAGGTGTGGCTCTGTGGATAGGCACTGGCCTGTGAACCCAAAGGTCACTAGTTCGATTCCCAGTCAGGGCACATAACCAGGTTGCAAGCCAGGTCTCCAGCCAGATCCGTAGCTGGAGGCAGGTGAAAGGCAACCCTACACTGATGCTTCTCTTCCTTTCTGCCTCTCTTCCTTCCCCTCTCTTTAAATTAATAAATAAAATCTTAAAAAAAAAAAAGAGCCCAGCAAGAGGGAGAGGCCCCTGACTTTGGATTCCTGCCACCTGACAGAGGTCTCTGGACAAACAGCGGGGGTGGGGGGCGGAAAACAGCGAGTGTTATACAATCTGCACCAGCTCAGCTCCTTGAAACTGTCGCTCCCAGGTTTTCAGAAGGAGATGGAGTGACAAGGCAGAGGCCCATTCAGACAGGTTCCCGGGAGCCGCTTTGATGGTGACTGACAACTTGTTATGCAGAGGCTTCATTGAACCTGATGGCCTCCTAAATGAAAACCAGCGCTCCCGGCCAGAGAGAAAGGACGTGGCTGTTGGGCTTACTGTCTTCATTTCCCCCAACAGTGGCCGACAAATTGCCATTTTAAAAGGGGCACCTCCTGCCAGCAACTTTCCTGGGTTTTGCTGTTCCCATAATTAATTTGTGATCTCAGAGCTTCTGGCATTTGCTTCCCAAGGTTCTCTGCGAGAGGGAAGTTTTGTTAAATAAGGCAGGAAGGCTAAGGGCATTGACTGCAGCTGCTTTCAGGGGCTGTGTACAAAGAATAACCAACAGGGCGCGCCTGCTGCCTGCACCGCAGCCTTCCTGCAGAGGGAGCTCTTGGAAAAGAGGGGCTGCAGGAAAATCGGGGAGTACTCCTTCCCCCTCTGACAATAGCTACCCAGGATTTATTCAACAAGGGCAGCAACTGTGTCCGGTAAACCAGCGTTACCCTCTATCAAAAAACTGGAACCTGGCCATTCTTATGCCCATGTTAGAGGTGAGGAAAGTTAGCCATAGCTTAGATACCCAAGGACGCTGAACAGTGGGAGGGGGACTTGAACCCACTCCGGTTTGAGTTCCAGGCCTGTGCAACGTGTGCTGCAAAAACCCGACAACGTTTATGAAGTACTTGCTCCGAGCTGAGGATTCTGAGAAAAGGTGTTTGCAGGGACTCAGAGACCCCGGTGATCACCTCAGTGCCAACTATTGTGAGGATGATGGTGAAGAGGAAGGTGAGCTGAACTGTGGGGATGAAGGAGCAGGTTTGAGAGAGCGAGTCACGTGTGTATGCTTCACTTTCCCTGAATGCCCCCTTCCTCTACCCACCCCACCTTCTGGCGGAGAGTGTCCCCTGTGCTTTGTCCTCAGCCCAGGGAGGCCACTGTGCTTATGAGTTTAAAAGCCCACCACTAAAAAGGGGAGAGGAATGAAGAGACAGAGCAAATGTCTTAGTGTGGATGAAGAACGTGCCCCCTGACAACTGGGGGCGGGGGGGTTGGCTGCACAGCATGCCCTACAGCTCAGAGACCAAAAGCAGCCACACAGGATGGCCTGAACGTACAAATTTCTAACTGAAAGCAGGTCATGGTGGGTCATCTTGTCCTGGGCCTGTAGCTTCCTTAACAAAGGCCAACCTTTACCTTAAGTGAGCCTGTCTATTGTCTTTTTGCATCTAAGATAACATACCTTTAAAATGTCAGAGTAATTCCTTCTTCCAGACCCCTTGGGGCACCCCTCCAAATTGGAGCAGAGGACCATAGAGCCCCTCACTGCCTTCGTTCCCTGAGTACCATCTCCATGTGCTGTCAATGTTCATATTAACTCTCCTGTGTCCACCTAGGTAATGTACGTGTGTCTCCTTTTCACTGTTCATCCAACCCCAGGGATTTCCCCATTTTGCATTTTGCATTTTCCCATCCTTTAATCTACTACCAATGAATTTCCATGTAGCCCTCCTTACGCCTCCTCCTAACGTATAACATAAACAGCAAAACTGCCACTGAAAGGAGCACTTTCACAATCCATTGAGATTTTGCTTCCTGGCAAATGTGGTCAGTGTGGCTCAGATAAGCTCATAAAATTCTCCACAGGTTTGGGGAGTTGTTAGGTCAACAATAGTTGTTACGTCAACAATAGAAGCAGGGAGGAAGAAATTACCTAATGGAATAAGGCGAGGAGAGAGACAGCAGAGGCTTGCTGCTCCAGGGGGGTTTGTAAGGCTGTGGGGTGGGGGAGGGGGTGGGGTTGGGCAGCGAAGCTCCACAGGAGAAATGGCCACCTGGGGCACCTAGTAGGAAATGAGACAGCCGAAAAATCCCATGGAGCTCTGTATCCTGCTAACTAAAGTCCCATAGACACAAAGCAAAGACAGCTTCACTGAGCAGTAATTATGGGCATTAATTTCATTTATTAGTGGACTTTCAGAATAAGAAGAATTTAAGGAGAAGTGGTAGTGCAAACATTTTGGGGAAAAATGTTTAAGATATCTTGTAGGCTCCCATTTCTTCATTAAAAATGAAAAAACTAAAAGAATGTCTGCTTTCTGGGAGAGTTCTTTATTCATTTTACAAATATTTATTAAGCATCAATATTTATTGAGTCACTAGTCACTGAGATATGTGTTGAAGGTATAATGGTGGAAATAAAACAGCGAAAGAAAGATCACTCATCTCATACAGGGTATTATCTGGTGAGCCACATAATATTCATAAAACAAAAAATTCACAATAATCAAATAAATGTATAATTAAAAATTTGATGTGCTATAAAATAGTAACAGAAATAGTGTGTGCCATGTATTTAGCCTAGTGCTAAATTATTGATATTTTTTACATATTAATGCTCAACAAATGGTGTTAGTCAGGGCGGTATACAGCTATGATTCTCAGGATGAAATCCTCACACTGGTCCAACTTAACCTCAGGCTTAGAATTTTTTTCACCTCTTTTACACTCACACACTTTAAATTTGCTTCAGGTAAGCATATCCGTACACCTGACGGTGAGTTAATCAATAATGAACTACATGTTCTTAGCAATCTGTGTTTGTCTCTCCAATTACCTTACCAGTAGTACCTGTCCCAAACAAGGTGATGGCCTTCATGGAAAAAGGAGTCTATAAAAACATCATTCTGCTTGTTCATTTTTAGCTGAGGAATCAGTAAGGAAGGGGGTAGCTATAGGAGCAGCATGTTGTCTACCAGGTTTTTAAAATTTTTAACCATTTGTGTTTAATGAGCCCTGTTGGGCTCATAAATTCCTGAGGGGTGTCGTGGAATATAGTAGATTACACCAGAGGTCCCCAACCTTTTTGGCACCAGGGACTGGTTTTGTGGAAGACAATTTTTCCACAGACAGGGATGTATGGGAGGAGGATGATTTCAGAATGATTCAAGTGCATTACACTTATTGTGCACATTATTTATTTTATTATTACATGGTAATACATAATGAAATATACAGCTCACCATAATGCGGAATCAGTGGAAACTCTGAACTTGCTCTCCTGCAACTATACAGTCCATTTGGGGCTAGTGGGTGTCTAGTCTAGTGGGTGACTATGTCTAGTCTACTCTGTAACCTTGTTTGTTTGCTGTCACTGCAGAAAACCCTGCTTCCCAAAGATGGGATGCTGGAAATGTAAGCAGGCTTCTTGGTGCTTTTGTCTCAGTCTCAGGATATTCTGCCTTGACTGTGATCCAGAACGTATGGCGATTTGAAGTTGTCTCAAACATACTTTCAAGGCCACCGTCATTTCAGATCTCAAGTAATTGATCCTCCTCCATCAGGGACAAAGTGGATTCACCTGGTTGTGTGATGTAAGTAAGACTCTTGGTAGTTTGTTTTAAATGCAGTTTTCTCTTTGTTAGCAGTCTTAGAGTCTTCTGCTGTCTCATCATTGAGCCTTTCCTGGTGTTCAAAGAAGCTCTCCAGTGACATTTGCTTTTTACTCATTTTTGGCCAGGATTAGCATGTGGGCTTACCAAAACTGACTGAGACAAGTGTGCAGTAGGGGAAAGAAGCACAGACAGAAGCAGTGTATAAAATGGTGGGGCATGGGCCGACTAAAATAACTGTGGGGTGTTGACTTAAACCTGCCACCAGATGCAGCTTACAATTGAAGCACATCAACTCCTTGTCACTAGAAAGCCTGCCACCAGATGCAGCTTAATTGTCACCTGCCACCCACTGGTAGGGTTTTGATATGAGTCGGCAAGCAATTGATTTATTATGGTCTCTGTGCAGTCAGACCTCTCTGCTAACGATTATCTGTATTTGCAGCTGCTCCCCAGTGCCACCGTCACCGCCTCAGCTCCATCTCAGATCGTCAGGCATTAGGTTCTCCTAAGGAGCACACAGCCTAGATCCCGCACATGTGCAGTCCACAGTATGGTTTGTTCTCCTATGAGAATCTAATGCCAATGCTGATCTGACAGGAGGGGGAGCCCAGACGGTGATGGGAGCCATGGGGAAAGGCAGCGCAACAGATGAAGCTTTGCTCACCTGCCCACGGCTCACCTCATGCTGTGCAGCCCAGTTCCTAGCAAGCCACAGACTGGTATCATCGGAGACCCCTGGACTCGTGGATTGTTCCGAACACTCTTGGGGCTGGTAAATTGAGGTACTATATATAGTACAGGGGCATTGAAAAGTAGCCGTGGAATGCCTAGATTTCAAGGTACTGCTTCTGTTCCCACTTTGTATACATAGTCACTACCTCTGTTAAACTCATTTAATATTGCGGGGTTTTAATTTTCTCATCTATGAAATAGTGAGGTTTAGGACTAGATTTTTGTTTTTTAAATAGGTCCTGTTCATCTCAAACCACTATGATCAGATGACTCTATTTCAAAAACCTCTAAAATGGCCATATAGACTAGAAACACACATTGAAGGAAGTACGAAAATAGGCAGAAACCTAAAGATTCACATGCTTTATCTTCCCAATGTATTCTTGCCATAAAAACCATGATGTACATGGCAACATTGATATTGAAATTTCCTAAGGGAAAACACTGAGTTTAACATGCTGTATTAAATCAAATATTATATATATATATATTATATATATAATATATAATATATATATAATATTATATATTATATATATATGTAATATTTCTGTGGCAGTGGACCTTTTTAAATCAATGAGGTAACACTGCTTTAGTGAGTTATTCCAGTAATAACCTATTTTCTGTTAAAGGGGCCTTTGTCTTATGGCAGAATTGCATAGCTGAGAAAAGTAATAGATTTTATTAGATTTAAACCATTATTTTACAAAGGGATATATTCTTACTTCCTTTATTCTGTGCCAGCATGGATTGGATTTAGCCTGAGATTGTCTCACTGTTTGCTGTTGCTATTATTATAGGGTGAAGGGAACAGGCATTTATTGACCACATACTATGTTAAATACTGTGACAGAAAATTGCATATCATTACATTTCTACCTCACAATTTCAAAGGAAAGTAGGTATTAAGATCACCTTTCAAAGATAAGAGAATTCAGGTTCAGAGTTCATGTAAGTTGAACAAGTATACCTTGAAGATAGAAGACAAGAATATGCATAACAAACTTCTCTATAAGTATTTTTTTAAGATTTTTATTTTCTTATTTTTAGAAAGAGGGGAAGGGAGAGAGGCAGAGAGGGAGAGAAACATCAATGTATGGTTGCCTTTCATCTGCCTCCAGCTACAGACCTGGCCTGAGACCTGGCTTGCAACCTGATTATGGGCCCTGGGTGGGGAATGGAACCAGCAACCTTTGGGTTCGTAGGCCAGAGCTCTGTAAGTATTAACATTGACAAAAATATCTGACTCAGGCTTAGTATATAACTAAAGCAAAGGGAACATGCAATCATTTTTAAATTCACATCGTCTTCAGGTGTGGGCAGACTTTTTTCATAAAGGTTTGAGGGTTGATCTCAGCTTTGTGGGTCATCCTCTTTGTAAACAAGGGATCAGCAAATGGGTGTAATTGTGTTCCCAAGGGCTGTGGTTTGTGACTTTTTACCTATATGATCAGCATGCATTGATTGCTTAGCAACAGCAAAGCCTTTTGTAAGTTAACGTCAAAGACAAATTTCTCCACTGGCTGCTCAAAGTGGAACTTTAGTCATGAACCAGATACCTTCAACAAAATTCCTATGACCAATGGATTATTGCCTCCTAAAAAGTCACATGGTTGTTTCTCAATGGAAGCTAAGGCACATCATAATGAAAAAGAATGTTTTGAAAAAAATTGCTTAAGTGCATATCTTTCTGGGAGCCTGGCTTAGCCTAGGAAAAATATCTGGAATAAATAAAAAGATGAACAGAATACTCTTAAGAAACATTAATACATTCATATGATTTCTCATAATTTAGCTCTTGATTAAAATACAAAAGTGACTAGCTGGTATCTGGTAAGAATGTGGAGTATAGATATTTTAGGGGGGTAATAGTAACACAAATTAAAAAATAATAATTAAAATCCACTGGGAAGGGTGAGCTGACCTACCTTGAAGAAAATTAAAGAAACTAACAAAGACAGTCTCCTGAGTTTAAGGTAATA
The DNA here is from genome assembly GCA_004026585.1 of Noctilio leporinus. Taxonomy (NCBI): domain Eukaryota; kingdom Metazoa; phylum Chordata; class Mammalia; order Chiroptera; family Noctilionidae; genus Noctilio; species Noctilio leporinus. Next base: position 85,152 of record PVIW01000107.1, read on the forward strand.
AAAGTAACAAATATTTAATTAAAAGAAAGTTTGAGACTAGAATCTGGGTCTTCTTCCAGGTTGGGTCTCTTTCTTCTGAGCCCCTGAGCATCTCTGGAATTATGCCTGTGAGAGAGTTAAACAGTCTTGTTGCAGAGCTGGACCTCTGGAAACAAGGCACACCTGCTTCACTTTATTTTAGCTCCCCCACTTATTTGCCTTGTGACCTTGGGCAAGTGATGACACTTGCATATGTCCAAGATGCTTCACCTGAAATGTTAGCAGGATCATGCCATCTAAATACTTCGTTAAGTTCTTGCCAGTGTTCAATATGATACAAAGCATGTAAAATGCTTAGGATGATTTCTGGCATTTAATAACTGTTCAACAATCAATAGCTCTTATTTTTTACTATAGTTCTTAGTCTCATATTCCCCCCTCTGAAAGAGAATATATTTGCATATGTTTATCTGTAAAATCTTTGCACCTCACTCACGAAAATTGACTGTCACATAAACACACACTGTTTACTGCTTCCATTTTGAATTAATACACTTCACTGAGAGAATAAAAATTCAGCTTTCACGATACTTTATCTCTGGACAGAGACAGAGGAACAACCCAGAGCATTGATTACAGTGCTTTTTATGGATAAACAAGCAACGTGAACATGATGTTCACTTTTGAGTTTCTCCAATCAGCATCTATGACCAGGTTTTGTTTCTCTCTCAGAAATCATGTTTGCACCCACGTGCTCAGGATCATGTAGAGCCCTGAGGTCAGAGTAGAGATTTTGAATCCCTCAGTGCACTCAGCTGCATAGCTGGACTGCCTGCCTTCGTTTTAACTATCTGTAGAGCCATTAATGGACACTGTCAATTTTTGCAGCTACCCGGGAGGTTAGAAGAACTTCCCATTTATTATGCCTTTTTCTTGGCACTTTGTGTGTGTGTGTGTGTGTGTGTGTGTGTGTAAATGTTAAATGAAAACTGTTCAGGAAAGAAAGTGTTCTTGTGTTTAGAAACTGGTGGTGCCATTTTTTTCTGCCCTAACCATGCTTTTGCTTTTCCAGTGCAAAGTATAATTGGACACACAAAACAAATCTTAAGAGAGGTAGGACAAAGAGAGGTATCTTTGTCCTCCCTCTCTTCCTTCCTTCCTTCCTTCCTTTTAGGAAAATAGGACAGGTGATTTAGGCTGGCCCTTCTTAATTATCTTTAACCTCTCCATAATATTGATTCTACCTGTGTCCAAAAACTATTATCCATTTCTCCTTCCTGTGAACTATTTCTTGACACAATGAACTATTTCTTGTCCTTTTGATTTGTTGCTAATATGCCCACTTCATGCATTATGCCTTTCCTGACCCCATCACCACCTGAATAGACCCTATGCATTTTAAAAGGTCGATTAAAACTGCACAAATAGTTACTAAGCAATTATAAATCTGGATATGTAGAGATAAGGGAAATAGTTTCTCTTCTCCAGATTATATACTGCTATGTAGTGCTTAATAATGCAGATATGTTCTGAGAAATGTGTCCTTCAGTGACTTCCTCTTTGTGGGAACATTAGAGTGCAGTGAAACACATCTACATGGTACAGCGTACTACACACCCAGGCCATGTGATGTAGCCATTGCTACATGCCTATATGGCATGCTATTATACAAAATAACACAAGATTAAATTAGCAGAAGAGGAAAATGATTCAACTAAGAGAATCTTGATAGGTGCTTTATTCAGATGGTCCACAATCTGAGAAAGCAGCAGGTTTGTACCTAACAGACTGTCTTACATTCCGCTATAAATGGGGCCTTTTTATAAGGACAAGAAAGGTATAGGTGAGGGGTTTGGAATTCAGGGAAAAAGTTAATGAGGTAAAAGCTGCAACATTCTTTTTCATCTGGGTCCTGTGTGAAACTGTTGGTGCTGTGGAGTCAAGGTGGGTCTTACCTTCAGTTCCTGAAACAATAGCTCTTACATATGTTCATCATCAAGCTTATTAGCTGTTACCTAAAACCAAAATTTCTCAACATTTAAGTGCCCTATTAGTTAGACAATCATATGCTTTATTATCAAATGCTCACTCTTTATTATAAAATGCCCACCTGGCACCCTATGTAGTTGGTATAGTCTTTTGGGCTGTGTTTTCCCATGCTGTACTTGACATTCTTGTGACTGTTCTGTAACTACCAGTCTGTACTTCACCTTTTTCACCTAGTCCCCCCAAATGCCCTCTCCTCTTTTAGTTAAAATAAGCAAGAGGAAGGGCTTTATTAGTTTCTGGCAATCAATTGTGCCTCTCCTCTTTAGACACAGTAAAAGGGGCCAATGGAGCAGAGTATGTTAATCTGGTCCTTATAGATCGTCAGGGAAAGGTTCTCTAGAGGAAGCTGTGGGCATGGCTAGCTAGAAGGTCATCTGATAGAGTGTCTACCTTTCTTTGGCTCTGCTCTGCAATACCATGAAAGTCAGCAGCAGAATTTGAGAGGCAAGACACACTCCCTTTTCCAGTGAATGTTCCATTTTTGTGTGGATGAAATAAGTTTGAACCATGTACAAAGAAACTGTCAGAATTTTGCTTATTTACAAATGTGTTCAATATAAAGGCCAATGTAGCATGATCCTAACACTCACCATTTGCTTCTGATGTCATAATAATATAATATAAAATTACCTAAGTGGATCTTTATTTTTTTTCCCCATGTATCACTAAAATACTTTTTTTTTTAAAGCTTCTTCTTCTTCTTTTTTTTTTTTTTTTAAGATTTTATTTCATTATTTTAGAAAGAGGGAAAGGGAGAAAGGCAGAGAGGGAGAGAGACATCAATGTACGGTTGCGTTTCACCTGTCTCCAGCCACAGACCTGACTGGAGACCTGGTTTGCAACCTAGTTATGTACTCTGGCTGGGGTTCACAAGCCGGCGCCTTATCCACTGTGCTACCAGCCAGGGCACTAAAATGCTTTAATTCTGTCTTTTTTTTTTTGGTCATTCAGGAAGTGTATTAATTTGTAGGGTAAATACCAGGTATATAGCTTTGATGGAGATAACATTTTACTCACTGACTAACAGCAGCTTTTCCCTGCAGTATATCCAATTAAGTTTTCATCCTAAAGCAAAGCTCTCAGTGGAAACACACAGTTGTCATGGGCTGTGGCTGAACTGAATGCTAAGCGTGGACGGTTTCCTTGTGCCTTGTGGAATGTGTATCTTACAGTGATGCTCAGAGTATAAACGAGCTAGAAATTGTGTTTGCTTTCTCCAGGCTCCTTTTCATTCTGTAAATGAGTCGTGCATCTGGTGGGGTTTGTTTCTGACACCACAGATTGTTGTGTCCTGTGGTTTTATGCACCCAAGGCCTCCTTGTGCTATGTGAAAGGGAGAAAAAGGACGGAGGTGCAGCGGGGGATATTTCTGAAAACATTAAAAGGAAATCCATCAGTGAGGATGTTTAAGTGTGGGTTCAGGGTCATTCATGGACCAATTTGTAAAGGAACATTTGTTTTATAAAAGGTGCTGTGTGAGGCACTTTGAGGAATACCACTTCATATATATAAAACATAGCATTCATGTAAAAAAAATGTTCACTATTTAGTCTTAGATCAGGCAAGTGTGAGTGATATTAAAATATTATTGAAAGCAAATGTAGTTAGAAAGAAAGCATGCACTGCCTATGGATGTCCAGTGGAGAACCAGACTGAGTCAGTGGAGATGAAACACAAGCTCTTGGAGGAGTTTTAAAGGACTCTGGAGATTGACGTACGTACGGAGCAGCACAGAACTAGGAATTAGCAGAAGCAAAGGCAAAATGGAGGACATTTGGAAACAGGAGGTCCTCCTCTGTGGATGCTAGGATGATGTGCAGCTTTATTTCCAAAGGAGGCAATGGAGAATCTTGTGAGCAAGTGTGCTCACCACATTTGGGAATAGGAGGTCATCCTATGTGGATACAGAGGAGGGCACTCCCTAAATAATATGCCTGGATGCAGATTATAAAAGACTCAGGATGGTGATGTGCAGCTTTATTTCCAAAGGATGCAATGGAGAATCTTGTGAGCAGGTGTGCTCATGGCTTTAGGGCAGAGATGTATCCAGGCTGACTTGCCTCTTACACCTCACTTACCAACCTCAGAGGATAGTCCCAGGGCCCCTGCTGATCCTTACCTGTGTGCTTCTTGTTCACACTGAGATAAGGGCAGAAAATGAAGTTAAATATTTAGGACCTCTAAAAAACAATTTGCCATTAAAGTACATGACTTGGTATTTTTTTCAACCTATAATGGATTGAAAAAAATAATTGGCCGTTACCCACAGATAATCTGAGAGGTACCCCTAATGAGTGCTGAGTCTACAGACACATTCCCTCTCCAGCGGGAGTCAGAATAGCAGTTGTCTGTCCTCTGCTTGGTCCTAACTGTCTGCAGCTCACTGGCCATTTTCCTTAACTGCATTTTGATCTTGGTATTCTAATATTGGATGGTATCTTGACCCGTTGAAAGGAAGTAATATTTGAGCACAGAACTTAGCCCCATAGAGCCCGTAGCCAGAGCTAGCAAACTGTAGCCGGTGGCCTCTACCTTCCTGGTCAGTGAAGTTTTACTAGAATCCCAGCTGTTCTTGCTTGTCTCCCTGTCATCCAAGGCTGCCTCAACAGAGGTGAGCAGAGTCCCACCGAGACTGCGTGGCCTGAAAATCCTGAAATATTGACTAACTGGCCCCATATAGTACAAGATTATATGGAAAAGGGTTGAGTGTTGGAATAGGTATTACTTTCCAGGTACCCAAAATTCTTATTTCCCTGAAAGTCTAGCCAGGAAGAAGTGTGGGAAACCATTCAGGAAGCCACTAAGGGTCACAAATCATACATTTGCACACATACTTTGGGCAGGTCTGAAAGAAAGCTCAGCGAACAGGCCACATTAAGTCATCTCTTATACCAATGTTTTAGTTTAGCACAGATAATGGACACAAGCTAATGAAATTTGTCGGGACAGATGTCATCCTTGTTACTGGTTTTAAAAGATCCTATTAGGTTTCTATCCTAGAGTTGGTAACACCCAGATAAACATGGAGAAGAAGTCAGAGTTATTTCGGTTCATGATTCTTTAAAATGTATTTTGTTTATTGCTTAGGCTTCTAAAGGCATCGTAAAAAGCAAGCAAGCAAACAAACATAAAAAGATCTTAGCCTGAAAGTAGCAGGTTCTTGGATTGGCATATTTGGAATTATATAAAATGGTAAAGATGTTAAGTGAAACAGTGTTTCCTTTTTTTCTCTATTATTTCTTGCTGCATATTTGTGTAGAGGTAATCCTTGGGCACAAATCTGTTACATTCTGCTGTATTCTCAGCTATATTCTCCATCCTCACTTATGTTCTCAGAACCAAGATAACTTGGGATCTGAGATTTTAGACTTTAGGAAAGGGAATTAACTGTTTAAATCCTTTGCAAAACAAGGAAGAGCATATTATTTATCTATAAAATAAACTTATGTGGTAGGTGGTATTACCCCTACTTTACAAATAAAGCTGAGATTTAGAGAAGTTATCTAACTTGCTTCTTCCCACTCTTCTAAAGTTTGATAAATAATTAAATACCATGTCAGAGTACAGATTTAGATGGAAGAAAGGGGGAAATGAGCAAGATTGAGGTTCGCAGGGTTAAAAAATTCTCAGCTCAATATAGACAAGATCAGATGGGAAAAGAATGCAAATAAGCTGATTATAAAGGTGTGAGGAAAAGAGGGGAGAGATGCTGAGTAGAGACACAAGGTTAAGGCATAGTGAATATATTTTGAACAATAGAACAGGTTCCAAATGTTCACGTCTCTGCCCACATATATATTTACGAATATGCATTATCAATAATGAAACAAAACATCTGCAACCCGTATCTTGAAGAATTCAAGGAGTTGTAAATAGTTCCAGTTTTCACTAGGCTCTGCTGGTATTCAGAAATAAATTTATGTCTAAATGTTTTGTTGTTCATAAATCCAGCTGCAGGTGAATAATGTTTGCAAATCACTAATAACTTGGAAGTGGATACATATTGCACCAAAACTTGGACTATTCAAAGTCATTGCAAAGATATTTTTTATTTAAGTATCTTCAAGGAAAAGGAATTTTCCTCTAGTCAGTTGTTTAGGAAAAAGATTCTCTCTCTTTCTCTCTCTCTCCTTTTTACATAAGTCTTAATCTAACCTTGCTACCCAATTATGTATGTGATTAAAACACCAGACATTTGTATAATGATCTTACAGTTCACCATCTTTAGAGAAACTTTTCTTTCCTTGACTGAGAACACAATCATTTTAAAAGAGGAATTTTGTTGGCTTATTTGTTTCTAACAACTTTTCCTTGATTGTCCTAAGGCCAATTTTAAGAGTAAAAGAAACAGATTGCCAAGTTTAAATATGAGTCACCTGGGAACTCATCTTCCCTTGCCCACCTTCTGTGCCCTCCAGAGTTCAGACACTATCAGAGGGTCCCATGGGAATGTGTGGCTGTAAAAAAATCATGAAGCCACAAAGGTTGGCAAATCCCTCCCCTGACAGTCCAGTCCACTCAAGTATTTCTCAGCCTTGCAGGACATTTGGTCTATGCCACAATGTTGTTGAACTTGGTCCTTGAAATTCTGTTCCAAACGTCCATGGAGACATTTTGTTTATAGTTGATATAAATCCTGCCCTTGTGCAAGATTCGAATGCCAACCCATCTACTAAACCCCCTGTGCCATTACCAGCTATGCTTCTGGGGCAAGCAGGGTTTTTACTGTCAATTCAGACACAACACAATTATTGGGCAAAAAAACTTGATGGTATTTTTCATGTATGAATCCTGTAAACCAAAAATATAAATAAATGTTACAGGCTGTGTAAACCCAGGGAAAAAAATTTTAAGCATGGGTATTTTTGACAGAACCAAATATCAAGGACCATGACCTAGACATTTTGAAGAGCACCAACTTTCAAAGACCTTTTGGTATGGACCAAATATCTCTGTGAACATTTTGGACAGGCCCAGATGCTAATCTTCCTCAGACCATGCAACCTAGACATGTTTAAAACTATTTTTCCCCCCTGAGTGAAATCCCATGCCCTGCTGTTCATGTTTGTCTGTTATAAAGAACATCTCACCAGTTTTCTAAGGTAGATACCTAAATTTTCACCTCTGCTTTCCCTCATCTTTGTTATTAATTCTTAGTGGTTTGTCTATATATGTTTTAACCTATTTCTTTCTATTGATTCTACCTTTTTCTTAACTGATCTATTTCTATCAATTTCCAATGCCCTGGCCTTGTGTGGGTGACCATTTTCTCAGTGATTGAGGCACATGCCTCAAACTGGTCTCCCTGCTTCCACTTTTGTGTCTCTACAATATAGTCTTTATTAGCAACCAGAGATTTTTCCTCCTAAAATTAGACCATGTAATTCCTTTATTGGGAAGTCATTAGTGACTTTTTTTCTTAGAATCAAATCCAAACTCAGTAAACTTGGCTTAGGATACTCAATCATCTGATGTTTGCTTTATCTTTCATTATTTGCATTCCTCCCACTCTGTTACCTGCAACTTAATATAAGTTCCCCAGAAAGTCTATCTTGTTCATGTCCAAGCCTTTACACTTATTCTGCCTGGAACACTATTCTACTCTTCTTCAAAAAATGAACACATGCATCCTTCAGGATGCATCTTAGAATCTAATTAATCTGGATAGTTTTCCTGACTGATGATGCACCCCAAGCTTCTGCCATATGAATATATGAACACACACATGCACATACATATAGACACACACACACACACCCCTCATATCTCTGTCTTCAAACCACTTGGCATTGGTATTAGTTTCCTAGAGCTACTATAATCAATCGCTATCCACACTCTGGCTTAGAACAACAGACATTTATTATTCTATAGTTCTGGAGGTCAAAATTACATTGTGGGTCTCAGTGGGCTGAAATCTAGCTGTCAACAAGGCTGCATTCCTTCTGGGGCTCTAGGGAAGAACCCATATCCTTGCTCTTTCTGGCATTCCTTAGGTGATAGCCCTTCCTCCATCTCCCAAGCCAGCAACAGCAAGTCAAATCCTTCTCACTTATCACTCTTACCTCTTCCTCTTCTGCCTGCCTTACTGCATCTTCTGCCTTTTCTTCCATGCCTCGGGATCTTTTTGATTCCATCTAGGCCCATTTGGAAATCCAATCCTTATTGTGAGGTCAACTGATTAACACTCTTAATTAGATCTACCAGCTAAATTGTCCTTTGCTATGTAAGATAACATTTTCACAGCTTCTAAGGATTACACAGTGAACTTTGATAGGTAGAGGGGAAATTAGTCTTCCCACCACAATAATTATATGTTTGCTCATTTGTGAACACTGTTTTCCCCTTTACTCCCAGGCCTAGTAATACACACACCATACAAGTGTAAGCTTTGGAGGAAAAGAATAGTATTTGTCCTCTTCTCAATATTCCAGTGTCTAGCAAAGGCCTGGTATATGTTAGGGGAAGCAAGGAAAAGAGATTTCTAACCTCAAGTCTAAAAGTTAATTGACAGAAACCAAACTTATACATGTGATATTTGAAAACACTAATTATATCCTCTGCCAACAAATTCACAATAACATAGTCTCTATTCATATATATATATATGAATTTCACTTTAATGGCAGAAAGAGTGTGGGTTTTAGTATCAGAGACATTGGTTGAATTCAGACTCTGGGTAAACCAAATGATTTTAACCTGTGTTTCATTTTTTCATGAGTAAAGTAGGGGCATTGATATCCAGCATCACATGATTTTGCTAGTTTATTTGTTTTGGTGAGAATTGGGGAGCATAATCTAAAACATCTATCATAGGATCTGCTATTTATAAAGTATTCATAATGAGTTTCTGCTATTACTACTTAAAAGGAGTTTGGTAAAATCTTTATTGAGAGCATCTGTAAAATTCCCCCTGCATGTTTTAAAGCTTCTATCTGTGATGGTAAGATTCTCTTATTTATCTGATGTTGAATCATTTAACAGAAGACATGCATCAGAGTCATAAATTTTGAAGTTGTAAATGTTCCAAGGAGGAAAATAAAGTGCAGTTATTTCTACTTTTATACATGAGGCATTTGAGATGCAAAGAGGCCTTCAGAATTTCAAGTTGATAAATTACAGAGGAAAGTCTTGAACTCCAATCAGTTTGCCCTCCAGGGTAGGGCCCTTTCTGTAGTATTTATTGTTATTATTTGGGGTTTTGTTTAGCTATTTTTTTTATATGCTCTATACAGGGCACTGCAGATGCATCTGAGTTAGACAGAGTCCTCCCACAGGCTATTAGCATGTTAATAATCTAGGAAGATTAGAATAGTGAGCATACAAATAATTCCAAAATAATGAAGACTTTGGTAAATTCCATAGTAGAGAGTTATAAGTAAAGAGTTGCACACAGACTCAATTGTTCCTGAAAGTTTTGGTGGAAGAGTAAATATAGGGTGTGGCAAAAGTAAGTTTACAATTATGAGTATGCAAAACACTGAGTTTATTCTTGTACCATTTGTTAATTATTGTATTATTTAAATGTGAACAACTATAAACCTAGTTTTGTCCCACCTTATAGATCAGAATAAGGGCTACTTATGGTGTTTATAGAAAATAAAAGAAAGAGAACGTTCGGGATAGAGAGGTAGAAAAGAATAAAAAATAATTAGTGTTATAAATACTGTTGAGCCCTGGCTGGTAGCACAGTGGATAAGGAGCCGGCCTGTGAACCCAAAGGTCGCAGGTTTGATTCCCCAGCCAGGGCACATAGCAAGGTTGCAAACCAGGTCTCCAGTCAGGTCTGTGACTGGAGGCAGGTGAAAAGCAACCATACATTGATGTCTCTTTTCCTCTCTCCCTTCCCCTCTTTCTAAAAGTAATGAAATAAAATCTTAAAAAAAAAAAACTTAAAAAAATACTCTGGTTGAGCTTGAGAAGCATATTTTAGACACTAATAAATGTTTTATTAGAGAAGGAAAAGAAGAAGGAGAAGAAGAAGCCAGAAGAAAGGAGGAAAGAATTGTGGGAGGGAGGAGAAGGAAGCAATAAATAAATGAAAGACAACATCATAAAAGGTCTTATATATCAGGCTAAAAGGTCTGAAATTAATTCAATAGACTAATGGACTTAATTACTGTAAAATCAAGATTTTATACCAGCTTTTTTTCTAGCATATTTGGTTCAAAGTTGGTCGTCATAGACAAATACACCTTTGATTTTAGTCACATGAATATAGGATTTTTACTCTTTTTTTTTTCCTTTGGGATGATAATCTGAAAATGTGAAAGGAAAAAAAAAAAAAAAAAACAACAAAAAAAGGCCAGATATGCAGAGGTCCTGACAAACTATAAATCCAGTCAGAACTCAAGCAAAATAAACAATTTTTCTGAAACACAAATTGTGACCACTAAGAATGGATAAATTATTGCTCTGGCATTTCCTTTGTTATTTATGTCCAGAAATCAATCAACAGCTGAAGGAACAGAATAATTTATAAGTCAGGTGCTGTCTAATACTTGTCAGTCTCAACCGGTATAACCTGTCCAGGAATTTCTATGAAAATTGATGACAATAGAATATAATCTCATTACCAGCCTGACAGTCATAATCTGGTGCATATTATTCTCATGTAATATGTAAGCACAAATTAAAAATAACATAGCTGCTGAAAACAGAAGTGCCTGCTGACTGTGGCAAACCTTTCCCCCTTCCTCACCACACCTTATTTAATAAAAATAGATGTAGGTGATGGAACATTTATTATGAAAACAAGTTAACCAAAAAGGCCTGTCAATTTGATGGAGGAGGTTATTTGTTCAACAAAATATCCAAGCACATGAGGCAATCAGGAAATCCAATAGGGAAAACAGAGACACCCCTGACTTCACTTTTCCTACCTGCCTTGCTGACCAGAAATATATGTCTCAAGAGCAATAATGAAAAGTATAGACATAGTTTTATGAATATATTTTGCTTCATCAGATTCAGAAGGACTAAGGGGTGATTGGCCATCTCATGAGGACAGAGTTTAAACAAGGATCTTGTGAGAATCAGCCAGGCAATTTCACTCTCCCCCTCCCTCTCCACCTCTGTCTCTGTCTCCACCTCAGAAGCAGTTGTGTGACTTCCCAAACCCATTTTAGACAATGGACCCACATTCATATAGTCAGTCTCTCAGGGCCAGACCTACATTAACCAAACTAATAGAAACCTGATGAGTAATTAAGATGCCAAGGAATCAGTTGAATAATGAAGAAATGTATAATTGACAGGCAGAGAGATGTTTCATGTCATGTACCATCTTTCTGCAGGCTACATGGTTAAGAAAAGTTCCTGTTGGAAGGTGTTTTGGTAAGTAATGTTTAGATAGAGAAGTTCGTTGGGCACTATCAACAGCTCACAGCATCAAGATGATGACTAATGAGATTATTTCCATTTCTCAGGTGGACCTAAAATGGTCACACTCAGAGGACTACTCTTCTAAGTTTTTAGCAGGGTTACTAAACTAATCTTGATTTCAAAAAACTGTCAAGCATGTGTTCCCCTTTTCTCATAGTCTGGATAGATTTCATTAGTAACCTAAAGATAAAAATGCCAGCTATCCCTGGCCTCCAAACCATGTGCATCTGTCAAGCATTTCCCAGGCCTTAGAATCACCCCTGAATCACAAGGAATGAGTAGTCACTTGATTGAGGTACAATGTCTGTCCCGAAAGTACTGAGCCAGCGTCAATGTAAATTATATTGATGTCAATATAATTTACATTGATGCTGGCTCAGTACTTTCAGGACGGATCTCATGTTACAGGATTAAATTTCAGGTATTTCTTCAATAGATATCACTAAGGCTCTTTATTCCTCTTTGAGGCCATCCATTCACCTTCCTCCCATTTCTGTTCCTCTTCACTGTTGAAGGCAATGAGAGCTGCCTCCGCCTTATGACTCTTGTAGTCAGCTTGGGTGACTTTGCCATCTACATGTTGAATACTTCCAGCATCTAACCTCTTACATCTTTAAACTTTCAATGTCTTGTGTTGAAAAAAAAGTATTCAGTTACTGAATACTTTATTCCATTTCAAATTGGCATATACATAACATCCCCTCTCCTTATTCACTGGGGATACATCCATTCCAAGGCCCCCAGTGGATATGTGAAATTGTGGATAGTACTAAACCTTATATGTACTATGTTTTATTTTATACAGTTTCATGATAAAGCTTCATTTATAAATTAGGCAAATAAGGCAGAACAATAATAACTAATACAATAGAACATAATAAAATTTATATAAAATGTGATCTCTCTTTTTCCTTTCAAAATACCTTACTGTACTGTACTCACCCTTCTCTCTATGATGTGAGATGAGATAATGTCCACGTGATAAGATGAGTGATGTAGGCACTATGACGCAGCATTCTATTATTATAAAGATGACTTGAACACAAGGCAATACAGTGACGATCATTCTGATAACCCAGATGGCTACTAAGTGACTAACAGGCCAGTAACATAGTCAGCATGGATATCCTGAACAAAGAGGTAACTCCTGTCTCAGGTGTGATGAAGTGGGATGGCATGAGATTTCATCAAGCTACTCAGCATGTTACACAATTTAGAACTTACAAGTTTATTTCTGGAATTATCCATTTACTATTTTCAGAACCTTGGTGGACTGTAGGTAACTGAAACCATGGAAAGGGACACCATGGAAAGTGTGCACTACTGTAGGAATAAAATTATAAGCACATGCCATGTCTGACACCTCCTTTCCTAACAACTCCTGTTAGTGCTGGTGGAAAGGCCCTAATTACAAAAATTAGTAAAAGAATAAAAGGACAGAATTTCAATGTCTATTATCAGTAGTAAGCTGTGAAAATCACATAAAATGTTCAGTTTTAGAGCAGAAAAATTCAAGGCAGTTTGAAAAGTTACATGCATCTCCCCATATAAGAATGATAACCATCATAATTGAATATGGGCAAGACAGATGGGCAAAGAAAAGTAGTTCCTGATGAAGTATTTAATGGAGTGATCACTTAATAGGAAGAATTGCTAATCTGAAGATGCACACTCCGTTGAGGAAGAGCAGTGGGTATGCCAAGCCAAAGTTCAAAGAGCTGAGAAGCTTTTCTCACCTGCAGATTAAGAGGGAAAAAATATAATACTTAATTTAGGAGAATAAAATATTAACTGCTATCCCTGTTCCCCTCTAGTTTTCTTCTCTTCTCCTTTTCTGTCTTATATTCAATGGAAATGTTTCAGTCATGACAAACATAAAGTAGACATGTGTGTTCAGTTATTCAGGACAATTTTAAACATGCTTTTGACTTCTTTAATGCAAAATTATTCTGAACATTAATTCGTGCAAAAACTAACAACTGGGTTTCACCCTACAAGGGAATGAATAGCAGAAAGCGAGTATCATTGTGAACCAACCAGATAAGTGGGGTTCAGACTACTTTGTGTTCAGGAGGGGAGTGTATGTTTGTATCTAAAATGAGAGACTGGCAGATTGTATTTATTGTTTCCCTAAAGTCACTCCCTTCCTGGACCTTTATTCATCAGCTTTGCTGGAAACAACCCAAAGCAGTGGAACAACACAATTTTTTCTTACATTATTTTCAGTGGTTGTGGGTCAGCCTTCTTTCATCACTTTGTTCTGTTCTGCTCTGCCCAATGTATTTCCTTACATGTCATTCACCAGCCAAGTCACATGCCCAGGCCTGATAATAGGGTATGAGCACATATTCTGCATACAGATTATAGAAAGGAAGAGGGTAACAATATTCCATACTACCTGCAGTAGGAGGCAAAATCATGTCTCCACAAAGGTACCCATGGCCCTAATCCCTTCTAAGATGTCTTAGGTTTTGGTTGGGATGAGGGATGGGAACCATGGGAAATGGGGAGGAATACAGTGAGAAGTCACCATCACAGGAAGGGCTTGGGGATCATTACTTGGTGAAAAAACAGAAAACTCTCATTTATTTTTCTCCATCTTGCTTTTTATCCAAGCCATGTAAGGCATTGCCCTCTGTGTGTGTGTACACATATATTTCACATAATGTGAACATTTATGTTCATCTGTATGCATATGTATATTTACATGTGTATATATGTGTATATTTTTTCTAGTTCTGTGAATATTTTAGTGGCACTTAGTTTTTTTGTTTGTTTGTTTTGTAGCTGAATATAAATCTCATCATACTCCTGATGATGCCCTACCACTTGCCAAAGTTAAGATGTCTACCCTGGGGCCTCACTGATTAGTTTATGTTGTTGGATGTGACCTCACATAGAAAGGCAGTGCTGTTGACACACAACAACTGAGGCATAGATTTAGAATTATTATTCTAGAAGCTTTTGCAAGTTGATACGCATAGCTTACCAGTTAAGGTTAAGGTCAATTCCAAAGTGAAATGAACAAAATCCATGTAATAACAATGACTAACATTTTTCAGACCTTGCAGAATGCCATGTACTATGCTAACTATTTTAATTTGATTATTTTATTTGGTTCTTTTAAAACTCAATGGAAAAACTATTACCTCCATTTTGTAGATGAGGAAACTGAGACATAGAGAGTTGAAAGAGCTTCCTGTGATAACATGTGGAAGGATAGTCAGTTATTAACCACTATACTCCCTCAAGATGACCTTGGGCCAGGCTGTCACTTCGTTAAAAAACACTGGTATAAGCTTTACCTGAATCAGATCAGGATAAATAGTCCATAAACATACTATTCAAACAAGAGGGTAACAAAAGGAGAAATACATACATCTATGCAGTATTGATGTCAATGAAGTGACATTGGCCAGGGGAAAAAAATGGAAAAATCTTATCAACATTTACAAACTTTAAATATACAATAATTCCTTGTAGTAGTGACTATCTGCTACCACTTGGGTTGACTAGAGCTTCATTTGCAGCTTATTTGTTAAGACTTCTCTTTCTGACCTCTGGTCAAGATGGCAACCTAGCCCGACATGGATCACCTCTTTGCATAACCACATCAAAATTACAACTAAAATGTAGGCCAACCATTGCTTGGAACCATCAGAAATCAAGTTGAATGGAAATCTGACAACTACAGAATTAAAGAAATCACATCCATCCAGACAGGTAGGAGGGGAACAGATATGGAATGGGCTGGTCCCTCACCCATGTGTGATGAATAAAAATTTGGGAAGGATATCTTGGGAGCTAGGAATTCCAACCCCACACCAGGCCCCTCAGCTCAGGGTCCCAGTGTCAGGAAGATAAGTTCCCACAACTTCTGGGTGCAAAAACTGTGGGGATTGAATCAGTGGAAGAAATTTTTGGAGGCCCAAGCAATTCCTCTTAAAGAACCCACGTACAGACTCACCTGTTTAGACTTATTCCTTTTGAGCTCCAGCACTGGGGTAGCAGCTTGAAAGGCACCACTGGTATACAAGGCAAAACTGCAGTATTAGGCATCAAGGTGAGCAGAGGCCATTGTCCCTTTTCTAAACCCTCCATCAACCTAGCTAACATTGTTTGACCTACCTTGGAGCACCTCAGAGACTCTGCCTCACTCAATTTATGGGCCCATCCAAGCTGCTTTTTCACATTAATGGCTGGTCTTGACTTATGCTTCATAAATCCTCTCAAACAAGCAACAGCTGGTCTTAGTGAATCCCAGGCTTAGCACTAGATTCACATCTTGGCTTTACCTGGGATTCTCCAAGCATAGCACAAGTAGCAGCCATCTCGGATTGCTTTATAGCTCAGGCAGGTGGCTCTTGGAACAACGCAGGTGGGGGCTAATCTTGGCTTGCACCACCTGGGAAACCCTAGGGCCAGCATACCCAGTGGGCAGCTACAGACTACATTGTAGTACCATAACCCTGCCCCTGTACAGCTGATTTTCCACAGAGGGTGGAGGTTGGTGGTAAGTAGTCACAGCCAGTCCTTGCAGCTGACTGGCCTGTGTAAATCCCTCCCATTGATATGTCAATAGCAGCCAAGGCTCTATTACAAGAGGATGGTATACTCAGCCCACACAGAGGACACACATCGAGTACCCCAGCTTGGGTGATAGGGAAGGCTGTGCCACTGGACCCTACAGGACACCTCCTACATTAGGCCACATTACCAAGATATGGAGTCAAAGCATCTCTACCTAATACATAGAAATACAGGGAAGCTGCCAAAATGAGGAGAAAAAGAAATATGGCCCAAATGAAAGAACAGATCAAAACTCCAGAAAAAGAACTAAACAAAATGGAGATAAGCAGTCTATCAGATGCAGGGTCAAAGGGTAGTTATGAGGATGCTCAAGGAACTTAGTGAGGACCTCAACAGCATAAAAATAATCCAGTTAGAAACAAAGGATGCACCCATTGAAATATACAACTTACAGGGAAACAACAGTAGAGTGGATGATGCTGAGAATCAAATCACTGATATGGAACATAAGGAAGCAAAAAACAACCAATCATAAGAACAAGAAGGAAAAAAAACAAAACAAAATGAGGATGGTATAAGCAACCTCTGGGATAACTTCAGAGGTCCAGCTTTCACATCATAGGAGTGCCAGTAGAAAAGAATACTGGAAAATTGGAAATCTGTTTGAAAAAGTAATGAAAGAAAATGTCCCTAATTTGGTGAAGGAAATAGATATGCAAATCCAGGAGGCACAGAGTCCCAAACTGTTGGACCCAAAGAGGACCACATCAAGACACATCATAATTAAAATGCCAAAGGTTAAAGATAAAGAGAAGATCTTAAAGGCAGCAAGGAAAAAGAAGTTAGTTACTTTCAATGGAATTCTCATAAGACTGTCAGATGATTTCTGGAAAGAAACTTTGTAGGTTAGAAGGGATTGGCAAAAAATATACAAATCCACGAAAAGCAGGTACCTACAGCCAAGATTGTTCTACCCAGCAAAAATGTCATTTAGAATAAAAAAGCAGATAAATAGCTTCCCAGACAAGAAAAAATTAAAGGAGTTCATCATCACCAAACTATTTTTATGTGAAATGCTAAAGGGACTTACTTAAGAAAAAGATCAAAGCTGTGAATAATAAAATGGCAGAAATACAAATCTGTCAACAATTGAATCTAAAAAACACACTAAGCAAACTAAGAACAGAGGTAGAATCATGGATATAGAGAATGTTTTAAAGGTTGTCAGAGGGGAGGGTAGTGTGGGGGAATGGGTGAAGAGGTGAAGGGATTAAATACAAATAAGTAGTTACAGAATAGCCATGGGGATGTAAAGTACAGCATAGGAAATGGAGTAGCCAAATAATTTATATTCATGATCCATGGGAATGAACAATGGTGTGGGGATTGCCTAAGGGAATGGGGGTTGCTGTGTGGAGGGGAACAAAGGGAAAAAAATCAAGACAACTGTAATAGCATAATCAGTAAAAATTATATATATTAAAAAGTCTGCTCTTTTTCTCTTTTTTTCTCCATCAAACCCAGAATAACCCACAAATTGCAGTAGTTCCAAAGCCTCAGCATGGAGCCAAAGTTTTATTGCATAACAATAGCAAACAGAAAAAGAGGCAAAGGTCCCTCCACAACTGAGTAACAGACATACACACCCTGGAAAGCAGACATTTGTCCCTAAGACAGGCTTTAGAAAACCGGTCACTCTTCTAGGACTTAAATCAATTTTTGCAATTATGTATATGAATGTCAAGGTCCTCTACGTCACTATTTATAAAACAGTTGACCCTTGAACAATGTGGGGATTAGGGGAGCCAATATCCCCTGTAGTTGAAAATCCGTGTCAACTTTTGACTTCCCAAAGACTTAAGTTGTCCATCGGTATCCGCTGGGGATTGGTTCCAGGACACTACTCTCTGCTGATAACAGAATCCATGGTTGCCCAACTCCCCTGTATAAAATGGTACAGCTCAATGAACACAGTCAGTGCTCTGCACCTGCAGACTCCTAACCATAGGATGAAACAGTACTGGTATTTATTTTTTAAATCCACATAAAAGTAGACCTGTGTAGTTCAAACCCCTTTTGTTCAAGGGTCAACAGTATATTATAACATGCAGGCAAATATTGACTGTAATGACTTTTTCTAACACTATATCTGAAAGCTTGGTTTTGTAACCACTGCAATACAGCCTGTAGCTTACTCTATTCCTATATCCAGTGAGCATTTCTCCAACCCCTTCTGCAGTGAGAATTATTTGCCTCAGAGCTGTGTGCTCTTTGGAAAAATCACAAACTGGCAGCCTAATAGCTAAATCACCTAACATACATTACTATTTTATTTTCTTCACAGTGTGTGTGTGTGTGTGTGTGTGTGTGTGTGTATCTAGCTATTTATCTTTCATCATCCTCATCTATCATGTATCTATGAATATCAGTGCTTTAGAATAATGGAGATGCATTGTCTCTTTGCCAGTGTCCCTTTACACATTTATATTGCTTGCCTGGAAACCCTGTAATCATGTTTGAATTTTTACTGTAACTTTATATATTTTTCAATTCATTTCAGTTGTACACAGATGAGCTCAGGATAAAGTTTTTCTCTTATTTTCTCCATAGCACAGTTACATCAACTCTTGAATTTGAGAGCCAGATTCTGTGTACTTTTCTTTTTCAGAGAATTCATCAGATTCTCAAAGGAGCCTGTAATCCACCCAAATTTTAATGCCCCCATAAAGATTTCCTAGTTCAAAATCATTATTTTATATCCTCCATTATTTTTTACAGCTAGAAGTAAAATCATGTAGCCAATGTCTGTACGATAGTATATGCTATACTAATTAATGCCAAACTAAGACTAGAATGAGGTCATGTGGCTGGCAGGCAAAGTACAACATTCTCTGTGTTTAGATTGTTAATATTTGCTTCGGTCTGGTGCACCCTACAGTTTTTGGCAATGGCTCAGTAAGAGAATAATGAAATAACCCAGTCTCAATTTCAAAAAGAGGCAAATTTAAATAATTTCTTCTTAAACGCCATCAAAGTACCCATATTGCTTGACTCTGTTCAAGGTTTGTTGACCTTGACCCATAGAATAGTTTTCAACGACAATGATGGCAAGCAACTTAGAAACATTATTGTAATTTTTAGGACAAATGATGCTAGAGTATACTAACTCCTAGTGTCTTGCTTAGGAATGCTTTTCTTCTTCCAAGTTACTGAGGTCAGCCTCATTCTAATTTTTCTATAAATAAAAAGTACATTTTAGAAAAATGAGAGTGGGAGGGGAAAAAACGAGGACCACTGTCCATTTTAGGGACCATCTGGTGCAAAACCAGATGCCATCAAATCTGTTGACTGAGAATTTTTGCTTTAAGTATGATTTTTCTTTTTTTGTCTATAGTTCTTTTCCCAAGTCCCACTTCACTCACCGTAGATTTCAGGTACATTGGATTGTTCCATGTTTCAGGAAGTGGTTCATTTCCAGCTCTTTCAAATCTCCACCTGAAATAAATACCACTCTAACAAGCTGCAATCTTTAAGGCCCTGGATAGTTTCATGAATGAGGACATTTCTTTTTAAAGCTCATCCTCCCACTTAAGAAAGTAAATTCTGTTTCACAAGTCCCACCCATCTATTACGCTTCCTTGAAAAAGCACAAAGGATAAAAAGTAGATGATCTCTTGGGAAAATGGTAAATTTGTCATCTATTTCCTGCTAAAAAATGACTTCAAAAGTAAATTGAGTCCATTTTGAAAGGCAAAGAAATACTCATCTGTTTCGTCTCAGTCAATAGTACTTGTGACTCACCACCTCTTAGCTGTATGCCTTTTATACTTTTCTTTCTTCTCCCACACTCTGCCCCTTTGGAGATTAAAGTCCAGTCAGGCAAAAACTATTAAGAAGAGATTCTTGACAATTCCAAGAGAATAGTGTGGTTTAAACTAATTTCTTACCATAGAAATCTGATGAATTCTGTAATATGAAAGTAGATTGCTCCAAACTCAACCAAATATCACTTCTTACTGCAGCTCGGACAAATGAAGCATGAACAGAACAGATTAACATGGCCTCAAATACATGCAGTCATTGATGGGCAGCTACTTTCTTTCTATCTCTGCCAAAAAGGGGGCAAAGGGCAGTTTATTATCACAGAAGATAGACAATAATATACATTTATATTCTTTCTCAAAGGTATGCTTATACTCTCATCCTTTGTAATATTATAGTAAAAAGGAATGCTAGCTATGATTATTTCACATAACCTCACTTTCACCCAATATATTAACCACACAGTGTTAATCAAATCTTACGAGCAAGAAGTGTCAAGTACACTGTGGGCTTTGGAAAATGTTGGATCCAGAAGGTAGGAGATAAAGCATGTGAAGATTTGGGAGTGATGTCAGAAAATCCTTTCTAAAACAAAGGGCAAATTATTGCCCCTTTAACCTCCCCCCCCCTGCAATAAGCATTAGGTCCAGTGTGAGTGAGAGGAGAAACGACAAGGGAACAGACCATGAGTCTAAAAGATTTGATCAACTGCACAAGTGGGCTGAGACCAGGAAGGCAGGAAGGTGTCAGCAGTGAACAGAAGAAAAGGCAGGGGTTTTTAAAGGAGGCAGGGGGAAGGAATTGAAAAGACTCTGTGTTGATGGCTTTGGGGCTGTTGGCTCTGAGAACAGAGAAGCTTGCTAAAACAGAAAACTTACTAAGTTCTTGCCTGTAGACCAAGATATTTCAGAAGGACATAGACCTTCACTGGTGTCAGCAGTTACTGTGGGGGCAGCAGATTTATTGGGGGTCAGGCAGTTCCTGACACCAGCAGTTACTGTGGGAGCTTGCTAAAACCAGACTTGGATTCCCAGAGCCCAGGCTTTATGCCTAAGAATAAATGGGAAGATTACTGCCTAGTTTCTAGAAATAGTGTATTTCACATCCAGAAAGGCTGCTGTGATCCATACAGGGTGCCAAGAAGGCTTTCATGCAAATGTACCTATTGTCTGGGACATGCAACTGAGAAAACTTTATAGTACTAGAATGATCAGTGGTAGAAAAGTGTACTATAAATGCACAACAAGCCTCCAAATGAGAATTGCAATATAGGCTGGAGAAAATTCATGCCATTTCCAGCAGGGAATTATGCATCTTAAAAAAAAGCTCTCTGTGGAGATCCTGCTTCTCTTACACCACTTGTTTGAGAAACTCTCATTTTTACATTGTGTATTTTTGGCAACATTGCAGAAGACCAGTTGACCACTTATGCGTCGTTTTATTTTTGGGCTTTCTATTCTGTTCCATCAGTCTGTATATCTGCGTTTATGCCAGAACCACACTGTTAAAATTACTGTTACTTTGTAGTATATTTTGAAGTCAGGAAGTATGATATCTTCCATTTTACTCCTCTTTTTCAAGATTGTTTAGGCTATTTGGACCCCATTGTGGCTTTATACAAACTCTTGGATTGTTTTTCTATTTTTATGAGAAATGCCAGTGGGAATTAATTAAGGGATTGATTGAATTTGTAGATCACTTTAGATAGTTTGAACATTTTAATATTAGGTCTCATCCATTTACATGGATGTCTGTTCAAATATTTGTGGTTTTTAAAAAAACGATTTTTAAATGTTTTGAGGTTTTTAATGCTGTCAGCTAAGTGAGCCCAACAGCAATGCACAATATGATGGAAATGGGTAGATCGAGGGTCAAGCAAGAGCTGTATCAGCCACTGTTAAGCCACACACAGAGATGGTGGAGAAGCCTAGCACATGCCTGTTGTATTGTTGCTGCTTCCTCAGCTAAGACCCATGGCCACGTGGGGGTCCTTTTTGACCATGTGAGAAGAGAAAGACAAATGCTGAGCCTATCTCTCTAAGGGTAGTACTGGCCTATTATTAAGCAAAATTTGATGGTGGTTGTGTTACATTCCCACCTACTGTTACAGTCCCACTTAGGAGTGATCCTTAAAGACAGCAGAGTTGGAAATGCCACCCAATGATCAGAGCTTCCTGAAATATCTCTACCTTCTTATCTGCTTTATATGGAGAGAAAAGCACCAAAAAGAAAGGATAACTATGGCTGCACAAGCAGGGGCCAATGCCTTGTCTGAGTGGCCAGGTGTCTGAAGAAATAAGTTTGGGAGATCAGGGACAGGAAAAATTGGGAAAAGGATATGAGTGTCAAGTGCAGAGACCTTTGTGTCTTATAATACTCACCAGCCAGTGTCCACCATAGTGGAAGCTTTAAATAAGTAAGAAGTTAAGAAGTTGAAATCATTCAGCAAGTTGAATGCAGCCAATCTGGATCATTGTGTCCCAGGTCTGGTGCAACATGCATGTTAATGGGGTAAATGTGGGGCCAGGGATGGAAGTAGCATGGGCTCACATTGATCAAAGCTGATGAAGCCACCTCCGCCACTGAATGTCCCGCATGCCAGGAATAGGAGTCAATACTGCACCTCTGATACGACATCAGACTGTAAGTCACTTTTTTTTTTTTTTTTTTTTTTTTGCCATAATGAGCAGTTATTTATCTTTTTTGGAATAGAGACATACTCTGACTATGGACTTACCTTTCCCACCTGCTGAGGCAAAGATTGAGAATGCAGTATCAGATAAACTCTTTATAGTCCAGAAGTATCCCAGGCATTAATTGGAGTCACTTCTTTATTAATATGTGTAAGTTTCCATGACAACCAGTACATTTTGGATAAGTGAGCATATAATCATTTTAGATTAATTTTGTTTCTGGAAAAAACATAGAAGGAAAAATCCTTCCCTTTCCTTCAACCCCTTCCTGCATGCATTACTTTATTGACTCACCATCTTCACTTTGGTACAGCAAATTATTATTTTATCTGGCTTAGTAGACTAGTCCTCTGAGCACTACCACCTCCTTCTTCAGTTTTCTTTTCACCCTCTATGAAATCCATGAATTCTCTTACCAGATTATCATTCATTATAGAGCATCTTTCTGCATTTTATCACCATGACAATGTAAACTTTATGAGCTTTTTTTATTGTGTATCTTTGTCTTCAGCTTCTAGAACAGTGCCTGCCACATGGCAGGTGTGTATTAAATATCTGCTCAAGGAATTAATGAATCCCATACTCAAATACCTTCAATGGCTCCCTTTTGCTTTAAAAATTGAAGCTCTCATTTAAATATTTTATAATATTTATAATTATGTACTGGCAGTAGACGGAAATGATAATTATAATGAAAATGGGGATTTAATAACACTTTAAATAACTTACTACAAAAACTAAAGGAACCAGTCGTAACTGAGACACTAAGAAAATACTCTTATTTGTGTTTTTCTCACTAAGTTCCATAGTTTAATTTCATACTATTAAGTAAAGTGCTTTGCATTTTACTAATAACAAAATTAAATAAATGATGTATTAGGTAATGTGCTAAGCTGTTTATAAGTGTACAGGTCTATAAAGAAGGTTTATTGTACACCTATTGCAGGTAACACAACAGGTTTCAATAATGTAATTTTCCCATAGTTACCCAGGTAATAAAAGATAGACTTAGGGTTCAAAATGTTTTTAATGGGTCATGGCTTTATTGCATAGTTTCTCATTTCCTTTATTTAGAAGAGGATCAATATGCCAAGACTTAATGAATGAACATATTATAGAATCTTTTGATAAAACAGCATACTTGCTCTGGGGATGAAGGTTTCCATCTGCCTCAGAAGATCTGAGGGAGCCTAGGAGACCCAGAGCAACATCTTCTCTGCAAGTGTGAGTTGAAGCCTGGTGTCCAAGGCTGTGCCTGTGGACTCCAGAGCAAACAAAACACAGTCCTCTGTCCCTGGAGTAATAGAAATGGCAAAGTGTTTGATGGAGTTCAGAAATACCCAGGAATAGTTCCATTTTCACAAAATCACTGCGTGTACCCAAGGACCCTTTCTCAACCCAAATTGGAGCACCGGTTAGCAAGGGGTCCCCTCCTACCCTGGCATTTCATCTCCTCAATACCTTTCACTTCTTCCTGCTTCTTTCAGGGATCAGTTAAGAAACCTGCTGGACCTTGAGGGGCCTTAAAAAAACCACTTCATCCTTGAACCCTACTTTATGCCCTGCTTGATCTCTTGGAAATTGCTAACTTTAGAGAGAAGCATTTTTGACTTTCCTTTAGGCCTTGACACACCACAGGAAGCAAGAAATATTTTAATGTATTTTCCCCATTTCTTTCAGCCTCTGTGGCAGTCATCTAACCCACATGGGCTAATGTATGGGCAAGGGGGGAGAAATCTCCTCTGACAGAGTGATAAGAGCATGGAGATGGGTGGGCTGCACATTCCCAAAGCTACCTGTTCAAAGACATCTTTTAGCTGTGCATCTCAGAAAGCTGCATGAGCCCCCTTTCAGTATTTTGGGAGAACAACCAGTCCCCCCCCAAAATTAGACCTCATTTGTCAGATGTGGCTGTAATATTTCTACAATTTAACATGTTACTTTTTACTTTAAAATAATTCTGTTCATTTCCATTGAAAGAAAATAGCATTTTTGTTCTAAAACCTTATTAAGCATCATCTTAGTTTGTTCACCTGTTTATAGAATTAGAATGTGTTTTAGACTTGAGGACTTTCAAGATGATTAATGTTATTACTTTGTAGTCAATATTATATTAATAACATCATTAATATTTTGAGCAGAAACTGAAGTGAACTCTTATTCAAACCTCAGTAAGGAGAAATAAACTATCAGGCTCCTTCTTCATTTCCCCAGTCTTGAGAGGTCCCTCACGGTGCTTTCCAAGACTCACTTTGAAGGCTGGAGAATTTATCAGAGGAATAACATGGTTTACAAGGACACATCACCGGCCCTTGGTACAGCTAACTCTAAACTGAAGACCCTTGATTCTCATTTCTCTTTTGGGGGTTTCATCACTCCTTTTGGTCTAGGGGGAAAGAAAAAACAGTTGCTTAAAATGGATAACATTGAAGAGAAAACTAATATATAACTTTCCAAATGGCTGTATTATAAACAATTACCTTGGGATAGAAAAGTTTTTTTCCCTCATAAGTAAGAATTTATTAGAGCACAATGGATATCATGCCAATGATAGACACTAGCTTTGCTTCAGTAAATTCATTTCTGACTGTATGTTCTCCCTGACCCAGTGCACCTTACACCTGTCCTGTGAGTCCTCTGAAAGGCACTGAGATGCCCAAGGTGGAGATGGCCTTTTTGCAGCTGCTGCAGGCTGTGTTTCTCATTCATGGGCAATAGCCAAAGACTCCACGCCAAGGCATAGGTAGGGACAAGTGTGCAAATACCTGGGGAGACAGGCAAACTGGGCCTTCAGGAGACAGTCATTCATAGTATGCCCTTCAGCATTGAGTTGGGCATCATAATCAGATGTAAGAAAATGGTCCTTTGCCTTATAGAAGAGAACTCATTTCAGTTTAGAGAAATATTTTTACAGTATCCTCTTTGTCTCCCTGACATCAGCATTTCTAAGTCCACATTTGTTCTGCTCAAAGTTGCTACTCTTTTTCCTTTAAAAAAAAACAAAACACAAAATAAATGCCTTCCTCTTTCTTTTCCTGTTTCCCCTCTGGTCTTTTCCTCCTTATTGTCTTATTTCCTTCTTTTTCACTTCTTCTTTTTCTTTCCACTTTGTCCTTCCCTCTAGGTTTCAATTTCTCTCTCATCTTTCTTTTCTTATTTCCTTCTATTTTCTCATCCTTTCTTGCCTTCCTGCCTTATCTTTTGCTTTTACTGCATTTCTCACTTTTGCTTATTTTTTTCTATGTTTTACTTTTTTTCTCTCTCCTTCCCTTCCTTGTTTTCTTCCTTCATTCCTTTTTCCATTTTTTCCTTCTCTTACATATCTATTTTTCCCTTTATTCTTTCTTGTTTTTCTCCCTTCTTTTCTCTTTCCACTTTTCTTCCTACTTTTCCTCCTTCCTACACCCACCTTCACATATTTCCTTCTTTCCTCCTGTCTTAGTTTGAGCCCACCAAAAACAGACTCTGAGGGAGGAATTTGAATGCAAGCCACCCAGTTGGGTGGTGGGGGGAGCAGGGAAATGAAAGAGGGTGGTGGAAGGAAATGTTCGTTGGCAAGCAGGTTTCCATTATAGATGATGAGGGTTGTTCTCTTGAAGAAACTATGTAAGAAAGCCCTCAGAGTGATCCACTGAAGAGCAAAGAAATGCCTCATTCATTGGTGTTTCTGAACTGCCAGTGTTTGGAGGACAAGCACTCCCATATCAGCATGGATGGGAACTGTCTGCACTGACCTACTGCAGGCACCCAGCTGATAGGAACTGGTACAATTAACATTTACTATGCTTCTTTCCTTCTATTATTCTTTTTCCTTCTACCCTCCCTCATTGAACAACTATTAAATGCACACCATATACCAAGGACTGCACAAGCACCAGGGAAAGGTGAGTGGGCATGGCCCCAGCTTCCTTATAGATTACACTCTAGCCTCTTCCAATATAGGAAGGTAATTATTCATCAAATAGCCACAAAATATTGGTGTTTTTTCACCTTTCCACTGGCATTTCCCTTGAAAATGGAAGAAGACAAAGGAAAGGTATTCTTGGTTATCTGAGGGACTGCACTTAGGAATTCTTTGGACATTTCTTTTCATGATTAATTTTTAAATACATACAGCCTTAATAAACTATATATTTAATACACTAAATTAACTCATATCAACTTTCATGATAATTTGAATGCTAGACTACATTTACTTTTAAAATCCCAAACAACATAACTGGTAGCTATTTTATTAGTACACATAATGGTTAAAGTTTCAATCTTGAAAAAGATATGAAAGTCAAGATCAAGTGTAAGCTTTGTGCTGGCTGGTTGGATGGCCTCAGTCAGCTTTATTAAACTTTCTGTGACTTGGTATCTGCTCACCAACATTACCCAACTCAGAGATGTTGCTAGAATTTAATCAGAGAGTGGAGCATATGGCACGGAACGGCCATGTTAACACTCTATCCATGTAATTGACTATTGTTATAACAATATCATTTTATTATTATTGTTATCACTGTTACTATGATTTTTAGTGTTGTAATTAATTTAAGCCATATCCACAGGGGGGAACATTAACTTACAAAAATTGAAACCTGAATAGGAGCATGCTCACCATCTCAACTCTTTTACAACTGAACATTCATACACAAGTATATATCCTAATATTCTTCCAATTCAGTGTCTAATGGGCCTGGGCATACATTGCCTTAGGGTCCAACAGTGCTGAAACCCAACAAAGCTGGTGCTGGGCAGACAGTGGGATGAATTGCCTCCGGCACAACATGCACGAATAGAGAGCGCTGAGCGGAGAGGGGAACACAGCCAGAATGTATTAATGATGAGCCTACTGCAAGAAGGGGAGAGATCAGGGAGAGATTAGCTGAACTGCTGATTGTGCAGAGGGAGGCCAGCTGTGAGAGGTTAATGGAACATTAGGAGAAGAGAGAAATCCGAAGACAGCTGGCTGCTACCTGGGATGGTCCTTTTGAGTCATCAGATTCAAAACCACCAAACAACAAGACAGCCACAGCTGGAAGTGGAGTTGCAACCTCTGCTCTGCAGGGTTTGCTGAGAAGGTAGTTAATACAGGCACGCAGGGTGGGGCTCGGGGGGGTGCTCCAAGAGACAACATGCCCATTCCTCAGGTAGTGAGATGCCTCAGCTCTTTTCCCTTCCCGACTGACAGGCATCCTACAGGACGGAATGGTTGAGAGGACTTCCACTAAAGAAAGAGTTACCAGGTGTTCTGCCCAACCTAGTCACATTTTCCCAGGCAAGATCTAAACTCTTCAAAGTTGATCTAAGAAGAAAAAAAAAAAAAAAATGAGCAAGGCTCTTCCTGAAATTTGTCATAGGTTTTTCAGAAGCAATTCTTAAACTTTTACTTGTCCCTTTGAAACTGATTTGATAGGCCTTTACCTAGGTATGACAATCTCCATCAGACAGAGTAAGTGGGTTTTTGCTGCTTAGTGATGGCCGGTGTGCAGTCTCCCTACACACAGGGTGGTAAACACCTTCTGAAGTATCTAGTTCCTCCTGGATCAAGTTCGTAAAAACCACATCCAGCTGCCTGGAGCATCTAGCATGTAATCCAAGGTAGCCTATTTCAGAGGAAGGCTGTCTGGAAATGAAAACTAATGGTTCACTCTTGTGTTTTTTGCTTGACACTCTATAGTTGGCTTTTTTCCCTATAAGTTTTAAAGCCTCGTTCTTCAGTCTCTCAAGGAATTGTGAGCTGCCAGGAACATTCCAAGACTATTTTGGCTTTCAACGTAGGAGGGCAAACAATTCTCAAGATACTAGTATAGTTCCACATTCCTGTTTTACCTCTAGGAAAAGATATCAAAATTCAAGTGAGTGAGAAACAATTTCAGAAACAACTTGGAATCCACTGTAATTCAGTTTTAAAAGTAAGACTTTCTTAAGTTTAATTTTTTGATTATCAGGACAAAAATCAATTTTCAAAACTCGTTCACAATTGATTACAATAAACCTGTGGTAGACTGTTTTCAAAGAGGGCTTCCAGAACTACCCCCATCCTTGTAGGCACACACCTTTGCAATTTGGCTTTGGCACTCTTCCCATAAAAGAAGAAATGTATTTCTCCGATCATGGAATCTGTGCTTAATCATATGACATTTTGGTCCATGTGATACAAGCAAATGTTACATAAGCAGATGTTAGAAAGGTGTGTTGGCCCACTGAGGTTTAGCTACTGTTCTTTGTAGTGAGAATACCAAGACTGAAAGGACCATGAGCCTGATGTAGCCATCTGGAAATGAAGAGAATGGAGCTGCCTCACTACAAGCTTGACAAAATCTGGGCATATGGGTGTAACTATTTCAGCTCTTCCATTCATAATTGAATCAGCACATAAATACCATTTCATGAATTACCCTGGTGACACTAGCCAGCAACCACCTGGTGGAATGCAGACTGAACTCCTAACCCAGAGAATCAAAAGCAAACATAGTCGTTTTATTTTTTGCTTCTGGGTGGTTTTTTTTTTTTTTTTTTTTAATGTAGCAAGAAACAATTGATACCAACATTAGTATCAGAACTTGTACAAAAACTTAAAATAGGTTTACTGGCTTTGAGATTGAGTGGCAAAAAAGAGGCTGGTAAGGAAACAGTCAATGCTAGGAAAAATTTGAAATGTTATTGGAGGCTGCAAAAATACAATCCATGTTTTCTGCCTGTGAACCAATTGGTAAAACTGCTGCCTATGGCAATCTTGGGTTTGCCTGTGATAGATGCTTTCAAAGACAGCCACCATCAATTCCACCCATCTCTTCTACCCTTGGTCCTCTTTACATCAGTATTGGGTCTAACACTCTTCCCTTGAATTTCCTATGTATGTTAAATTCTAGAAAGAGAGATATAAGCTAAAGAAATTACTGTTCAATTCACAAGCAGGGCTTAGAGAAAATTTTAGAAGCCAGAATTTGTTGAGTTGGGAAATGAAACTATTCACAACTCTAGTCTCCCTAGGTAATGAAGGGAACCATATTTTGCCAACTTAAAAATAGGCTTTTTGGGATATTGATTTTAAGCTGGTTATCAAGAAACAAAAGAATCAGAATGAACCTGTGACGCTCACCCTTTCCTGCCTTAAGAGGTATAGATGGGAAAACCTGCTCTGCAAAGGGAATCTTTGCACATTCATCTTAGCATGAGATAGGAACTATTCAGGTTGGGGCCTGGCTTCCCTCACTGTGTCTCATTGTTTCTGAGTTACCTAACAGGACTTTGCTTACGGTGAATTCAGCTCTTTCTTGGCCACTTGTAATTGGCCCATTTCCCCTTCATAATCTCAGACCTCACCCCCTTTTTTCTTTAGTCCATAATGGCAGAAAAACCTTACCTGCCCAGTGTGTTTGGTATTTCATTCTCCTGGTACCAAATGTGCATTCATGTAATAACCTTTGGACATTTTCTCCTGTTAATCTGTCTGTTAATTTGATTATTAGCCCATCTAGAAGAACTAGGAATTTGGGAGGAGAAATCTTTTTTATTTAGCACCCACCTGAGAGAAAAGTTCTAAGAATAAGACATCATCTAAGATTGAAGACCAAATCAGTGCTGTGGGTATGAAATCTCAGGTTAAACACACTTGATTCAGGTATCATCATTCCCAATTTGGAGATGATGAAACAAGCCCTGAAAGACAAAAATCAGTGGTTTTCAAACTTTGTTCTACAGAGTTTTGCTTCCTGGGCCCAAAGGGATACTGAGTGTTGGGTTAGACATGATGAAGAGAAAGAACCAAGTGAGCTGAACTCTGGGTCCTTTATCTCACCTGGAAAGGGAAGTCCTATCTTTCTCTATCATAGACATTTGGCTTTTATGCCAGATTCTGGGAGAGTAGTAATAAACAGAATGTGGATTTGAACCCAGGTCCCTTAAGTTTATAAGATCATACTCTGCTTTATTATTTTGCTTAAAGCGCTAGAGGTGTCAGCTCTTGCAGTTGGAGTTTTCTGTACTAATTCTTTGAGGTTTATCCAGTGTGTTCATATTTCTCAAACCAGAAACAGGCATACTCTCTGACATTTAATGTAACAGCAATATAGAATATTCAAAATCTGGACTGTTCCAGAAGACATTCATTGCATTGTCATTATATTATCTACTTTGCAGTAAACACTAATAAAAGGTCATGTGATCTAAATAGGGCTGTTCAAGATTTCAGACATTTTTGAATTGACTTATTGGTTGATTTGTTATAATGAAGGCCTATGCTATTAACTAGAGAAAGGGAGTAATATAAATAGCTAAACCTGGTTTTTGGCTTCCAGAAACTCATTTTAGAAGTGGAAGCAGAGCAAACTCAGTCCCGTGCAAAATGATGTCTAAAAGGCAAAAGCTAGAACAGAAAACTTGGTTTCCTAAGAACCAGACAACACCCATGCTTCTCTGAACTAATGTCTTTCTGAACTAAATGAGATTCCTAATGAAAGGAATTATAATCTAAATAATGCTGTATGAATTCTATTTTTCTTATCATGAGAAAGCGATATCTCTTCTCTCAGCTCCAGAAGGAAAAAAAAGAAAAAAGAAAATTACATTATTTATGGGCTTGTAAGATCCCAAATGATTTATATCACTATTATACTTCCAAGTGTGAGAGAGACCATGGGTGCTGCTTTTGGCACAGGTATTTTGACTCACAACTCAGTCATTGTTTTAACTTGGTAAAGAATCTATTAGCTAAACTAATTTAAAGGTGCTAAAAGTATGCTATACAGGTGTGTATGTCTTTATAGAAAAGTCGATGATGCTTATGCAGTTTTTCTTAGAACTGGTTCTTTCTTACATCACATTCCAGGAATTTATTATAATTGTTAGGTGTCTCACGCAAAACAATCTAATAGAACCCATTCCATCAGATGTCAATTGCCGATGATGACAATAGATTGGCAAACATTGATGGATAGCCACAAACATTGATGACTAGTTATTGCAGACAAGCACTGTTCTATGAACTCTATATATACTCATTTAAACCTTCTAATCATTCTACAAGCTGGGACTCGTATAAATCCTACTTTACGACTGAAAGGCTAAATTTTAGAGAGGTTAAATCACTTGATTGAGATCACAGAGTGAAAAGGGGTTTTAAACCCAGGCTACCTGGAAATGTTTTACTGATGTGCTCTTCAGGCAAGTCATTTTTTATTTTATTTTTATGATCCTCAAGGGAAAACAAGGAAAAAGCTTTTTAAAAATAATCCTCATCTATGAGGATCACATCTGTGGCAAAAGTTCTCATTTATCTTGAACTCATCATTTGAAAGAGCAGAAGCACTTTTAGTAGATGATATTATAATATGGTTTAGGAAGCTCATTATACGAAGGAAAGCACACTAGGTGAATTTGTGCTACAATCTGCTAGTCTGTTAAATAAATATATAAAACGGGGCTTAAAATATGAGCTTAAAGTCAAATACCTTATGTTGCAAACAAACTTGTCGCATCAGTGAAAATGCCCAGCTGTGCTCCCTTTTTCACTTCTGACATTGCCCATCTGTTTTTGCTAGGCAGGGCTGCTTCTTCTTCATCTCACTATTTTGGGGAGTGCTTCCTTAGGACCCTGAGGTACCAATAAACCGAAGTTTGGCCAATGAATAACGAGAGAGGTATTTTGGCTTTCAGAAAATACATTTCTATACTCTCTGACACCCCACTCCCATGCCTTACTCCATACTGAGTGATTTCCTTTCATCATGGTTAGATGAGCAAAATATATTTAATAATAGCTAAAAGCATAATTAATATTTTCACTTTAAACATTTTTAAATTTATTAACTCATTAATACTCATAAAAACTTAGGAGCTACGTGATATCATTATCATGATCCATTTACAGATGATAAAATAGACATAAAGAGAGGTTAAGTTTATACCAATGCAAAGATGATGGACAGGGGTTTGAATGTGGGTAGTCAGACTCCAACTTCCCTAGTTCCACCCACCTACTCTGCACTACTGCTTCAGGGGTGAATAGAGCTCTCACCTAAATTGAAAAGAATTGCCTATTGAATCAATTTTTAATTTTGTAAAGAATGACCATGCTTTAATGATATGAAAATGGATTCTCAGGATTTTTGTTTTTTACATAAGAAAATCATTTGGGGTGCTATCTTCTGCTTACTATTTGGTGCAGAGAAAGTTTTATTTGCATCTAAATTCTGTTGTATTTGACAGTATTATTTATTTTTCTTGTGATATGTGATCTTCAGTGAAGTCTGGTTCTGACCAGTCAGTCAGCAGCCCTGTGCTAAGTACAGCACCCCCATGTAAACCTTGACTGTAAATATTGTATCCAATTACACCAAAAGGGTGCTTACATTAGTCAGTGTCTGGTACATAAACCAGGTTCATGACATATATACTTCTCATATTTTTGAATCTTTATTACATTGGTCTTCATTTTTTTCTTTTATTTTAAAATTAATTAATTATTAAAAAAAGATTTTATTTTACTATTTTCAGAGAGAGGGGAAGGGAGAGAGGCAGAGAGGGAGAGAGACATTAATGTATGGCTGCCCTCCATCTGCCTCCAGCCATGGACCTGGCTGAAGACCTGGCTTGCAGCCTGGTGATGTGCCCTGGCTGGGAATTGAACCAGCAACCTTTGGGTTCACAGGCCAGCACCCCATCCACTGTGCCACTAGTTGGGGTGCTGATGTTTTTCTTAAGAAATTGTTAAGACAAAAGTTGCATGTATGATATACATTTTCACTTGAAATAAATTACTTCAGGAAAAAAATTAAAACTATGGTTATTCCACCAACAGAGATAATATTCTACCAAGTTAGCTTTGAACAGCAAATCTGTGTCACATTGTGGAACTGTTAGATAATCAGTAATATTTGCTTACTAATTGCCTAGGTTAAGTAATATTATTTTGCATTTGGTTGTATAAAACAACAAATATACACCTTTTGCCTATTTCATGAAACAAGACAAAATATATTCCCACTTTACACTCAGCAATAGGGGTTGAGCAATTGAGGGTGTTCAAGAACACTGATGATGTACATTAGAGTAATTATGACCATGGGCTCTAATTACGTGGGTACCATGTGGCACTGTATTCTTTGGTGTGATTGAGTTGCCTCTTTATCAAAGCACAGGTGCCTGAGGAGACATGAAAAGAAAAGGCTAAGAATGAGGAACATAGATGAGAAGGAGAGAAAAGTTCCCTCCCATCTACCTCTTACTATGAAATGTTGCATCTTTCTTTTGCTTTCCTCCCTTTCTAATTTTCCTTCTACTTAGGAAAAAAAAAAAAATGAAAATGAGGCAAAGACAGAAAGGAGAAAAATGACTTTAAAAGCTCTTTGTTTTGCTTCTTAAAATTTTTAACTGTTTTTGTTTGGAATTTGATTGGTTAGTTGAACAAAAGACCCTCATTACTCCAGGACTATGGTTGTTACCATTCTTCTTTCTTAAAGCCTTTCAAACATTAAATGATTGTTTTATGTACAAAAAGGACCAAGAAATATATAACCTTTCATTATCAAGAGTTAATTTATTAGTTTATCTCTTCTGGTCCTTTTCAAGATAGAAAACAAAGATTTGACAAGATGGACAAAATAAAGAGGGTTAATTTAGCATGAAGGTGAGGAAAAGATAGAGAAAATACTTGAAACATAAAAGAAAAATGAGGAACAACCCAGTGATATTCTCACCAGGAGGACACTTGGCTGTTTTCTAAATTTGAAATAATAAAGAAACTCTGAGTAAAATTAATTACATTATACAGAATTTAAAAATTAAATTCATAGCAAAATCAGAAATTATTGTTTTGGAAAGTATTTTGTGTTTCTGCTTTCACTCAGCCGCATATGTAAATAATAAATTTGTGTGTTTCTTAATATTTTAATGTTTTTTAGCTTTTATACTTTTTTGTTCTTAACATTTTGTACTCAGATCTTTGGACCATTTCACAGTGAACATTAAAAGAGGACTTTACTAAAAAAAAAAAAAAATGAAGACAGAGAAGGCACTAGCCGTCAAACCCAAAGGTTGCTGGTTCGATTCCCCAGCCAGGGCACACAACTGAGTTGCAAGCCAGGTCTCCAGCCAGGTCCATAGCTGGAGGCAAGTGAAAGGCAACCATGCATTGATGTCTCTTTCCCTCTCTGCCTCTCTCCCTACACCTTTCTCTAAAAATAATAAATTTTAAAAGTCTTTAAAAAAAAATGAGGACTTTACTAAAACCACAGTAAATTTTTAAAATCAATTTTATAATTTTCCCATTTATCCATTAAGTTCATTCAGAAAGTAGATTGTCTACATACTACCTTTAATATTGATAGTTGTTTTTTTAAGGAGTTTTTTTTTTTTTTTTTTTTTAAGATTTTATTCATTATTTTTAGAGAGAAGGGCAAAGAGTGAGGAAGAAAGGGAGAGAGACATCAATGTATGGTTGCCTTTCACCCGCCTCCAGCTATGGACCTGGCTGGAGACCTCGTTATGTGCCCTGGCTGGCAATCAAATCAGTTGGGTATGCAGTCTGGTGCCAATCCAACGAGCTACCAGCCAGGGTTCAATATTGATAGTTTCTTTGAGAAAAAAATGAAGGCAGTGTTTGAGCAATGTGATTTTGTATTTCTAAGCTGTATTTACATGGTATGTTTGTACTGGAAAAAGGCACATGGGAAAAATAAGGAAGTAACAATTATATTTTGCTGTGCCATGCAATCAATAGAGACTAGACCCAGGAGACAGATTACCTGGCTTCTAATCCAGTGTGTGATATTTACTAGGAAAGAAAAAGTGAGCAAGTAGTGTTAATTCTTTGTACCCACGTGGTCTCACCTCTAAAATTAAATTTATTGTACTAATAATACCTACTCAAAGAGGCTTGTTGTGAAGTCTAAATTAATTCATACAAGGTCTGTCCTGAAAGTATCGAGTCACTTTCATCGTCTGCTAGGTTAGACGTTGACTCAATACTTTAGGGACAGACCTGTATATGTAACTTGATGATAGCAGTTCCTGGCACAGGAAAGCACTCAAGAAAATTTAGCTATTATTTTTATTTTTTATTTTGGTTGTAATTGATAGTGATCAGATTTGGTAAACAAAGGTATGAATTATGCAAACAAAAAGCAATTCTTTCCTTTTACATTCAATATAACTTCACATTAGTTTGAGGGGTCCAGAATAGTGGTTGGATAATCACATAATTCACAAAGTGAGCCCTTTGATATTTCCAGCACATAAATAACATAATAACATAATAATATAACAACGTAAATAGTTATAATATTATTGATGATAAGACTAGAAGCAACTCTTAATTGATGGCTTATTCTGATAGTAGTTTGGTCCCTTTGAATAAAGAAGCTCAAATGGTTTTTCTAAAAATTTCTCTTGTAAATAGCAGTGAATGGGGCTGGCATTTTATAGGGTGACCTGATTTAGCTGCAGGAATTTGTACCTGGTTGGGGCTTGTGAGAATTTTATTGTCCAGATGAGGAGATTCAAGTAGGCGATGTCAGCAAGAGCTGTTCTGGAACCAGTATTTTATGATCCTGCCCAAGAATTTCTTTCACAGTGTTTTGCAGTAAACTAAGGAAGTTCTATGTCTCTTTGAGTAGTTAGTATTCTAGTTTGGTAAAAAGACATAACAAAGGAAGGAAGAAAAAAAGGAAGAAAAGGAAGGAAGGAAGGAAGAAAGGAAGGAAGGAAGAAATAAAGGAAGGAAGACTAAAAAAAAGAAGAAGAATAATTTAATAATCAAGGTTATTAGATGTGGATCAGAAAACAATACTTCCTGATTAAATAAAGATACCAAATTCATGCTGTACTGGAGTAGATTTTCATACTTTCTGGTCTAGCTGGCCAACCGTATGATCTGCCCACCTACCATCTTTAAAAATAAGTCATTTTTCATAGCATATTTTTTCTTGAGTTAACAACATCCTTGTGCTACAGTGGGTGGCAGATTAGCCCATTAGACTTGTGCATCACCCAATTAAACTACAGTCACCCATTAAATAATGCTCCTGGCATTCAGTAAGCATGTTACGCATTTTCATTGATATCTAAGCCTCATACCAAATTTTAAAATTCTAAAAATTTCTAAACTTTCTAAAAATCTCTGCATTATAGAGATGGAGAAATGTATGCTTTCTAAGACTAAAAATAACTTACACAAGAACAAGCAGTTAAAAGATACATGTCCACTATTTAATTCCAGTTTCTGTTTTCAAAGGCAGGTCTCTTTGAAATACATCACGTACAACATAATTTCCACTGGTCCCTGCCAATTGGAACCGACAATCCTCTGACTTCAAAGTTGCAAATAGCAATTTTCCTAGCCCCAGGGTCCAACTGTGGCAACAGCAATGTCCTTGGGTATGAAAAGGGGAATAGCAGCATGTGACTGAAGGAAGTCACAGGCTACCTAGCTCTGTCCTCAACTTTCATTCCACAGCCCTTCACTCCTTTTTCCTAACATTTCATGAATGCTGCAATGTTTAGAAGCAATATTAAGGCAAATAAGTGCATGCTTATTTCATTGACACCTATTGGGCTTCAGTCTTCTCGGCTTCTTGTACTAACTTTTTCTGAAACCCCGACTCCACCATCATCCCTTTGTTGTAACAATTGACTTGAGAAGTTCCCATCTGTCTCACACTGCTTATGTCCAGTGTCAAGCTCAGAATTACTCTGGTGACCCCTTATATTTTAAAAAGAAAAATGTATGTCACTAAGTGTTTATGAGAGTTCAGGCTGTGTATATGTGTTTGTGTGCGTGTGTATGTGTAGTTTTTATAAATATATGCTCAATCTGGCTTGGTGATGCCTAGCATAGACAGTCCATGATACTCAAATCCACTTTTTTACACTTTTCTAAATGTTAAAAATAGAGGTTTTAGGAATCCAAAAGCATAAATGCATGTCACTAGATCACAGCAATATTTGGGATATGCTTCTCCTTTTAGCAATTCAAGGAGCTTCTCTCAGTTTAGGGTGGTGTTGTACTGCCTACCATGTAGTCAAAGCCAGGAGCTTACCCTTTCTGCATGAGGTTCGTTTATCATGTCATTGCGTCTTTTTAGCAACACGATGCCATCCGATCACAAGGGAGCCTGCAGGAGGGCTCTCTTGTTGCAGCGCACTCTGCAGTGTGGGGAAGGAAGCCGCAGTGTCCCTCTCTGCGTGGCTCTGTGTCCTAACCTGCCGGGAGGAAGGCAGTGTACCCTGAGCTACCCACAGTGATATTACTATAAAAAGCAGATTAATCAGTTGCAGTGGAAACTAAGCAGGCTTTTGAGAATTGCTTAGTGGGTTTCTGATTCTGTGAGAGACATTGCCTTTCTAATTTGTATGATACTAGATTTATTTTCCCATAGAACCCTTAGGATTTTAGGAGTTGCTGGACCAGGTAGGCACTTCCCTGATGACATGTATGATAGCCGAAGTCTCCCTATAGCTAATCCAAATCAGAAAAGCTAATCCAAATCAGCAGCAGCAATGAATGGGCAAGTTACTTACCTTCTCTGTCCCTCAGTTTTCTTATCTAAAAAGGGGTGATTAAAAGTATCTTACATTAAAAAATGTGAGGCATTCCTCTAAACCTTAGTGTATATGAACTCAGTTATCTTCACAGTAACCCCACAAAATGAATGGTACAGTCACTATCACTATTTTACAGATAAGGGAACTGAAGCACAGAAGGGTTAAGTAACTTACCCAAGTGATGGGCAGTGATAAGAGTCAAGAAAGTGAGGCTCTGAAGTCACTTTGTTAACCACTAACTCTGTTATTATGTGTCTTCTCCTTAAAACCCTTCCTATGTATTATCTCATTTAATCTACTCAAAATTAAGGCAACCTAAAACAATGCTCTTCTAGCAATTTTCATTTTCAGTGGAGAAAAAAGACACAGCAAGCAGAAATAAACAATTCAAGTTTATAAGGCTGGTATGTTTTGCTGCCTGATTTTGAAGTCCATCTTCTTAAAAACGTAAACCACACAGCTTTCATTTTAACGATATCCCTTGACTGAGGATTTTGTACAAATACCAACCGTCCCCTGGTCTAATTGGAGAATTGGGGTTTACCAGAATTCTCTTCTCTCCCACACAGATCCCATAACATGCCTTTTTACCTAATACACATTTGGAACTTCAGTTACTGAGTTCTCCTTTCACTCCTCCACATCTCTGCTGTCACTGGCCTGCAGTAGCTGAGGGCTTTCTGTGCAGCCTAATTGGAGTGACTGGCAGAAGGGTGGATTATCATTGGTGACTCCCAAAGTTTTTCCAGGCCAAGACTTGCCTGGAAGCAGGAAGTTTTAAGTGATTACAAGAAGAAAACTATACCGTGTTTTTTCTTTTTAACTTATCTATGAATTGTACTTTTTGCAGGCATATATTTTATAACACTTTTTCCACTGCCTTTAAAATCAATACATATACATCATGGAATGTTGGAACATACAGAATACTGCATGGAAGATATTAAACAGATTTATGGATCTTATCACCTAAAGAAAGCTGCGGTTAACGTGTGGTATTGATTGTAGTTTATCCAGTCTCTTTGATATATGATGTATTCATGTAGGATGTATATAAAGTAGTATTTTTTTGTGGTCAGAATCAGTTTGGGTATACACATGATTTTTATCCAGTACTTAATCCAATTGAATTATGTCAACTCCTTTTTCCCTGGAAGATCGTACATTTCTTAACAACTCTTTGGAGAGTCTTCATATTTGAAATAGTTAATGAAAGGTCCGTTTAGAGTAAAAGCTTCAATCTCTGATTCAAAGGCTTTCCCCTCCCTGGTGAGGACCAGGAAGGAGAGAAGGAAGGATTTCCTGCAGTTGTAATTCTCCCATAATCATCCGCAACAGCTTTTTGTTGATGAAGAATATTAATCATTTGTTAGATGCAGTATACAAATGTTTCCAATGTGTCGTTTGCCTTTTAAAATAGGTATAATTATTTTATAATTTTTGAAATAATTTTAAAATGTTATATGTAGCAAAATCTAGCAAAATTTGCCTGTGAATTCTTCCTTCTCCAGCCCAGAATGAGAAAGTGCACCTCTGAAGTCACATCCTTAATCTCAAATTCTATCATTATGTATCACTACTTATATATCCTTTCCGCATATATCTCAATCCACTCAAAATTAAAGCAATCTAAGACCTTGTTTCTACTAGCACATCAGAAGACTTACAGGTTTATATTTTATCTTACTTGAAGACAAAACATTTGTGTATGATGAAAGAGGTGAATCTCAATTTTTGTTTTGTTTCTCTAGTAATTAATCAATTCTCCCAATAATTATGAGTTTCATGTGTTATTTTAAAAATCTGCTCCTTTGTTTCTATGAAAATATCATGAGTTTAAATTATTATAGAATATGCATACATAGCTATTAAATATAAATAGTTCTAAATTATAATTATAAACAGCTAATTTAGAACTATTTGTTCCCTCACATTAGTCTTTTTTTTTTCAACAATTGCATAGTAATCATTACCTTTTTATTCTTTTACATGTTCTTTAAAATAACTGTCAATTTTTTTAATTACATGAGATTTTGATTTCAGTTGGAATCATTTTTAAATGTACCCAGATGTAATTGAACATCTATAACTTCATTAAGAGGTAATTAAAAGTTAAGTTTTTCCCCTCACTTATTTAAATTGAAAGTTATATTCATCGATAAAATGTTTTAATAATATATTTAGTTTCTATTATGTTGATAGTAGAAACATTTGTCTAATTTCTGACTTTTAGGGAGAAACATTTATGTTCCCCTTTATGTCTACTGTTGGTTCCCCAAGTAAGACTGTCTTTCTCAGTTTTTTACTATACTTTTCATTTAAAAATAGCCACTTAATTATGTCAAAGGATTTTACATGTAATATATTTATTTTAACATATTTATTACAAATACATACTTTTGATATTAATTTCTGCATTTGTTACATTGTAGGTCACTTATACTTGTTGAAATTTCTGTGGGAGACTTAGCCTATGGCCCAGTTTTCAATATTAAATAGGCTGTTGGGTAACTTGTCAATACATAATAAGAATAATGATGATAATAACAGTTAAAATCTATTGCACAGCTTCTTTTCATCAAGCAGTGCTTCATGCTTCATTTTTATTTGCATTAGATCATGTAATGTCAATAACTTGGAATCTATTTAGTTTTTCAATTGTTGAATTTGAAAACAATTTCACGAAGCCACCGAGTTGTCCGGTGATAGACTAGCCTAACCAAGTTGTTTCTATTAGAATTCTATCTAGTAAACTGAAAGTTTGGACTGAAATCTATTTTCACCTATTTCAACTCTCTTAGCTAATATATTATTGATTCAAGGTTTGAATCATTTTAACAATATTTATTGATCTAAAAAAAAAGTTAGTTTCTTACGATGATTTATTGTAGGTGTAACTTTTATTTATTTATGTTGATACTACATTACTAGACAAGTAATTCATGACTTTATATCTTAAGTTTTTTTTTCATTTAATGCTTTTATTTCTTTCTGAAATTTTATATCATATTCATTTAATATTGCTTCTGTTGTATGTATTTGCTTTCCTTTTAAAAAACTCTCCAAAATTTTACTTTGAGTCTCATTTTGTTTTAGTTCTTATGTTATAATTAATATTTATGTGATTTATGTTCTATTAACTGATAAGGAGTGTCCACATTTAAGAAAGAGTTTTATTCATTTATTATTTTATAATAGGTGGCAGAGTATAAGTATGTTTTATATCTATGTACATTTTTTTCCTTAAATTTCCAAGTTTGATTCCATGGATTGATCATTTTCTTCTTTTCTAATTTTACAGTATATCCTGCTTAAATATTTTACTACTAATCATATTTACTAAAAAGTCATCTGATCATATATTATCCTATATTTCTGGATTAGGAGCAATGTAATGATTGTGGCATTCTTTTAATACATATGAAGATTTTAGTATGCTAGTATCCCTCTTCCTATGTCCAAAGCTATATTCATATTTTGCAATTAAAATCCCAGATGATGGTAAATTTTTGTTTTGTTTGCCATGTGTTCTAACAAAAAAAATTTTATTTTTTTGTATGTATCTAGAATGTACATATATGTTTTCCTCATGGAGCAGCCATCATGTTCCTTTGATGCCTTGCTACCCAGTTCACAAGTTCTTACTTATCTTCTCTGATTGACTCAAGGGGCTCTTGGAATCAATGTTTCCAGAAAGGAATATGAGCAGTAAGTTTCTGGGCTCTTATACAACTGAGAAAACCTTGACAAATGAGCTTCCCCTTGATTAAGAAATAGTTAGTTGTAGAACAGCCATGGGGATGTAAAGTACAGTATAGGAAATAGAGTAGCCAAAGGACTTACATGCATGATCCATGAACATGAGCAATGGTGTGAGAATTTCCTGAGGGAGTGGGGGTGCTGGGTGAAGAAGGGACAAAGAGGGGAAAATCAGGATGACTATAATAGCATAATCAATAATATATAGTTAGAAAACACAGATGGGTTTCTCCTCAATGCAGAATTTGCATTGAAAACAATGCTCTTAAAACCAAGTATATACCCCCTCGTCCCCCTAGAGGTTGTCGGTTGTCCTTCTGAGGAGAAATATGTGACCAGCCTGATTTTTTTTCTTCTGTTACAAAATATTCACTAAACCTCAGGTTTGGGTTAGTAGGTATCTGATACAAGACTACTCACTGTGTAGAATGATCCAATTCAGTAAAGTGAACATAGATGCTATTAGGAGACCCAGAACTCAATTTTATATTACTTACCATTGAATTTCACTGTAAGACAAATTGTAAGGAATTGTGTTAGATAAACAATGTTGGGGCCAGGAGGTAAAGGAAATGTAGTAAAAATGAACGTATTCATCTCCAACAAATATCCCCAACCAGCTATAAAATAAAGGTAGAAAGAGACTACATAAAATAGTAGCCTTAACTCTTAGGAAGTCAGGTGGGTGAACTTTCTGAAATCAGAAAGTGATAGAAGAAAGTAGAAAACTAGAGACCTTTGCCACTACCTGAGACAAAGACGCAGTAAAAGTGAACACTGCTCTGTGTCAGTTGAAGAGTGACAGGGTCTGAAGAGCACAGCAACAGTGTTGGTCCTCAGGAGGCCTCTAGCTTGTACCGCATCTGCAGCAGCCTGAGAACGCACCAGGAAGCATTTCTCAGGCATCAGCCATGGGAGCAGAGGCAAAACCCGTCAGCAGGTATAAAAGGCCCTCTCACACGAGAATCTGGGGATGGTTTTACCCAATGGCTCCCTCAGTTCACCATGAAGGTGCTGGGAATATGGGGGCCAAAGAATAAATGAGAGTGGAGGGATGATATTCTGCAAAAAAATAAATGACAGCTTGATAGGTAACTGCCATATTTGCTCATT
The DNA here is from genome assembly GCA_004026585.1 of Noctilio leporinus. Classification (NCBI taxonomy): domain Eukaryota; kingdom Metazoa; phylum Chordata; class Mammalia; order Chiroptera; family Noctilionidae; genus Noctilio; species Noctilio leporinus. The sequence continues at coordinate 128,009 of PVIW01000107.1, forward strand.
TTTAAGGGACAATAAATTATCTTGAAGATCATTCATTGTGAATAGACAGATTATACAGTTGCTGTTTTCCCCTCAGAGAACTGGTAAAAATAAATAGAAATAACTTCCTGAGGAAAGACTTTTCCCCAAATGAAAATAAACTCATAGCTGGTGGTCTCCAGGGAGGCCTAAGTTGGTTGCATTCTGTTAAAGCCAATACAAGGAAAGACTTCTCAACCTGCCACCTCTCAGGCATCATGGAGTCACTGCAGTAGACTTGGGTGACATTTAATACTTGATTTCAGAAATAAAGATTCCTGGAAAAATGGTGATAGATGCTGAGAATTAGCTTGTTGTTTTCTGGAAGTTGGTGCAGTACTTTGATAAACATGTTTGTCCTAGGATATAAGGGAATTGACATGGAATTAATTAAACTTCTGAGATCCTGATGGATTACATTATCACAGGCTGAAATGCATTCCTTTAAAGTTGACTTGTTGAAGTCTTAACACCTAGGACCTCAGAATGCATTCATTTGGAGATAAGGTCTTAATGAAGTGATTCAAGTGAAATAGCTTCTTTAGGGCAGACCTGATCTAATGCTACTGGTATCCTCAAAAGAATAGTAAATGTGAGCACACGGAAAGACACCCGACATGAGCACCAAAGAAAGGATAACCACATGAGGATACAATGAGAAGGAGAAAAGCTTCAGAAGAAACCCACCCTGCGAACACCTTCATCTTGGATGCCCAGTCTCCAGAACTGCAAGAAAATAAAGGTCCAGTGTTTAAACCTCTCAGTCTGTAGTATTTTGTTACGACTGCCATGGTAAATTAAGGCATATGGTTATTCTGGTGGAAGACAGCGAGAGGATTAATGATGTTCTATCTTCAACTTCATAAGGGATAAGGAGGCCAACCAGCTAAGAGATAGCAGAATAAAACACTGGCAGGGCACATACCTGGATTGCAGGCCAGGTCTCCAGCCAGGCTCCCAGCTGGAGGTGCTCAAAAGGCAACCATTCATTGATGTTTCTCTCCCTTTCTTCCTTTCTCCTTTCTCTAAAAATAATGAATAAAATCTTTAAAACAATTATGTTTATTTAAAAAAAACACACAGGGAAGGACTTTAATTTCTTTGAGCAATTTAAGATGGTTGAATTGTTTTTGCATTTGAACTCACAAGAACAAGGTAACTTCCTTTGGCCTTGATTTAGAACAGCAAAGGGACTTTATATTGAATTTATCAATTTCCAGTAATTTAATTTGGGGATGGAACTTAATTTTTACTTTGGGACATGTCTATGTTGTTGGAATATTATAATAAGAGTATCTTCTTTTGTCAATTAATCTTATTGCAGAACCTCTCAAAACCTTTGAGATAAATGAGAATGAATTTAATTTGGGATAGAAAGTAAATAGGGTATAACTTTTCAGCTTTGACTTTAGTGTGAGATTGTGGATGATTTAATTAAGATATGGAATTATTCATACCATAGCTTTCAGAAGGCAACATGTCCTCTGCCCACCAGTAGTCCCAGAAGAACACCCAAAGAGTCTGTTATCAGATACTCGTACATATAAATATTGAAAATACAACAAGATGGACCTCTCAAGAATATTCCTTTATTTCTTTATTTTTAAAAGATTTTATCATTTTTAGAGAGACAGAAAGGGAGAGAAGCAGAGAGGGAGAGAGACATCAATGTATGGTTGCCTTTCACCTGCCTCCAGCTACAGACCTGGCTGGAGACCTGGCTTGCAACCAGGTTATGTGCCCTGGCTGGGAATTGACCAGCAACCTTTGGGTTTGCAGGCTGGTGCCTTATCCACTGTGTCACCAACCAGGGCTGAAGAATGTTTTTAAATATTGGAAGGACCACTTTGGTAAGCTACTTATTTGAGAGGGGCATTGGTGGTGCCCCAAGTTGTATGTTGACAATAAAGATGGTTAAACTTTCCTCTGGGGAGACTAGCTATGGTTGGCTATGGGGTTTTTGACTGGTTAGTGAGTTTGTACCTTTGGGAACTAAGCTGATTTTTTCAGTATAATAAAAGAGAGCCTGAAAGCCATTAATAGTTATTTCCCTTTGTTATCCTCTGGCCTTATTCCACACAGCATTTATCCTTCTCTATAAATGTGTTAAAATATTAATGGCATATAAATTAAAGGGATACCAGACTATTAGCATGCTTAGGGTACCAGTGTGGGTGGACCTTCCCTGACACTGAGACTCCGTCAAATGAAAAGTCCTGGTAGATATTGAGTATTTTTCTTAAACATGTTGTAATGTCATGAAACCTGAACATAACTCATGCAGACTATTTGATTCTACAGAGTGAGATCAGGGGTGGGTAACCAACATTTATTGACTTTGAATGTGTGTAAAAACTTTTATTATTATTTGCCAGGCAGGAAATCCAATAGAGCACAGAGTCGAAGACTCTGGGGGAAGATATATGGAGATTAAATAATGGTATAACATTAAAAGTCAAACACCCAAATTTCTTCTGACACTAGAAAAGCTAAGAGTGCTAATGACTGGTGATTTCTGGTCTTATCAAATAGGTAAGCCCTTGGCTGCATGGGGGCTATCTGTCTAGCAAACTTGAGCAGAAGATTCCAACTCAACTCACCCTTCTGAGATTTATGATGTCCAGCTGCCATTAGGGCTATATGTGAAGACTCTATTCAGGATTATTGCACTAAAATCAAATCTACTCTAGGTTAGGGTTCAAATAACTGCCATGTTGAAACTCTGCTTTGTTAGTCTTTGTATCAACTATGAGGTGGGCTAATTCAGTACTCCAAATTATAGAAGAGAAATCTGTGTTTACAGAAGTTAAATAACATATCTAAATTCATACAATTAATAAGTAGCATAGTTTGAAACCAAAGTTTGTCTCACCCTAAAATATATCACTTACCAAGATGCTACTGAAGCTACCGTAAAAGAATTTACACTGTGTATTAGCCAATGGGAAAAGCTAGTCTCACAAATGATTTTTTAAAATATTTTATTTGTTATTTTTAGAGAGAGGGGAAAGGAGAGAGGCAGAGGGGGAGAGAGACATCCATATATGGTTGCCTTTCACCTGCCTCCAGCTAAGGACCTGGATGGGGGCCTGGCTTGCAACCTGATTATGTATGCCCTGGCTGGGGAATGGAACCAGCAACCTTTGGGTTCGGAGGCTGGCACCTTATCCACTGTGCCACCAGCCAGGGCTCGCAAATGATTTTTTAAGTTTATTAAAATAATATACCAGAAACGTAATCATGGTTTAAGAAAAAGAGAGAACTCAGGTAAAGGAAATAGCTACAACACACAAGTATGAAGATAGTCTTATTCTCCACTTGGGAAAGAATGTAACTGATTCATGATTTATGTTGAGAAAGTCAGTTAGTTAAAGTTTGAGGAAATAACCTTAAGCTGCTCCCTTGAGCAGTATCTATTTAGCCTACCCTTTGAGTTTCTTGCTTTCCTTATGGAAAGCTCAAGGTGCAGTTCAAAGGTCCTTTCACTTTGTCTTAAACAAAACATATACCTCCCACATTATAATGAAGAAGAAAAACCAGGAGAATAGCACATTAAGAAATATAGAAAAATGGCAAAAGAGGGTAGGAAGGGGTCATTTTGATTGAGAACCTTGCATTCCAATGGAATTATATAATCTAATTTATTTCTTTTACATAGTCTAATATTGTGACCACACATTATTGGGGATTTTATTTTTAAATTATATTTTATTGCTTATGCTATTACAGTTGTCCCCATTTATCAACCTTGCCCTCCTCCATGCAGCACCCCCACTTTCTTAGGCAATTCCCCCACCACTGTTCATGTCCATAGGTTATGCGTGTAAGTTCTTGGGCTACTCCATTTCCTTTACTGTCTTTTACATCCCCATGGCTATTCTGAAACTATCTATATCCATGATTTTGTCTCTGCTCTTGTTTGTTTACTTAGTTTGTGTTTTAGATTTAATTATTGATAGGTTTTATTTATTGCCATTTCATTGTTCATAGTTTTGATCTTAAATAAGTCCCTTTAACATTTCATATAATAATGGTTTGGTGATGATAAATTCCTTTAACTTTTTCTTGCCTAGGAAGCTCTTTATCTGCCCTTCCATTCTAAATTGTATCAGCTTTTCATGGGCTGAAATATTTCTTGCCAATCCCTTCTAGCCTGCAAAGTTTCTTTTGAGAAATCAGCTGACAGCCTTATGGGAACTCCCGTATAGGTAACTAACTGGTTTACTCTTGTCGCTTTTAAAATTCTCTTTATCTTTAACCTTTGGCATTTTAATTTTGATGTGTCTTGGAGTGGGCTTCTTTGTATCCATCTTATTTGGGACTCTGTGCTTCCTTGACTTGCATGCCTATTCCCTTCACCAAATTAGTGGTTTTCTTTCATTATTTTTTTCAAATAGATTTTCAATTTCTTGTTCTTTCTTCATTCTTCTGGCACTAAGATGCAAATAGTGGACCTCTTAAAATTGTCCCAAAGGCTGCTTAGACTGTTCTCATTTATTTGGATTTTTTTCTTCTTCTTGTTCTGATTGTTTTTGTTTTGTTTCACTTGACTGTTGTTTCCTTGTAAACTGTTCTTTATTTCAATCAGTGTATACTTCATTTCTGACTAGTTTTTTTTTTTTTTTTTTTTTTTTTTAAATGCTATTTAGGTCCTGACTAATTTCCTTGAACATCCTTATAACCAGTGCCTGAGCTCTAAAGCAATCTGAGATGCTGCTACTTGTGCTGGGCTTCAAGATTCCCAGACAAAGCCAAGCTGCGAATCTAGGCTGGCTGCTGCCAGTGTGAGACCTGAAGCCACTTAGCCAGAAGTACGGAGGGCTAGGGGCTCACTAAGAGTGGCTGTTGCTTGTTTGAGAGGGTTTAGGAAGTTGGGAAACATGTGCCCTTCATATGAGAAATTCACTATTAAAGCTTGGGTGGGCCCAGAAGTTGGGTTGGGTGGAGTTTCGGGTGACCTCCAGGGTGGGGCAAACTGTTAGCCAGGCTGATGGAGTCTCAGATACGGCGCCTCCCTGCTGGCTCTGTGTCTGTGTGGGGTGGGTTCAGGAAAGAGAAAATGGATGCTGACTGCCTTTCTGCATGTGAAAAAACTGTCGCCTAGCTCTTGCCTTGATGCCAGAAACTTCAGTTTCTCCCTGTGTGCCACGGCTGCCTTTCCAGCTGCTGCCCCAGTGCTGGAGCTCAGAGGGAGTGAGTCTGAGGAAGCCTTTATGTGGATTCTCTAAGAGAAAGTGCTTGGAACTCCAGAAGTTTCTTTCACCAACTCAATCCCCACTAATTTTTGCAGCCAAAAGTTATGGGAACTTATCTTCCTGGCACTGAGACCCTGGTTGGGGCTGGGATGCCTTGTTCCCCAGATATTCCTCAAGTATTTTTACCTTGTTCCACCTCTCTGCCCCTCCTACCAGTTGGTTGGTTGTGATTTCTTTAATTTTCTAGTTGTCAGACTTTCATTCAACTCAATTTCTCTCAGTTTTGAGTGATGGTTGTTCTATATTTTAGTTAGAATTTGATGTGGTTGTGCAAAGAGGCAAACCATGTTTACCTATGCTTCCATCTTGACTGGAAGTCTTTAATTGGGGATTTTAATTCCAACTTGTATTATGTCCTAAATGCTATATAATAACTCCTCCTTTTTCTTTTCATAGTTTAATTTAATTTTAAAAATTTTATTTATCTTTTTTTAAAGATTTTATTCATTAATTTTTTTAGAGAGAGGGGGAGGGAGGGAGGAAAAAAGGGAGAGAAACATCAGTGTATGGTTGCCTTTCACCTGCCTCCAGCTGGGGACCTGGCTGGAGACCTGGCTTGCAACCTGGTTATGTGCCCTGGCTGGGAATCGAACCAGTGACACTTGGGTTTGCAGGCCAGTGCTCAATCCAGTGAACCACACCAGCCAGAGCCATAACTCCTTTTTCTATTTTCCTTTTCTTTTTCCTTCCTCTTCTTTTTCTTCCTTAATTCTCTCTTCCTGGGCCAATCAATGTCACCTGTTAAAAGAGTGTGAGGTTGCCTTGTGTATTGGATTTTAATAACTCCAAGGCACCCCCTTACCTTGATGTCAGGCCCTACAAACTAAGGGTTACAACTTTAAAGCCTGTAATCCTTTCTTAACCTTTTAAATGCCCTTCAGCTATTTATTACAGCATGAATAAATCTCAGATTCACTTATGAGAGCAAATTTTACAAAGAAAGGCTAGTCAAATGCTGATCATCATCCCAAATTCTTAGACTGTTCTCCACTCTGGGAAAGAAGAAACCTGTTGAAAATGAAATGTTGGTCATTCCCAAGGTCAGGACTCAGTTCTTTTCCTGAAGACTGCCATTAATATGTTTGAAATAAACTAATTCCACCTGGACATCCGAAAGATCTTGCTGTTAAAAGTTGATAAAACACAATTTTGTTTCACAAATGTATATAAATACCTGCCATCCGTATCAAATACTGAATGACACAGTGAGAATATATAACCCCCTACCATGAAAGAGAATCCGAGTCAATGCAAGAAGAAGAGAATAAGATAGGAAAAGGGATGAGTAAAAGGATGGGAGAAATAAAGTAGAGGGGAAAGATCGAGAGATAGGGGGTTGGTAATATACATTAGCACAAGAGGAAATATGTGAACCAAATGATCTGGTTTTCTCTTTTCAAAATGCTTCTGAATTCACACACTGAATTTCTCTCCCCTGCTTTGTAAAAATATTTTGTGATGCTCATTCTTCTTATGTATCAGTAATAGCACTGAGTGGCCATGGAGGCCAATCTCAGTTGCATATAATACCGTGGAAGCTCTTTAAAAAAAAAAAAAAATTCTATTTTATGCTTCAAAGGAAAAAGGTAAAAACCTCTGTTTTTCCCTTTTTTTTTTCTGTTCTGTATCTTATTACACCAGTTATATTATTGACACAATAATGGGTTGCAAGCTATTACGATTTGAAAACTGTCAAAATGCAATCTGAAATAATAGCTTTAAATGATAGAAAATCTTTCTGTAACATTGTTACTGCTTCACATGACACAAAGCAAGATACTTTGCATTTAGATATTTTATTGTGCTGGTACCATTTTTATACCAAGTTCTATTTAAATATCAAGCAACAAATTATTTTTTGGAAAAAGGCACAAACTGTAAACAGAAAGGGAGAAGAGAGATATTAAGAGAGACAGGGGAGCAAGAAAGAAAAAGAGAAGTGTGAAAAGCAGGAACTCGATATTTATCTATAGCTATGGATGTCACCTGTTTAGAACCAAACACATCTTCCATTTTTGCCAAAGCTAAATCCATACATAATTTCCCTGGGCCTCAAATGTCTCATTTAAAACATTGCAAGTCAGATTAGATGATCCCAAACCCTGAAATATTACTTAAATGAGCTTTGTTTCAGTTTGCCAGGTTTCAGCCTAATGCCTTTTGTGTAGCAGCTATCATTGGAGAGAAAGATTGTTAGTATGTCAAATGGTGTGGTTGAGCTTGACTACAAGGTAAATTAGGGTTCTGGTTTTCACCTTCCTGTGGCTGTTTGTTGATATATATTTAAGTTGCTATTAAAATGTAGAAAAGCAAAATGGTGTAATGTTACTATTTATCACTTAGATTTAACTGCATTGCTTCTATATAAACTTTATTTTAGAAAAGTAAGTGCAGTACTTTTCCTTATGTTTCTGTCAACACCACTGCTAAGTTGATAAGAGATCAATTAGTCCTTCAGGACATGGCCCAAAATCCATGAAGTGTCACAGATGCTCTTGTCAAGTGCAAGTCATTTTGTAGCAATAATAATAGCTTAGATTTTTTTTTTTTTTTTTTGCCATTTTCTTTCTGAGAAATGTAAACCTAGTAGGAAATAGTTCCCATATCTCTGGAATGCACACACATAAATTTATCTCCAGTTCTTTGTGGCCCACATATAATAATGATGCAATTATTAGAATAGAGCAAAGTGCCTGGCACATAATAGAGACTTAGTAAACATTTGTTGACAAGTGAATAGATGACCTTTTCACATCCTCCCCAAATTTCCTTGGAGTGTACATACACTTTTTAAAATAATAGCAGCACATAGGTAATTCCTATTCTAAAGAACTAAAAAACTACAATCAGAACTTCGATCAATTCAGTAAGGAACTGGTCCTGGGCCCTACTCAATGTCATGTTGTCCTGTCTGCAAGTAATTGCTGGAGGAAACAGATGTCTTGCTGTACCACTTGATACAAATTCACTTTTTCAGAAGAAAATGCAGATTCATGGGAAAACTTGAGCACTTTTGTGGGCTTTTCTCCCATGATGCCATCCATCACCATGGCTGGAATGGAGCTGTTTTGCTGGAGTGCATCATTAGCAGCCTCATCCAGCAGCTCCTATCTCACGCCTCCGCAGCGCTCAGCTGTTGTTCCCACCTGGCACCAGAACTGCAGCTCATGGAAAGAAACAGCAGAAGGAAATAAAACAAGAAGACACTGGGATTGAAGTCAGATGAGGTGGAATAAGCAGAGGGGCTGGAAGCAATGGAACCTGAATTCTAATTTATGCATTGCCACAATCCATCTTTGAGAATGCTGGTCCCATCCCTTTCATCATTCTCCTGCCTCTCAAACGTTTATCAGATGGAGGAAGATAGAGAGGAGAGACTGTGTGAGTGGTATAGAAATGTCAATTAAGCCAACTTTTGTTGAGTTAAGTGGAAACTCAATTAGCATCAAGAAGAGGTACTGAAGAGGTGTAAGCAAATGCTACCCTGAGATAGATATGACAACAATCCTGCCATTTTCTGCCTGTAAGTAACAGAGTAAGGGAATCTTTGATTGAGAGATCAAATTTCAGAGTTTGAAAAGGATGAGGAAATTCAGGAGCTTTCTGATTTCAAGGCTCATTGTCCCAAAGCTTTAGGTGTCCAACATTCTCTAAGGTTTCAGTGATTCTGGAACTTATACATTTAATTATTTAGAGCTAGATGGACTGGCCGGAGCCAAGCCAAGCTAAAACTAGAACCAGTTAGCATGAGATTCTCTCCTGATACAGGAATGAGAAGAAGTATTGAATGTCACTGAGATAGACCAGTACAGGTCAAACAACAGAGACTTAGGACAGACTCATGATGTAGTAGAAATGATTATTACCCAGATTTGTGGTAATAGTTTCATGGGGATATTTCTATCTATTTCTGTATATATATCTATTTATCTCTCTCTATATATATAGATAGATATTGATATATATATTCAATAAAACTGTATAGATAATACTTATACTTATGTATACATGCTATGTATTTGTCAGTGTTCAGAATTGTACGCGTCAACATGTGTATCTTAATAAAATGTGTGTATTTATATATATATATACATACACACACATATGATATACATATACGTATGAGTATATGTATATCAAAACCAGAAAAATGTATATCTGTACATCATAATGAAAACCTCTAGAAACTATATTTAGTCAGTTTTATTCAGTGATAAACTACATAAAATATAATTCATACAATAGATGTTTAAGGTCAATGGCTTTCTGAAAATGTATGTAGATATTGGGTTAACCAAAAAGTTTGCTTGATTTTTTCCATGCTATGGCTCTAGTAGCATTTAGTAGTCTTTAATTTCATTTGAAATAATTCTGTTAGTTTGCATTGTGACATTTGTCATATCAGCACATATTTTTTTAAAAAGCTTATCAAAATTGGTGATTTTTTGAATAGACACTTTAATATTGAAGATGGAAGAAAATAATCAATATTTTCTACATATTATGCTTTATTGTTTTAAGAAAGGTGAAAAGCAACTGAAATGCAAAGATTTGTGCAGTGTCTGGAGAAGGTGCTATGGTTGCTGGTACATGTCAAGAGTGGTTTGCAAAGTTTCATGCTGGAGATTTCTCACTGAACAATGCTCTACAGTTGAGTAGACCACTTGAAGTTGATAGCAATCAAATCAAGATATTAATTGAGAACAATCAGCATTATGCCATGTAGGAGATAGCCTACATACTCAAAATATCCAAATCAATAAAGTTATTGGTAAAAAATGAAAAAATGTGTCTTTCATCTTATAGAAAAAAACATACAAACTTTTTGGTCAACCCTACCTATGTAGCCAGCATGCCAATTAAAATACAGAAATTTTTCATTTTTATTAGGATAGATTTTTTTCTGGTTTTGAACCTGTTATAATTGGAATCACTTGTGACCAGCTAATTTTTTCAACAAAATATCTGAGACTTATCTGTGCTGTTTAGGTTATAGTATTTTATTCATTTTCATTTCTGCATGACCTTTCACTGAAGACCTGCAAAATCTTACCACGGAAGTATTTATCTATCTTCAGAGAAAGAGGTAAAAAAGTAATTTTTTATAAAGATTTTATTCATTAGTTTTTGAGAGAAGAACAGGGAAAGAGGAAGAAAGGGAGAGAAGCATCAAGGTATGGTTGCCTTTCACCTGCCTCCAGCTATGGACCTGGCTGGAGACCTGGCTTCCAACCTGGTTATATGCCCTAACTGGGAATCGAACCAGCAACCTTTGAGTTCTCAGGCCGGTGCCTATCCAGCCTATCCACTGAGCCACCAGCCAGGGCCTGAAAAAATATTATATTATTTTATTTTGATTAAAATTTTTTTTTTGGTTTGGCATCATTTTAATTGTTTTTGCCTTATACTTAATTAGTGTTTTTTTCATTGCATCTGAACATTTCTCTTTGCCTTTGGGTTTTGAAGGTTTACTTACACTAAATCTGTTGTGTGTTGTTTTTATTTTTCATACATAAGGCTTAATTTGCTTCTTGAATGAAAAGATATGTGACTTTTGTGGATTCTGAAAAAATTTTCTTTTTTCCTTTCTTTTAAAACTTTTACGTCTCCCACAGCTATTTATTTTATTATGCATATTTACATTTGACACCTTTTAAAGATTTTATTTCATTATTTTTTAGAAAGAGGGAAAGGGAGAGAGGCAGAGAGGGAGAGAGACATCAATGTATGGTTGCGTTTTACCTGCCTCCAGCCACGGACCTGACTGGAGACCTGGTTTGCAACCTGGTTATGTGCCCTGACTGGGGAATCGAACCTGTGACCTTTAGGTTCGCAGGCCGGCACCTTAACCACTGTGCTACCAGCCAGGGCCATTTGACACCTTTTAGACCTTCTCATTTTAATCTTCTTCATTCATGTGAGTTCTTTCATATTTTATGTTTCTGTGCCTTGAAATCCCTAATAGAATTTAAGTGTTTTATTATGAGTTTTAGAAATTTTTGAGCTTGAATGGGAAGAAGTTGGGGACTGAAAAAAAAATGTCAAGATTCATGTATACAGACCAAGACCTATGCCGTCAGATACCTCACATCACAGCCACGAAGACAGAGAGGAGAAAGTTACCATAATGACAATGCAAAGTAATTACCAGATGCACATGTCATATTTGGCAGTTAGTGTGCAGAGAAAGTGATTGGCTTTAGGTGCATTAGTTAATTTTTCCCCACAGTATTTTTTTACCTGTGAAAATAGACACAATAGTAAGAATTGCATGGTGTTTTGTGATCACTAAGATAATATTTTTAAAGCAGTGAGTTCTGTAACTGGCACTTTGAAAACATCAATAAGTGAGATTAAATCAGGGATTATAATAACAAAAATAATAGTGAAAAATCTTCCTAGAGGTATAGGTGAGAGGATTCATATGAGGAAGAATAGGAGTTGCCTAGAGGAATGGGAGAGATGGAGGGGAGAATAGCATTTTAAAAGGAGGAAACTGATAGTGACATAGGCATTCTGGAGTCTGGGGACCTGAGGGTTTGTGACCCACTGTGGGTTTGAGGCTTTGCACAAGAAAGAATTCAAACACAAGCCAAAATAGAGTTTAAAATGAAAGTGAGTTTATTAGTGACAGAGAACCAATCAGCTACTCCACATGGTGGCCACCTATAAGAGGAATTTGCTTCTTTTATTGAGGTTCATTTGATCAGAGAGGTAGGATATTCAAAAAGGGGAAGGCATATTCAGGATCTTCCCAGGAAATGATGGATGGAGATTTTTCAGAGGAGTTCCATCAGTCATTTTGTGTCTTTATATGGGCTTTCCATTCCCCATCTTCATGGTGCAGGGTATGTTGTTCAGTCTGCTCATGTATTACAATGAGTATATAATAAGGTTGGGGTTACCATCAGGTGAAATTGGTGACCATATTGGATCGAATTGGCCTATGTTGGTTTTAAGCTATAAATCCAGCGTGGGGAGAGGGTCTTCCTTCTTCTTGATAGTTCCTGTAGCTTTATCCACTGTTTTGTGATGGACCCTATCTCAGTAGTTAATCACTTATTATATGCCAGATAGTATACCAGGGACACTAAACTACAGCAGTTGGACCAAATCTGGCCTGCCAGATATGTGTTTTTGTAAACAGTGCTTATTGGAACATACCCATAATCACATGGTTACATATTGTTTATGGCTGGTTATGCACTACAGTGGCCTAGTCCAGTACTTGCTGTAGAGACTGGATAGGCCTTATGATATACAGAACAGTTACTATCTGACCTTAACGATAAAAGTTTGCTGACCTCTGAACTATACTAAGGACCAAGGACTAAAGAGTAAATTGCTTCATTTAACCATCACAGCATTTAACATCAAGGGAAAATACAATGTGGTTATGGAATAACAATGACTCAGAAGTGCCTTAAGTATAAGATTGGGTTGGCCTGGGAGTCTGTGGGTGAAGGCTGGGAATGAGGTGATAGAAGCAAATTACAGCCAATTTTAAAATACATATATTATTCACAAACATCTGAAAATAATGGCAAGGAAAGTAGACTAGCTGGGTCCCATTGAGCATACATTTCCACAAAAATGTGCTCAGCTACCTGCATAGGAGGCAAAGAACAGACCCTCATCTACTACTTCTTCCCATTACAAATAATTCTCTCCTCACCTATTTGCTGTTTGTGTATCACTTTTTATTCTCTACTTAGTGTCTGTCAGTCCATTTGTCTGTCATGCTCAAGCATTTAGCTATGAAAAGACTTCCTTGTCTTTCCCCATGCTTTCCCAGCACCCCTTTCTTCCTCTCCACCTATCATCAATAATTTTCCGTGTGGATTTTTTTTTTTTACCTCCAATTACATTTTATTGGAGCTTCTTAATTTTTGAATAGCCACAGCCTACAACTTGTTCTGATCTGTCTTGCCAAGATTTCTCTAAGCTGATGGAGTCAGTGTTTAACATCATCTACAGGAACTGAGCTGTAATGATCATAGACTATTTCATTCTCAGGAGACAGCTGCTATTTCCTAAGGTACCAGACAGACCTAAAATATGAACATCAGCTCTCATTCCCCAAAGCAAATGTTTGCATTGCAGTTCATTTTCAAGAAGGTTGCAATGAGCCTACCTTAAGGAGCTCCTGGAACATGATGCTTAGGAAAATTGCTGAATTCTGATGAGTGAAATGAAATAGTAATTGAGATATAAAGATTATGCAGACTTTCTGGTCAGGAAAGGCCTCTCAAATGAGAGAAGTTAACATATAAACTGGAACTTTAAAAATGCATTATAATCAAGTACAGCTGTAAGAATAGCAACACACATGAGGACTAATCAAGAATGGTGAGGGCATTGTATTCTGTCAGAGTAAGTCAATTAATTTTTCGCCCTTCTACTTAATTAATTATTTCATTCATTGTTTTACTTATCCAAGTTCCATTTAGCACCATTCCAAGTGCTGGGCAAGTCAGTAAGGGTTTAGAGATAAAGAATTTGTGGAGTTCAAATGAGATGTGGCCAACAGACATATACAGGGTGCATGCGATCAATTGGCAATAACTTTGCATCTCATTTCATGTGCTTCTTAATTTTGAAAAACAATGTTTCTAAGGTTATGATTTAACATCATTGTTTCAGATATGAAGTATTAAATTCTAAGAGTAACTATCATGTCAAAGAAATACGATGTTAGAGCAACCATAAGTTCTGGACTGCATGCAACATGAACTGCTAAGGATATTGTGGACTTCAATAACATCCCTTATATACAGTTTACAATGTGAAGAAGGTGTATGATGCTGATCCTGATGTCGCCACACCAACAAGGAAAATGCATAAGGTATGCAAGGATTGCATAAGTCCAGGTATTGTATACAGAATCTAGGAGATCATCGATGAAGATCCAGAATGTTTTGAGAGAAGTAGTTGTACTGCAGATGAAGCAAGTTGTAAATGGAAGTCATTTTATCTCCCAACAAGATGATGCACCAGCACATAATGCCAAAAAGCTGCAAGAATTTCTCAGTGTCAATGTTTCTGAATTCTGGTCAAAAGAAATCTGGTGGCCTAGTTCACCAGATGCAGATCGTTTAAAGTATTATGTATGGAGCATTTGTTAGAAAGAAGTTAATAAACAACCTCATTCCAATAAAGAGGCTGTTAAAACTAAGATTGAAAACATTATCATGCCCATGGATAAAGAGAAGTTAATTAAAGCATTCTCAAGATTCTGAAGACAAATCAAGTCTATTATTGCAGCAAATGGAGACTTTTTTTAACAATTAAAAAATAATGACTATGTTTATGTATTTACATATAAGAACAAATTTTTTCAAAACATAACACTTTTGTGGTATGTTTACTAAAATTTGCCAATTGATTGCACGTACCTTGTATATGTGTACTTATCATATACATGTAATTACACAGTATATACAGCTATATGCATACACTTATATAGTAATTGCAAGATCATTTTCCAAACATCTTGTATTAGTTGCCATTCTAACATCATCCATAATTTTGTAACACCTGGCAAGTTTGGTGTTCATGTATCCTCAGAGGTTCATAGAGGTCAATCATATTACTCTAGGACACAGCTTCTATGTGACAGAAATAGTTATTTAACCCAAGGTTGCATGTCTCTAGAACTGACTATATATTCTTTCTTCTATGTCATGTTGCCTCTTTGGGAGATGTGACAATTGCAACGACAGAAATCTGTGCAAGGAAGTTGAGTTAGCAAAGCACAGGCACAGGATACTGCAAGGGTGCAGTGGTTGTTAGAAATACTTCTAGCATGATCAATAAAGGGCTCAAGGCTCTGCTGTAGAGAAAACCACTTTGTTCATGAATCAGTTGGGGAATGAGCCTTTCTTTTATTGTAGGATATTTGGCAGCTGGTATTGAGAACTGGGGACTCTTCAGGCAAATGTTCATTCTGCTAGCCTTCATAGTCCTTAACTTAGTTTTTGTTACCATCTAAGGGAAAAGCTGACCAGAGAGCTCTTAGGCATCACCGCCTCACACCTAATATCAGGGTTAATATAAAATAACTGAATTTGCCTATATTAAATTGAAAACATCCAGGGTGAATTACATTTGAGTCTTTTCCAATCTGAATTTCAAGCAGGCACTAAGGTTTCCTCCTGTTCTCATCAGAGAGCTATCTATTGTACAAGTAGCCAAAGAATGGTGAGAATAAGTTTTGAATCAAAATTAATGAAGTTAGAAATTTAAGTGTATACTAGCATTTTCTCTGTGAGCTGAAGCCCTAATAAAATGCACTGCATGTTGTAATAAAGTTTAATGCTTTATTCTTAAAGACAGAACTGCCCTATATTTCAAGAGTCCCCACAGTAGTCTGAGCCAATGCAGCTCAAAGTTTAATGTACATGCAAACCACCTGAGAATCTTAACCTGGTTCTTTAGATTTGGTGTGAAACCCAGGATTCTGCATTTCTAACTGGTTGACACCTGTCTGATGGATTGATAGAGCTCATTTAACTAAAAAGGGGTGAAGATGTACCTGGTTGTCTAGCCATCTTAGTTTAATTTTGCCTTGAGCTATATATTAGTTGGAGTTTTCCAAAGAAATAAAACCAAAAGGAGAAAAAAAGGGGGTTTATTTATAAAAATTGCATATTTATTTTTACAAGTTTAAATTTCAGTGATCTTCACAGTACTCTGGTATTTGATGTAATTCACCATTTTTTCCCCACTGCTCAAAACAGTTTTTGAACTTGTCTCTTTTGATGCTTTTGGTTATTCTGCCATTTTTTGTTTTACCTCTTCAACACCAGCAAAATGTTTCCTTTTAAAGACTTTTTTCATCCAGGGAAACAACAGAAAAGTTGCTCAGGGTGAGATTAGGTAGATGGGGGTGTGGGACATGGAAGTTACACCATTTTGGTCAAAAACTGATGAACACTTAGTATGGTGTGGGCAGGTATGCTCATAAATCACCCATCATGAAATGAGTAAACACATTCAAAGAGTCTTCAAAAAATTTTACTGAAGTCAAATGCAGCCTCTCATGACAATGCCAGCTGGTACACTGATACAAGTAGGTTCTAGAACATTCACCTAGTGAGGGGAGCCTGAACTACAAGGGGCCCAACCTCCAGAAGATAATTTTGCTGTTTTGGGTCCTTCTTGTATATATGATATAGATATGAATAAGGCATGTTAATATAAAATATTACATTATAAGTTCTATAGATTCCAATATTAATATTACATTTTATAGATATATACCTGTATTAGATTTATAGATATACACCTAATATATCTATTAATATATTCAATTTAACATAGTCAAATTCAGTTATTCCATATCTACCCTGATTATATATATATTATATATATATTTATTATATATATAGATATATAGATATATATCTATATATCATCTATATCTATGTCTCTATTTCCCTCTACCTATATCTGGATATTTATCATGGAGAACTGGCTTATGTGGTAATGGAGACTGAAATGTCCAGAAATTTACCGTCTGCAAGCTGGAGTTTCAGCCTGAGAGCCCAAGAAACAGGGGAGTCAAGGGTATAAATCACAATCCAAGGGCAAAAGAAGACTAATAGCCCAGCTCCAGCAGGCAGAGGGGAAACAAATCCTCTCTTGCTCTGACATTTGTTTTAGGCAAGTCCTCAATGGATTAAATGATGCCTCCCACATGGGGAAAGGATGATCTTTACTTCAGCGGGTCCACTAGTTCAAACACTAATCTTACCAGGAAACACCCCTACAGACACATCCAGAAATAATGTTTAGTCTGGGCACCCTAAGACCCATTCAGTTTGGCATGTAAAATTGACTATCATAGGGCATATAAGAGATAAAGCAAAAATTATATAACATGTGGAGGGTATCAAGTAAAGGTGGCACATGGTAGGTTCTCAAAAACAGATTTTATTATATTTCAGATACAGTGAGGGAATAGAGACTGATTAGGAAATACTCCATACTCTAGGCCATGTGCTCCCACAATCTATGATGAGAACCAGCTTTTCTCCCATTCTCTCTCACACCAATAGCTATAAAATGCAATACAAATGAATCACTAGAAAAAAATCACGAGAAAAAAATGTAACTATAAAACTTAAAATATTAGATTTAAATGACATAACTCTCAATTTCTGTAACTATCTCCTCATGGACCTCTCCCATATGCAGATCCCACCATGAGCAGCATGGCTCTGATGATTGGCAGCTCGGTAGGATAACCAAGTAAACACACTGAGTGCAGGGCTGCATATGACAGAGCACAATGCAGGGCATGCCATAAACACGAAGAGTCTGTGAACTCTTCACTGATGATTCTTGGTCCTCCTCAAATGAAGAATAGTGAGATGTTTCTATATTTCCTATTTCCTTCCTGTTTAGATTCCTCCAGTTGGCTTTCTCTGACCTATTGCATCCAAAATGCATCTGAACAGCCTCACTGTTACTGAATTCAGGAAGAAACAGAAGGCGAAACATGGTCTTTCTTGTGTGAGGTGGTGACAGGCAAAAAAAGACCATTAATTTGGTAGGATTGACAGTTTCAGAAGACAGTCGTTTGAGGTTGCCTGAGTTAGAAAGGTAGGGGTGTGTGTGTGTGAATTGAGATAAATATATTTAAGTGATTATTGAATGAGAAGCAGATTTACCCAGATATTCATGGAACTTCTTATTTTGTCAATATTAGGACAATCTCAGTTTATGGACAGTCTCTGTCTTTAGACGTGCAGTCCTTAGACTTTTGAAGCATAAAATGCCTCTTTTAAGAATATGGTAAAAACAGAGACTATTGCACACATGCCAAAGCATAACACAGAATCAGTCTGTTTGAGCACGAGGCCAACACACCAAGAAGAAATGAGCCCTTGGTGATATTTTTGTATCAGCCTGTGATGAAAGTCAGCTCAGTCCTCAGATGTTCAGATAAATAAGCCAAATGTCCTCTAATTTGAGCAAGTTTGAATTGAGTTTCTGAGACTTTAGATAGATACCTTCTGTATATAAGAGGAGATAAAGAAGAAAAATGGGTAATAATATGGTTAAATAGATGTAGATTATGTGGCAGAAAGTGGAAATAGTACCTGATGACAAAACCGTTCCCTGTTAAAAGCAGGTTATTTCTGAAAGAAGAGGGTGATAGAGATGGAGGTGTCAGACAAGTATAGAAGATTTGAAAGGACTGTGAAAGTGAGTTGAACTATATTTAGAGACACAATGAAATGTTCTGTTTCTAATATCAAAAGAACATTATTAAAAACTTTTTATTAAAAATACGTGTAAAAGTCTAACATCTAATAACAATTTAAGAGAAAAGTTAATAAATATTCCAAAGCCTGCAACCTTAAGACAATTCTCTTCAGGGATATTATTTTCAACCTCTCCCCCCATGCAAAATTATTCTGTGGTGTAGAGCCTGTGTGCCATCTACCTCTTTGTCACTTAACTAGAATCCATGTTTCATATTTACTTATTGTGCTTATGAATAGATAAATTTAAAAATAAAATAAAAAAAATATGTCTTATTTAATTACCACAAAAAAATGAAGAATATTTTCTTGGGTATATTACCATAATTTCCTGAATAATCTATGACATATTTTACTTTTTTTCCTTAGGAGGTTATGTAATAATAAGCATTTTAATACACAATGATAAACAAAGAAATTTCACTTTTTTCTTTTCTTATGCTTTTAGTTACTCCTAAAATATTTTATATATATATATAGACACATTCTTCCTAAACCACTTTTTAAAAGATTCCACATCTCAAACTCTATTTCCTAATTATGTGAGTCATTCCCATTTGCATCATCATAGAATGATGATGAAGAGACATTTGACAAGAATGAAATCAAGCATGCTTTTTTAACTAAGTTCTAAAAGCTTATGAAACTACAATGATCTTAAGAGATATATGATATTTTTATAAATATTTCCTAGGTTACTATTAAAATAATGTAAAAATGTTTATCAATTACCAATACAGCACAATTGGGGAAGTAATTCTTTCTAATTCTTGGGTCCATTTATAAATACTGCCTCTAATATTGCTACATTCTGAGACATCTTACCTATAATCTCTATATATGACCTAACTTATTGGCCTTGACTTTTCTTTTAAATTTTATTTATTATTTAGAGAGAGGGGAAGGGAGAGAAGCAGAGAGGGAGGGAGACATCAATGTGTGGTTGCCTTTCACCTGCCTCCAGCTACAGACCTCGGGGGAGACCTGACTTGCAACCTGGTTATGTGCTCTGGCTGGGAATTGAACCAGCGACCTTGGGTTCCCAGGCCAGCACCTTATCCACTGTGCTACCATCCAGGGCTGGCCTTAACTTTTATGAGGAAGATGAAAACCAGCATTTGCCTACCCATTTCCAGCACACTTTAAACTCCCATTTTCTGTGTTCTTCTTTGCAACCATCCTGGGAAGCATGTATGACTCTTAACCTGCTTCTTCTAATGCAAAAACCAAGGCTCAAAGAGTTTAGTTCATATATCCAAGGTCGTACAGCTGGGAAATGGCTGATTGAAAATCCCATGCTATGTACTATAATGCGGAGTTAGCAAGGTAGATAATTCATATTCTTTCTCTTACACACAAGAAAAACCATATCATCTTTTCCTTGGATTTTTACAATGTCCTCTGTATTAGTTGGGGGTTCTCTAGACAAATGAACCAATAGGAGATAGATTCCTAGCCAGATAGGTAGAAGGAGGTTTGGTATAAGGTGTTGACTCCCATGAATATGGAGTCTGAGAAATCTCACACGGTAGATGGCAGCTGGAGACCCAGGAAAGCTAGTGGTGTGGTCTGAAGGGCTGGGAGCTGGAGAGCCAATGGTAGAGACTTCAGTCCGGGTCTGAAAGCCTGAGAACCAGCAGCACTGACTTTAGGAGAATACTGATAGCCCAACTCAAACAGGCAGAAAGACTTCAACCTTCCTCCACACTTTTATTCTGTTCAACATATTGGAGGATGCCCACCCATATAGAAGAAATTGATCTGCTTTATATTTTACTCAGTCCACCAGTTCAAATGCAAATCTCTTTTAGAAACATTCTCACAGACGCA
This sequence comes from Noctilio leporinus, assembly GCA_004026585.1. NCBI lineage: Eukaryota > Metazoa > Chordata > Mammalia > Chiroptera > Noctilionidae > Noctilio > Noctilio leporinus. The sequence goes on from PVIW01000107.1 coordinate 148,383, forward strand.
ACCAGAAGTAATGTTAAACCAGCTATCTGGACATTCTGTGGCCCACTCAAGATGACCCATAAAATTAACCATCACCATCTCTTATCTGGTAAACCACAAATACTTTTTTTCTTTCAATCCCAAATCCAAAGAAAAACTAGATTGGTCTTTTTTACTATAGTCATGGTCATCTTTCTCACCCACAAAATATACCCCTACTATTTGAAATAATACCTGAATGGGTATCACTTTTGTCTAAAACCTGAACACAGCCTCAAAACCCTGCTGAATCTGACCACATCTTTTAGCCCCATAACACACTTTCACTCTCTCCCCATAAGAAACACCTACCTTTATTTGTGTGGTTCTGGGACTAATTAAGTAATCCTCTAGAACCTGGAAATGTTCCTTAGCTCCCTATTTTACATTCAGTGTGCAACATCAAGCCTGTCCCCCCCAAAAAATGATGCTAAATAGTTTTCAATAAATGCTGTTAAATGAATGGATGTTCCAAATGTCCCTGCATTGCAACCATGAATACTTCGATCACTATCTATCTATGATCTACTATGATCTGCAATCATAGAGCTTTGGTCTATAGGTATTCTTGCAAACATAGACTTCTATTTCAGAGTTGGAAACTGGGAAGTTGATTCAGACAAGAAAGCTTGGTAGGCTAGCATATTGAGGCAAATAACCAGAGCTCCAGTTAGTGGTCTGTTATTCAACCTCAACCTGCTTCAGCTGGAAAACTGAGTCTCTCCATGGCAGCAGTACTGATTTACAGAAATGTTCAAGACCTAGCACTGCCTGTGCATTTCTACCAGAAAGGTATTACTTAACAGCGGTGAAGGGAAATGCATTAAAAACAATTATTCAAAAACCAATTTCCCCGGCCAATTCTACGTTACATGTTGCTGCTACTGTCACAGATATTTGTGTTTTAAACAAGAGCTTTTTTCACTCTACATTTCTATGCTGCTGCTTCATGATTTCAAAGCTGAGGAAAATCATGGTTACTTGGCTGTATTGATGAAGAGGTCCAATATGTTTTCTCAGAGCTTTCATTTCCTGTGTGCTAGAGTGCCCCTGGTTTACGAAGCCACATTTTATACTTTCATTGATGGCACATTCTCTTTCAGAAGAAAAAGGCCCCATTGAAATTTGAGCAAAAGGTGAAGTTAGATGTCTGGTTAAAATAGATCATCGAATACACCTTCTAGAGAAGGAATTTTATGATTAAATCAGGCCTAAGAGTGAGGTTTGTTGAATTATCATGATGAGCAGGATTCAACTCTCGACCCTAAATTTTAGCTCTGATACTTCAGCTCTCAAGTCTTGCCTAAATTTAACATTTTGGGGGCCTCTTTGCTTTCGGGCTTTTCATAGTGAAAATTAATTTTAAGCCTATTTTTCTCTCAAGGGAGTTGGATATCTCTAATCTGATGATAAATTTGAAAATATAGTAAAAATTATTTTACAGTATACATCCCAGTCTCATTATTGTGAAGTCAACATAAAACTCAAACTTTGTACCATTTTATCTGCCTGATTCCATTCATGCATTATGTCTTCCTTAAATATTACTTTTTGGGGGAAAGTTCTCTGATCTACTTTTCACCATGTCCAAGGTGTCCTGTTCTTCTGACATAGAATCATAAGTTTCATGGCAGTTGTTTATTTAATTTCTTATCTTGTCCTCTAGACAGAAAACACCTTAAAGGCAAAGACCTTTCCTATCTTATAACCCCACTCTGTTATCAGTGTTTAGTAGAATAGCTAAAGTAGATTAAGCACAAAATATACAATTTTGTAAAATGAAAATAAGTGGAATGGTAGGCATTATGTCTCTAAAAGGCAGTGTCTAAATAGAATAACATGAAATAAAATGGCCAGGAGAGCTAGTTTATTTCTTGTGTTCAGTGTATAAAAGGGAGAGGGTGTTAATTTGGCAAATCATCAGCACAGATTAATGAGTCTCACTCTTGGATAGCTAAACCTATAGAGTTATTCATTTGCTAGTATCAAATCTGTCCTATTCCCTTATCCATATTAACTCTGCAATCATTTTCACCAAGGGATTGAAGGAATGTTGTCACTGTTCACTGGTGACATGGTTAATATGTCAACTCATTTAAATAACCTTGGGGAAAGTTTTAGATCCTACTCCAACACCCTCTTGCACCTTGTAAGTGGATATATTGGCATTGTTTCTTCTATTTGGTCATACAAACATCAAGTGTGGGTAAGCATGCTCTTTCCACAGAGCCTTCCTAAGGACTAATTAGTTGAAGTTTGTGGGGTACTGTAGAGATGCTAAGTGCCATTATGCATGAAGCAATGGCTGTCGGTTCCTCTGGGATGGGAATTTCTTGGGAGACAGTGTTAGGTGGGCGATGCTCAGTGAATTGGAACAGCAATTCACCCCAGACTGCAGAGGCAAAGCTTTAGAAAAATAGCCTTAAAATAACTTTCAGTGAAACTGGTTAAACTTTGAAAGTGGCCATGGCTAAATTAAAAGTAAACTGCCACTGGAAGTCGGAAGCACAATTGCCCTCTCCTGTCTGCTTCTCTAGGGGCCTAAGAGAAATGAAGCACAGTCACTGTGGAGCTCTGGACATTTTAAGACCAAGGAGATTTTATTTCTTCTGTGTGTGCAGGCTTCCCATTGCCTGATCGAAGTGCTCCCTGCCCACACCCCAACCTCATCTTCAGTTGGCATAACCCCCCAGGATGTATATCCCTGGGGCACAGATTTTTAAAAATGAGCGTGAGTGTCTAATCTGCAACTTTTCCTTCTTCCTTCCTATATTCGCTTCTCCCTCCAAAAGTACTACCGAGTTCCTACAACTTGTGAGTCAAGGAAGAGACTTGATAGGACATATATAGAGAAAGGGGGCTTTTATTTTTCTGGGTACCCACACACTTCCCTCAGTGTCCAGTTCACTCCTAAATGTATGGGCCTCTTATTTAGGTTGAATCATAGATTGATGAAGACATACTTTGGAGAAGCTTAGTTTACAGATAAGGAAGCCGAGGTGTGCAGATGGGGGTATTATTTCTAGTACCAGCATTACTAACACTATCAATACTACTGATGATATTGATGACTGATGATGATGATGATGATGATGATGATGATGGTGAATGATAGATACTAAACACTCTTTACCATGGGGCCGAGATTTGTGATAGGCATCCTTGTTTCATAGGTGTTTATAGAGAAAGCTTTTATTCCCTTCCCTCTTCTAGGGGAAAACACAGCTCTTCTGAAGTACACACAAAGGATTATACCATCTGGCAGTTCTTTCAAGTGAAGTCATCTATAGATCTCTCAAACCTTTTTTAATCACTGAAGGTTTTAGCACTTGTTCACTTTTATTTTTAATGCTTAAACATCTTTGGAGATGATCCATCTGGCAATTTAATGTCTCAGTTTTGATTGCCTCAATTCAAATTTGAGAAAAACACATAACCATGTCCTCTAGCCTTTGAATTTATGACCATAAGTTGCAAGTACAAGCTCAGTACTTCCTGGGAATCCTCAATTCACCTTCTCATTTTCTTGTCTTGTGTGACTGATAGTCTCAACTCTTACTTTCCTGAGAAAATAGAAGCAGACATAAGTTAGCTATTCTGTCCACCCACTATCACATTTATCAATGATCCTGCACTTCTACCAATATGTTTGTCTTTTATTTTCTAGTTACAGTGAATTCTATGATTTTATCAAGGATATTTCCTATACTTGTTCACTAATTTAGTGAACAAATTTAGTGTCCATTGTCACCTTTGCAAAAACTTGCTTCTGAAATTAGTTATCCCCTTTCCTGTGCCATTAGTTTAGCTTTCTCTACCAGATTCTGTCAGAATGGAAGACTACCATAATATGTTCTATCTGAAATAAAACAAACAAAAAGATGCCTAGAACCATTACTTCATGAAGCATTGGCAAGTACCTATCATTTTGTTTTCTTTATCTTGTAGCAAATTTTCTCATAAGTGTAGCCAATGCTAATTGTGCTCTCTTCATCTCACATTTCTTTGGGATTCCATTCTGCAGGTCCCCCTGCCCCCCGCCCCCCACCCCCCTACAACTTCACCAAAATTGCATTTGTCAGAAGAGACTACCATCTGGCCAATCTCAAAAGTCATCTTTGTCCTAGGTGAGCTCTCAATTGCAGTTTACACAATGAATGTCCAACTTGAAACTTTTTTTTTTTTTTTTCAATTGGCTTCTGTGGTATAGAATTCTCCTGATTTTCTTTTTCAGTTACACAGTTTCTTCTCAATATTATTAGCTAATCCTACTTTCCTTTTCTGAAGGATAAATCTGAGATGGTCCAAAATCCAGCCTTAAATTCATCTTTCCTTTCTCTTCGTTGCTGCCTGAGATGACCTTATCTAATTTCATGGCTTTAAGTATTGAGGGAGAGAAGAGTTTTCCACCCCAAAATATGCCTCTTAGGGATATTATTATAAGCTGGTTATTTTAAAGAAAAGAAAAACATTTTTGACTTTTCCCCTAATTGACTGAAAGTGTTTAAGGACCTTCCCTAGGAAGAAAGAGATAAAGAAGAAACCCAGGAAGAACCATTTGATCCAAGTCCTCTATGTGTCCCATTGTTAACAATGGCAAGCAGAACCTTACCTACCAAACATACGTATCCATCTGCTTGTGAACTGTCTTCCTACCCTTTGAGTTCCCAACCTGTCCCCCTCCTTTTCTTAGTTCAAGATGGCACAAAACAAGCCTTAAGTGCCCAATCTGTCCTCTGGTCTCATATTCTTATGGACTCCACATGTATGTAATAAATTTGGTTATTTCCTCTTACATATATGTTAATTTGATTATTCATCCAATCAGAAGAACACTCTAGAGGAAGGAGGAAGTTTTATTTCCCCAATTCCACAATATCATACATGCTAAACATGAGGTCTGTATGGGAAACATCCAACCACTGATAATATAACGAAAACAGTTTGCACGACATTGATGTAACCTGGCAGCCAAGGAGAGTGGGCTGAAAACAATGATGACTTCACTTTACTAGTCAGTTAGGTAGGTCTATGCCACTGAGTGAGCCTGTGTCCTGTGCGGCCACCTCCCTCATTCAATACGAGCAGGAAGAGCAAAGAATCTGCATCAAATTTTGTGTTAAGCTTGAACATTCCTGTGTAGAAACTACTTGGATGATTCAGAAGGCTGCAGCTATGGGCAACTGGTAGTTGACAGCTTCATCATGACAGTGTGCCTGTCCATGCATCTTGTCTCACAGATTTTTTTTGGCGAAGTCTAGAACTTTATAGCTAACTCTCTCTCAAGCTTCAAGCTTTTATATAGAGCTGTCCAGGCCCCAACTCCACACAACTGTAATAGACTTCCCAGATATATCACTTCCAAGGCAAATTGTTTAATATCCCCTCCAATATTTTCATTCTCTATGTTTCTCATTTTAATAATGGACATTACCATGCAGTCATCTACTTGGACCATAACTTTGATGTCATTTTTAGTTTTTCTCACTTCTTAACTTTACTCTTAGTACAGGTACTCTGAAAATCCCACTAGTTTTTACCTTCAAAATAATCCAACTGTGCGTTGGCTGGTGGCTCAGTGGATTGGAGCTGGCCTGTGCATACAAAGGTTGCTGGTTTGATTCCAGCACAGCCAGGGCACATAACCAGGTTGCAAGCCAGGTCTTCAGCCAGGTCTGTAGCTGGACGCAGGTGAAAGACAACCATACATTGATGCTTCTCTCCCTTTCTTCCTTCCTCCCTGACCTTCTCTCTGAAAATAATGAATAAAATCTTTAAAAAAAATAATAAGCCAACTGTCCAGAGGGTGTTGAATTGTTTCTATACCTTCATGTTCCCCAACTACACTCATACTCAAAGAAACCAGGAACTTTTACATTTTGAGTTCATCTACTCATCTCCTCAAAATGCTGCAATAGCTTTCCATACTATTTTGAATAACTTTTATGCATATAAAAGATCACAAGATTCTGTGGTCACAGGCTCACATGTATGTCTAATTTCATCTCCTGTTACTTTAGACCCTTGGCCATTTTTTGTACTTCCACCAAGCTCATTCTTGCTTCAAAGATTTTGCATTGTTTCTTTGCCTTCAACATTCTTTCATAAACTTACCTTCATATAAATCTTTCCCTGGCTTTATCCAGGTCTTTTCACAAAAATCACTTCCTCTGGAAAGCTGTGGCTACCCTATCTAAAAACATGCCCCAGAGAGCCAGTCTCCATGGTCTCCGGAGGCTGTATACTTTTTTTTCATAGCATTTATTGTGATCTACTATTATATAGGATAAAGCAAAAGTAGGTTTACCTTGTGAGTACCTGAAACAGAGTTTATTTTGTATTATTATTTATAAATTATTATCTTATTTTCTGTACGAACTGCTTTATTTTACGCTACCCTGAATAAATAGGCTTATTGGTTATTAACTACTTCCTTACCAGTAGTCTATGATGGAGGGATATATTAATTTAAATTTTTACTCTCATTTCTACAGTCCTTTAGAACAGTACTTGGAATGTAGTGTGCTATCCACTAACTCATGAATCTTAAGATTTAGGCCATCAGTTACACTAATATGAGAATGACTTCTATGGATATGCATGGATCAAACTGAATTAGCAGACTATGCATTCTTCTTAGATCCTTTTAATGTTTCAAGTTTTTAAAGCAGCTTTCATTATTTTATGTTTTCATATTGTGGGTTGAAACCCATTTAGAGGGTCATAAAAACAGTTTGGTGCCTATGACTATTATTTATAAAAATGAAATAGGGGAGGAAATACAATGGCAAATAGTGTGAGACATCACACAAAGCAATGTTTTATGAAATGTTTTGGTTAAACAGAATGAGGTGAAAGTAGGTTTACGACTGTTTGTACCGAAAATAATACAATAATTAATAAATAATACAAGAAGTTGTTTCACATTCTCACAATTATAAACCTACTTTTGCCCCACCCTGGATATATGTATATGCATGGTTATAAAGTAGTAATGCAAAAATATTTTTATTGCAGGTTGCAATTAAAAGAATCTGAGGGTCACTCTAGTATGATTCCATTTTAGAAGTAAACAGAGTCATTCTCCTTTCCAAGATTACAATGAACCCAACCAGTAGGGAGACTCAATCTTTACAAATGCAGTGTGGTAGTCAACAAGAGATTCTGATGTTGAATGACTTTTTAAATTGCTGCCTTTTTTATTGTTGTTCAAAGACAAAAAGGCTTCAAACTCCTGTTAAACTTGCCTTGAGATTCTTATGTATCATTTTCAATGCTTTCCCCACTTCACATTTTAAATTGATCATCCACTCAGAAGGGAATAACAATTTCTCAGTCACCTTTTTCATCATTGAGCCTGTGTTTTATAAAATTGGTAAGTAGGTCCTTACTCTTATCCATTTGTATCTTTCTGATGTGTTTACTGAGGTCTTAAGAAAGAGGCTAAACAACCTAACCCAGCCACAGCCTCCATGTTGGAGCTCTTCAAAAATTGTTCTACCTGCCAAAATTTACTCTCTTTCGGGGGAGGGGGGGTACCTTTTTTTGTTTCTCAGAGATTTAAAGGAATTGGCTCCCTTTCCATATTTCTCAATTTCAATCCTCTCCAGAGAGTCTTTTAGTGTCATCTTCAAACTGAAAAGACAGAAAAGGAAGATAACAAAGCAAGTCTAAGTGGCTCCTATTTCCAAACCTCCAGGCGAACTCTTCAAAATAAATGGTTACATTTCCAACAGTGCAACCACATTTTACTTTTGCCTGAAAAAAGAAAGGAACACTAACATTTGTTAAACAATCATCTGTGCTAGCATCTCCATCTATAAGATATAAATTAACCCTGTTTTATTCTCCTGGCACAGTTCTGTCTTGCAGTGTTCTAAATAAATTTGATGTAGTTGTTAAAGATTTAAAAATCAGAAGATTTTACATAAGATCCAGACTTCTGACTGCTCTGAAGTAACCTGAAGATGCAGTAAGGCAACACCCAAAAGTCCATGTTAGGGCTGTGGTAACAAGATACCACGGACTAGTAGGTGGATTAGTGGGATTTCTTCTGAGGCCCCTCTCCCTGGCTGACGCATGGCTGCCTCTCATTCTGTCCTTATCAAGGTCATTTTCTCATCTGTGTGTGCTTCCTAATCGCACTTCTTGTACAGACACCAGTTATATTGGATTAAGGTCTACCATATAGCCTCACTTAACCCTCATTACCTCGTTAACAATCCTATCACCAAATAAAATCGCATTCAGAGGTACCAGGGTTTCGAGGTTTAGCATATTAATTTTGGTTTCAGGGTGATTCAAGTGCACTACATTTGAGCTCACCTCCTGCTGTGTGGCCCGGTTCCTAAAAGTCTGGGACAAGTACCTGTCTGGGGCTTGGAGGTTGGGGAGCCCTGCTCTAAGCCACAACACCATTTCTAGAAATGCCAATTTTAAGGTTTCATTTCAGACCTACTAAGTCACACATTGGACATGAGGCCCAGGAATCGACGTTTTATTTATTTATTTATTTAAAGGTTTTTTTTTTTTTTAATTTGCTTTTAGAGAAGGGAACGGAGGGAGAAAGAGATGTAGAGAAACAGCAATGTGTGGTTGCCTCTCGCACAGTTCCCAGCTAGGGACCTGGCCTACAACCCAGGCGCTTGCCTGACTGGAAATGGAACCAGTGACCCTTTAGTTCACAGGCAGGTACTCAATCCACTAAGCCACAGCAGCCCAGGCAGGAATCTATGTTTTTACAAGACATGCAGGTGATGCTGGCATGCCAAATTTTGAAAACTACTGATTTGGAGTGAATTCCTTTCCACATTTACTTGGTAGTTAAAAAAATAACAACAATAACAACAAAAAACCCTGGGAATTCAACCCAGGCTCTTCTGTTCCCAAATCCTGTGAGATTTCCATGCTAGCTTCTGCCTATCTGTATTCTTAGAATTCCAGAAACTCTATTTTTACATCTGCAAAATGGTTGCATTGTAACATCACACATCATAAATATTTTTAAAGTATCACACATCATGTTTATTTTGCTGGCATTAATAAACGTTAACTGAAATTAGTGATGCAAGGCAACACAAAGGAAGCCTGTAATGAATATAATTATACATTATTTTTCAGATTGAAAGAAAATAGCATTTACTCACTCTCTGTGGTTTCCCTAGTTAAATTAGTCCCCAACTCTCCAAACAGCTACAGTACCTTGAAGAGTGAGATTTTACATCTAAAAGACTTCAAAACTGACAGCAAATGACATTTTCATTTACATTTGAAAACAATAATTTCAGAAGCCAACCAAATTTAACCTCTGCCCAAGATGAGGGCAGAGGGGAGAAATTTTTAACGAGAGATAATGAAATGCTCTTAGTGACTTGGAAATTTCCGTGGATGGAGGCAAATCCTTGTTCTAAACAGTTCAGACGAGTTCAGGGAAGTTCAGAGAGAGCTCCTCTGAGCTCATTTCTAGTTACACAAAAAGGAGGAACCTTACTAAAGGGGAGGACATAGGCCAGAATCCTATCAGGCTGTGTGGTCCCAGCAATGCAGCCTTGCTTGGCGGCTCAGTGCCAAGATCAAGGGCTTAAAGCCACTGCTTCCCAACTACACATGCCTTGTAGCCCCACATAGAGTTTCCAGACTAGAAGGTACTAAGGATTCGTTGCTGACAACTTTAGAGGATGTGTTCTGGAAGCTTCCTTTTCTCTATTCTGAGAATTTTTCCTTTTGAAAAACATAAGAGACAAGTGGATAATATGAAAGTTGAATGCAACTAAAAAGTTAATTTACTTTCAAAACAATTAAAAATCCACATTTATTGAATGTTTACTGGCAGAAAGGCTACAGATGATTTCTATGCATTACTTTGTTTATTTTTTTTTTTAAATCTCTTGATGAACTTTTATAAGTAATGAAACTGAAATTAGGGAGGTTACATTCAAGGCTATATTATTCCCTTCTGGCAACTGGTTCCTAGCTGCTTCTTAACAGAATCACAAATCATTTACTTACTATTTTTTTTTTAAATCAGACAACCCAGAGCATATATTCATTGAACTAGAGTGGGCAATTTGGCTATGGCTAGTTAGGAGGTACAGGTCAGTTTTTGGATGGGTCTCATCTAACTCAGAGGAACACATGCTAAATACATCAACTTCATATTCAACCTGACATCTCTGCATGACAGTCATCACCACAAAGCATTCATTAATTTTTCAGAAGAAACATGAGACAAGTAATGAACTCTAGGCAATTGTTCCAACGGAAACTTTCCAAGCAAAAGCTAAAAAACATAAAGAGTGAAAATAATCTTATACTGAAAAGTCATGTTAAATAGGCCATGTAACCATTTTAAGTCAGTTCTGAATTCCCGTTTCCCAACTTATTTTGAAGTCTTGGAATACTGACAATCTAGAATTTGCAACCTGATTGTTGTCCATGAAGTATTAATGGCCTCTGTGCTTTCAGAAGGATCTTCGTTATCAGAACATTTTTACTGGTTTTCTGTGGTGAAAGGGTTGGGGAAATGGTGGATACTTCATCTCTTTTCCTCTGTCTTTTGAGATTTCACACCAAGAAACAGGTATGATCAGAAAGAAACAGTCTGATCAGAAAGAAACCAGAAATAAAACTAATGAACTTTCTCTACTTTCTGAATAAACTCGTTCTCTTGGGAAATCCTCAGTCTTTCCCGAAAGGTACAGAGTGACCACTTTTTTTACAGGTGATTACTCTGATTATTCCTTGCCCATGCTTGCCCAGTTTCAACCATATTGCAAGCAACAGATCCTTTATAACATTAATTCTATTTGGGAATCAGACTTTTTAACTATTTATTTAACTATTTGCCCATTTATTTGGAATTAGAGGCAGACAAGAATGCTTGAGAATAAATTTTTAAAATTTGAGGAAAAATATCAATACCATTTATCTGACTTTCTTAGAAGAATGTCTCCAATTTTAATGCATTTTATTGTCTTTAAAACACTTTATTAAGCTATGATTGACATAAAGAAAAACTCTACCTACATTTTTAATGTATACAGCTTGCATGTGTGTGAAGATAAGAATATATCCATGAAACCATTATCCATTGGGGATATGCATAATGTATGTAGGAAGTGAAAACAGCTTGAATCATGCCTTTTTTCAACCTAGGCACTAAGGTTGTTTCTGTTTTTATAGGTTTTCAGTGTTTCACATGCGGGTCAGAACAGGAGAGTGTTCTTGTTTGTCTTGAAATCTGTTCCTAATTCCTATTTTGCTAAGACCATATAGGTATTTTCAAGCAGGGAGACACTTTGCATATGTTGTTTTTAGATAAACAACAATAACTAAACCTGGTTTATAGTAGATTAACATTGATCATAGTAATTACAGATGTTCAGTAAGCAATTGATCTCTACCATTGCCTAAGGATATAATGAATTTAAACTACCAAGGAAGTCACACTTTGTTGTTGTTTTGTTTGTTTGTTTGTTTGTTTTGTTTTGTTTTGTTTTTCATGTTCATTTGTCTAGGGGATATTTGCTGCTACAAATATCAGTATTTTGGTTTCCTAGTCATCACTTTTTATATCTGTGGCTAATACATAATTTCATAATCTCATCCATTTGGAAGGAAAGTTTACATCAAGAAATGCCAGAAGGGGGTCTCTGGTCCTATTCAGATGTTTCTTAACTTACGATAAGGTTACATTCTGATAAACACATCATAGGTTGAAAAATATCTTAAGTCAACATTGTGTTTAATACACTGGACCTAGAACATCATAACTTAGCCTCACCTACTTTTAACATCCTCAGAACATTTATATTAGCCTGCAGATGGACATAGTTATCTACCACAAGAATACACAATAACAAATTGGTTATTTACCCTCCTGAGTGCGTGCTGACTGAGAACTGGGGCTTCCTGTTTCTGCCCAGTATCATGAGAAAGTATTATACAGCATATTGGCAGCTTAAGGAAAAGATGAAAATTAAAAATTGAGAGTATGGTTTCGACTAAATGCTTATGGCTTGGGCATTGTCATAAAATAAAAAAATCTTAAGTCAAACTATCATTAAATCTAGCACCTCCTGTACTGTTTTCCTCTTTGAGGCAAATGTAAGCCATAGAGTAAGACCCTATGGAGAAACATGTCACATTGTTTTATTTTGTTTTTAACAATTCTGTGAAGTGTGTTGTTTTATTAATAACCAAGGAAATAGGGTCCAGAGCAATTAAATAAGTTGTCTGAGGTGACTAGCAAATAGCAGTCAGGATTTGAACATCAAAGCCCATTCATCTCTGTTTGGGTCTAGGAACACCTCCTTTCCCGAGTTTCTGTGAAGGAATTGAGAAGTTGGCTGGGATTTGGGCCACAACCATGCCCACTGGTCTCCTTCTGCTTAAATATCCCTGAGTTTCATGGGTGGGATTGGAGCCCACCTAGAGTGGCTTCAGGTGAGATAACCCATCTTATATTTTCCTGATGAAACCTTTCTGTATGTTCCATATTATCTATTCTCCACAATCAACCAAATGAGAGTCTAATACTATTTCTGCTCTGTAAAAACACTTAACAGTTTTACAAACAGAATTATCTTAAGACCTGAGAGGTAACTATTTAGTATGTACACATCTGTTTCTCTTGCCTCTTCCGTAACCCATTCTTTAATTAGTGGTCTCCTGCCACATCCTCTCCTTTCTCCCCTACAAACTTGCCAGTATCATGCTTATTCCAAAGCTTTGGCATTTGCTATCCCTTCTGCTTGGAACCATCATTCCTCCCATCTGCTGTTTGAGGCCTCGTTCACCTCATCAGGCAGTTTGCAGCTTATATGTCACCACCTCTGAGAAGTCTTCCCTGACCACCTTAGCTAAAGTGTTCCTTCTTTATTAGATTCCAAACCAGTACCTTCTTTATTGTTTTTTTCCTTTCATCACTAAAATTACTTTGTTTATATATTTATTGTGGTTTTCTTCTCACACTATAATGTAGGCAGGGAAAGTGCCCTGTCCATCACTCTATTCCCAGCTTTTGAACAGTACCATGACCATAGGAGGTAATCAGTACATTGTTGTTGAATGAATGCCTGCATGAGCTTATGAATGAAGCATCTGACATATAGTAAGTGCTCAATAAACACTGTATTTATTTAAAAGCATATACTTCTCTTAAAAAGCAGTTTGTTAGTTTCTTGTGAAACTAAACATGCTATTGCCATCCAACCTAGCCAATTGTACTTTGAGGAATTTATCCCAGAAAAATGAAAATTTACGTACACAAATGTTCATAGCAGCTTTATTCATAATAGCCCAAGCTGGAAACAAGCCAAGTGTCCTTTAATGAGTTCATAGTAAGACTACAGTGCATCCATATCATAGAACACCATGAAGATGCCAAGTGCAATTTAACCTTGTGTTATTATCTATTAATTATTGTATTATTTTCCAAATGAAAAACAGTGAACCTATTTTTGTCTAACCCTGTGATAGTGGATATCAAATTAAATGTAATTTAATGCTTTGCAGAATTGTATAACAATCATTTTAAAATTTTGTGTTTTAATTTCTCATTTCCAAATGTGCTACCTTTAACAATGTCAATTTCAAACTACTTTCTGACTTCATTACTCAAACAGAACTGAATTCAGTTTCATGGATTGTCTCCTTTTACCAAAGCACAAACTCAGAGAAGTTAAAGCACAGGTGTTACCTTTGTCAATCATCCACTTGGTTTTCTGAGATGGCACAAGCTATCTTGGAATTTCGTCGCCATTAACTGTCTACCAAAAGAGTTTTATTTCTATCCTGCTGCTGGCACCAGCAGTCTCAGAGTGCTAAGTTACAGAGAAGAGTCAAGAAGATGCTGCTCTGCCGGTAGAAGTAAGCCGTCTTAGAATAATTACACAGGTTGGGGAACTGACTGAACTCCTGGCTGCACTTTAAGTAAAAAGAGGGCTTTTCATCTGTGTGACTTGGCATGTGCTCCTTGGAATCTATCAAGGTCAGGAAAATCTTGCAGGGGAGTTTGCAGGCACTGTTGTGAGCACCCTCTGTAATGAGACCTTGCTCTCTGGTCAGGCCCTCTTGCACTGGGATGGAACTTCTACAGATATGCTCATTGCAGGTGTAAGCCCAAGAAGGCAAGGATGGTGTGTTCTGAGGGTGTGAATTCCTGTCATTATTGTCAGGAAGTAGCAGAGTCTTAGGCTCTATAAATTGGGATGGAAGTCACACCTTGCATTGAGGGGATGATATGAAAAGTTACCAGCTCTTCTGTCTGGGAAATCCATCATTGCCCCTGAGAAAGAAAAGCAGAGGCCCGAAGGAGAGCTGGAAAGAATAGATCTCAACGTATTCATGGCAGCCCACCATCTCACTACCAGGCATAACAAAACGGAACCCGTTGGCTCCTTGAACAGTTTCTCTGCATCAAACCCAGTGACACATGAGAACCCAGCCTACAGCCCAACCTCTGGATTCAAAAACAGAATGCCTCACCCTCCAGTTTGCAGTAAATACTGATGTTGACATATTACAATCAATATTATTAGCCTCTTAGGATTCATCTCAAACCTTACATTCTTGTCCCCCTTTTCAGAGAAAGGATGATGGCAAATGACCAAACAATGCATACGATTGAGATGATATGAAAACCATTCAGAGTTTGGATGTACAATGGGAAAAACAGGAAGTCTCCAGGCCTGCCTTGATTTGCTCAGACTTAATAAGTAGAAAGCCACACATTTAGAACCCAAGGGCACCCTCTTAAAAAGTTATTAGTTCTTTGAGTCACCCATTCCAACCTCCACCGTGTAGTCTCACAGAAATGCAAACATAATAACAGTGAAAAATTGTTTCTTTCTGGGTTCCACAGCATGGCACAGCTGGTGGCTAGCAACCACAAAATAAGTAGTAATGAATTCTAAAACCTCTTTCCTACCAATTTGCTGCTGCATAAGTGTCTCTTGGGCAGATGTCTTTGATTGGTTTACTTACTGAGGTATGCCGCCCACCTAAAACTGTTTCTGGCACATAGTAAAAAGTGATTGCTGAAGGAATGAATCAATAAATGAATACCTCAATAGTATTTCATCATCTACCTTATTTTTCATAGTGCCTTATTTTTGTTTTATAGAGGAAACACCAATCCAACAGGAAGATTTTTGGCTACTTGACAAGTTTCTCTATTATAGCCCACAGTTGGTCATCATTTAGGAAAATCATATAAATTATACCCTGGAGGTTCCAAAAGTTGTATGACCTTGATGATAGTTTTTATGATGAAGAGGAAAAGAAAGAATCCAAAAACTTCAAGTGTTTCATAATATTCTGCCTATAATTTGTTTCCTAGTAGGAAGTGATGGAGTTGAATATTTTTGCTCAGATGATTTTGAAAGCTTCCCTCCCTCTACTCTCTGTTCTCTCCACCCACTTATAGTAGGTATTTTGCAGTTAAAAATCTTTATATGAAAACTCAGCTGGAGGAAACTTCATCAAATAGTCAAATCAAGTTTTAAATTAAAAAAAATAATAAAACACCTCTTGCCTTAAAAATAACTGTGCATTAAATCAGCACTAGGAACAGCATCAAGTAATAAATGAACCCAGAACACCAATTGCAAATAAAAAAGTTTATGATCCTGTTCAGGAAGATATGTCCTGGAAAGGCCTCCACAGAGGCAGAATATGCCATTTGCCTCAGGACTTGAGGAGAAGAAGAAGGAAAAAAGATAAAAAGAGAGCCAGAGGGGCGGAATTACAATCTTAAATACATTCCTACACGTCAGAAATGGACTGACTTTTAAAAGCTATTACCTGTTAATTGGAAAATCACCTCACTGAGCAGATGGAATCAATTAATCTACAATTACAGAATCACCATATTCCAAATAAAAAATAATTAACTCACTTGCAAGATGTGATTTTTTTTAGGAAACTCTTCCAAATATCTCTAAAACTGGGCAAGAGGCAGAGCTCATTGTCAAAGGCAAGTGGAAACTGTTCTTGGGGTTAAATTCTTCCTTCAGGATCAAAGGAAAGTTGGTCTTATTATGGTGGTCCTAACTCTGAGAACAAATACCGAGGTGAAGTTTGTTGAGACCCTTTATTTAAGAATGTTTATTTTATATCTACGACACAGGAGAGAGTGTGTTGCCTGCTGCTCATAAAATA
Organism: Noctilio leporinus; assembly: GCA_004026585.1. Classification (NCBI taxonomy): domain Eukaryota; kingdom Metazoa; phylum Chordata; class Mammalia; order Chiroptera; family Noctilionidae; genus Noctilio; species Noctilio leporinus. Next base: position 164,562 of record PVIW01000107.1, read on the forward strand.
GTGACCAAGAACAGATAAGGATTTTGTTGTCATGGAGCTTAGATTCTAGTGGTGAGAAATAGCAGATCACCACCCAAATAAATGCCAAAGTGTAATGGATGCTGTGAAGAAGTTGTACATAACACAGTCTATAGATATGGTTCCCCCCCCCACCCCACCCCACAGATTTCTAGGTTGAAACCTAGATCTCACAGTAATGGTGTTTGGAGGTGAAGCTCATGAGGGTGCTGGTCATGTGGTAGTATTATTTTGATTTTTTTTTTTTTTTTTTTTTGAGAAGCATTCATACTGTTTTCCACAGCAGCTGCACTATTTTGCATTCCCACCAACAGCACACAAAGGTTTGAACAGACATTTCATTAAAAATATATATCCAAATGACCAATAAACTTAGAAAAATGTGCTTAACTTTGCATGCCATCATGGAGATGCAAATTAAAACCACTGGAATGACTGCAATGAATTACATAGTTTGATAATTCCAAATGTTAAGTGAGGAAGCAAAGCAAATAGAATCGTCATACTTTCCTTGTGAGAGTATAAATTGAGATAGCTGTGTTAGGAAATGCTTTGTCAGTTTATACTAAAGCTAAACTAAAAGCTTGGGACCCAGCCATTGTATCCTCTAGTGTACACCCAACAGAGATGTACACTTATGTTCAACAAAGGTATTATACAAATATGTCCACAGCAGCACTATTTGCAACAGATTAATAATCTATTACCATCAGTCACTGAAAGTATAAACAGAATGAAATAACCAGACAATAATTAGAGTGAATGAACTGCAACTTCATGCAGCAACATGGAGGAATCTCATGAATGATATGTCAAGCAAAACATATCGCTCATGAGATCCATCAAGTCAGACACCAAAATAGTGTCAGATATATAATCCCATCTATATAACACTATTTTGTAGTATTGAAATAGGATAGAAGCTACACCTGTACGGCCAGTAACAGAGATGGGGAATGAGGGGTGCAGATGATGCTCAGTTTCTTGATTCAGATTTGATACATGCATGAACGTGCTCACTTCGTGAAAAAAATGTCATGCTGCACGTTTAGAATGTTTCCATTAGGTATGTTGTACTTCAATAAACAGGGGCCCCTGAAGTCCTTCAATAATTGCCTGCTGCTTATAGAAAACAAAATTAAAGTTTTTTAACATGTCTTGAAAATATCAAGTCCTACTTAACATCATGTTGTTTCTTGCTTTCTGCATGTTAACCACACTGGCTTTGATAGGCCTCACACTGTAATATTTGCTTTCACCACGGGACTGCGCAGGCTGCTCTTTGTCTAGAATGCCCTTCACATCAAGGCCCTCTTCCCTTCTCCTTTAATTCCAGGCATTTCACCTCCAGAGATATGCTCTGGAAAGCTTTCATGGTCTCCCTAACTTGTGTAAATACCAATTATTCAGCTTTAAACTGTGTTAGTCAAGCTTCTTTGGAAGAAAAGAACCAATAGGAGATAGATATAGATGATACAGATGCAAGATAGATGATAGATAGATAGATAAAAGGGATTTATTATGAAGGATTGGCTCACACAATTATGGAAACTGAGAGGTCCTATCATCTGCCTTTTGTCAGCCAGAGGCCAGGAGAGCCAATGGTATAATTCAATTCCCAACTTGAAGGACTGAGAACCAGCAACACCTCTGAGAACAGGGAAAGGTGTTTGTCCTTCGTCAGCTTTTTGCTCCATGTAGCCCCTCAGTGGATTAGGTGATGCTTGCCACATTGGTGAGAGTTTGCTCAATGCAAATCCTAATCTTTTCAGGAAATACCCAGAAATAATGTTTTGCAGCCATCTTGGTGTCCCTCAGCTCTTTGAAGTTGACACATAAAATTAATCATCACAGTAGAGTTTACCTCTGGTTTCCATCTCAAGGACTAATATCCTTTAACTATTCATCTTCCTTCTATACCATCAGGTTTTTTTTTTTCTTGAATATTTTTAAATTCACATGAAAATAGTGGATTTTATCAATTAAAAAGCAGGCCTCTCTTGACCTCATATTATTATCTTGCAATGACAGGGCCTTGTTTTCTATTTTCTTTCACAGAGAAAAGTCCCTCAGAAAAGTTTTCTACTTGTTGTCTCTAAATTTTCTCCTCATGTTTTATGGAACCCACTTCAGCCAGCATGTAGCCTGGACCATGACAAACACATTGCTAAAGACATGAATGAAAACTCAATACTCATATAGCCAGCTCCATGCCACCAGAAGTTAGGACATGGTGACCTTGCCTTCCTCCGTGATAGTCCTTTGCCTTGTTTTTCAGGGCACTGCACTTGAGTGGTTTCTTCTTGCTTCATTGGAGGCGGGAGATGCCCCTCTTCATCTCTCTGTTCTCCAGGACACTGTTCTGAGCAGCATGATGAAATCTCTCACCCCTTTGCTCATCCTGCCAGGACGCGAATCATCTCTTTGTCCAGTGTCTTTATGTTGAATACGGTTACTGTCCCCACCTATTAGTCATAATTGGTTATCAGCTCCACTGTCTTCGTATTGCAGCACTAGTGGTTATTAACCCTTATTTTACTTAATACTGGCTCCAAAGTGCAAGAGGGGTGATGCCAAATTCAGGTGTGCCAAAGAGAAGGCATAAAATGCTTTCTTCAAGTGAAAAGGTGAAAATTCTCAACTTAATGAGGAAAGAAAAAAATCTTGTGCTGAGGTATGAAGATCTATTCAGAAGGGAAAAAATTTATGCTAGTTTTGCATTTGCGCTTCAACCTGCAAGCCATGGCCACAGAGCATGATAAATGCTCAGTTAAGATGGAAAGGATGTTAAATTTGTGGCTGGAAGAGATGAACAGTAAATACATTCTCATTGACAGCATGGTGTTGCACCAGAGAGCCTCGGGACTGTAAGAGGACTTCAGCAAGGTCTCCCTGAAACTTGTGACCCTGAGCCGCCTACTTCGAGGAAGGGACGAATACACAGATTCAGGAATAAGTTGGGCATGCTATCATCTCCATCATCACAAGAAGAAGGTGAGTACAGTACAATAATTTCTTTTTCAAAATTTTTTATTGCTGTCCTATTACAGTTGCCCCATTTCCTCCCCATTGCTCTCCCCTGCCCTGCCCACCCCAGCCCCTCTCCCACAGTTAATCCCCACCCTGCTGTCCATGTCTATCTGTCATTTATTATTTCCTTGACTAGATCCTTCCCTTTCTTTTCCCTTTTCTCCTCCTGCCCCCTCATCTCTGGTCACTGTCAGTCTGTTCCTTGTTTCCATGCCTCTGGTTTTGTTTTGCTTTCCTTGTTTTGTTTATTAGTGTCCTATATTAGCTGAGATTATATGGTATTTGTCTTTTTCCACCTTGCTTATTTCACTTAGCATAATACTCCAGTTCCATCCATGCTGTCACCAAAGGTAGGATCCTGTTCCTTCTTTCTTTCTGCTGCATAGTATTCCACTGTGTAAATGCACCACCGTTTTTTGATCCACTCATCCACTGATGGACACTTAGACTATTTCCAGGACTTGGCTATTGTAAATAGTGCTGCTATGAAGATTGAGGTGTATAGGTTCTTTTGAATTGGTGTTCTAGGATTCTTAGGGTATAATCCCAGCAGTGGAATCACTGGATCAAAAGGCAGATCCACTTTTGAGGAAATTCCATACTGTTTTCTATGGAGAAAGAGAAAGGTAGCATTTACATAATTTTTTCTTTTAAAGATTTTATTTATTTATTATTTTTATAGAGAGGGGAAGGGAGAGAGGCACAGAGGGAGAGAGACATCTATATATGGTTGCTTTTCACCTGCTTCCAGCTACAGAGCTGGCTGGAGACCTGGTTTGCAACCTGGCATTTGCTTAATGTTTATTATAATATATTGTTATGTAATATATATAAAATTAGTTATTGCTATTAGTCATTTACTGTGCCTAATTAATTAAATTTTATCATAGGTATGTGTATCTATTAAACTTTATCATAGGTATATGTATCTATTAAAACAATTATCTATAAAGTTTGGTACTATTTCTGGTTTCAGGCATCCATAGGGGGTCTTGGAATGTATCCCCCAAGGATAAGTGGGGGGTACTATACATGTTATATTTCTGGAAAACACAAATTCTCTACCTTATCCCAGTCTTACCTAATAAGAATGTCTAGGTGTTAGAGCTATTGAATCAATGTTTTAAATAAACTGTTGTATAATTTGTTTACCTATCAAGGTACACTCTTAGCTGCAAAAATAATTCCCTGGTGATCTTTTAAAAATGCTAATAGCCAAGCTTAACCTCAGACATATGATTTAAAAAGCAGCAGGATCGAGAGTCTATGGTTAAACAAAGTTAGAGATCAGTATTTGTTGAATGAATAAAATTAGTGAGTGGCTGATTAAAATGTGAATTGTTATATACTTGCACCCTTTGACAATTTAGGTAAATTCTCATTTTTTTTTTTTTTTTTACCATTTTTAAATCCTCACTGTGAAGGAAAAATTAAAAATTAAGTTCCTCACTTCCACATTATGGTTGGGAAAGTCTTTATTATCTATTGACTACAATTTCTGGCCCTGTTTCGCCTTTCTTTCTTTATAGAATCCAGAGTTATCTTTCTAGAATCCAACTGACTATATTATGTGCATATTTAAAAACTTGTTTATGTTTCCCCTTTGGTTGTGACAGAAATTGAACTCAAACCAGCTTAAACAGAAAAAAATATGTACTGGCTAACATAACTAAACCCATCAGAGTTGAATTTAGGATTCCATAGGATTGTAATTATTTCCATTTTTCAGTCTTGTTGTTTGGCTGAATTCTTAGTCACACTTTGTCCTGTAACTCCAGGTTCACATTTTAGCAGTTTAGTATACATGTTAGCCAAAATTTCCAAGATTAACCCAGATATTGAACTTGAATCATGGGTTCATCCTCAGCCAAACTGTAGCTGGAAGGGTGAAACGAGCTGATTGGTCAGGCATATGCCTCTCATGGTGTGCATTTTCCTATTTTTGAATTAGAGTAGTTATATAAGTTTGCCCTATCCAAGGTAGGTTGGTTGAAAGTGACAAAGGATGCCTCACCAAAGGAAAACCATAGATAATGATAAACATATCTACATAAATGGGTGCTGCATACTTATTTGACTGTCTATACCTAAGGAAATCTATGCATTCATATATTTATTAATTTTTATCAATTTATTGATCTATCCACCTATATTTTAAAATAGACTGGAATAATACACATCAAATTTATAAACATTGTTTTCTGGATGGGAAGAAAGTTTGCTGAAATGCAACTGTAGTTATCCCTAAAAATACATTTTAACATCACTCATAATGTATATCTTCTTATAATTTAAAGAATTAGATGAAGCAAAGTTCACCAAGTATAAACAGTGTCTATTTTAGGTGGTAAATAGTAATTGCTTATGTCATTCTTATTTTTTAATCCTTTTTTTTTTTTTTTGCCTAAAAGTAAGGTTCTAAATGAAAGAATTAAATATATGTAGTGCAGGATTTTGGCCCTTGAAATTTGAATATATTTCTGTTTACTAGAGACATATATGGTTACTCACATGCAACATCTATAATGTGCTATGGAATAATCCATAAGATGTGGAATTGGACATTCGTTCAGAGGACTCAAACCTACACAATCTTGTCTTTTTAATTATGTTTATAGTGAGAGAAGTGGCTCGGAGAGATAAAGTAATTATAGAATGTCAGTGTATACGAGAACTCAAGAAACCATCCAGGAAGGTCCTGCCATTCGAGTGATGAAGAAACTGAAGTCCATGCAGGGGAAGCAACTTGGCAAAAATTACATGTTCTCATCATTGAGTTGAGTGCACCACATAGAATTACAGGTGCTCCTTCTGGGAACTCAAATTACTTTTTCCTGGTCCAATGACTTTTGCTTCTGGGCAAACACAATGAAGTCAGAAGAAATAGCAATTAGCCATTCCTGGATTCTGCCCTGAGCCAACTAGGAGAGCCAGGGATATTCTGTAGGGGACTCTCTCAAGGTCTCAGCTTCTGCCTATCAGCTGTCAGCTCAGCTCCAGGGGCCATGGCCCCTTGTCCCTACACCCCATTCTGGCTGTGCTTCCTGTGACTTTGGCTTCACTCTCATTGATTTCAGGAAACTAAGAGGGAAGAAAAATTTTCTCCTTCAGAGAAGTAATTTTACAGAGCTATGGAGGCTTGTAAGGGGCTTATTAATAAAGGCTGGAATTAATTTAAAGGGAAGGTCAAGAGGGTTTAACCACCTATTGTTTTGAAAGGACAGCATGGCACCAAATCAGTAACTGATATTGATTAAGCGTTTCGATTGCTCACTTGGATAGTCAGTCGATACTAAAGAGCTGGATTCTTCAAAATTATTAAATAAGATGAAGATAAAGATTTTAGCTTAGAGCCTGAACCCCTAATGTTTTGATAAGAGTTAGAAGCAACCTCCTTGCACTCAGGTGAACTGCAGGAGAGTAAGTGAAGGGGGACTGACTGATGGGTTATTGGGCTGCCTGAAAAGCAATAGTTGTTGCCTGCAGCCCTTGTAATTCACTCTGGAAACCCGTGTCCTGAGGCTTGCGGCATGAGTAGATTACATGGAATGGGTATGTTTTTCAGTATCAGAATGTAAGGGATATTTTTCTTCTACTTTAGGCCAGAAAAGCAGCTTCTTACTGATGAATCCATTTCAAACATTCAAGGAAGGTAGTGGCAACTTATTGTTTTTGTTTTATAATTGGAAATAGTGGAACGGTTCTAAAAACAGTGCTTCTAAGGTCTAAATGACAGGCCATGTCGGAACTGAAGGATCACACCGTTTCTACCCCTAGAGGCAAGAGTTGGCAATTATGAGGTACTTAGCTGGAAGAAGGCAATGTTCAACTCATTTAATTCTCACAATAAGCCTCTGAGACAGGTGTTAATATTATCTTTATTTTTTGGTGCAGAAACAATCAGATTATTGTGCCTAATGTCCCTCAGCTGTTAGTAACAGAGCTGGTTTGAGCTGGGGAAGTTTGTACTCCCAGTTACTACATTAGTGATTTTCTAGCTTGAACCCCCAGTCAGAACGCTGGGCTTCACCCCAGAGTTTCTGATTTAGTAGGTTTTGGTAGGACCTAAGAATCTGAATTTCTAACAAGGTGCAAGGTAATGTCACACTGCTTAAGTTTCATGTTTTCAGAACCACTCTACTAGGCTATATCACTTGATATACCCTACTTCCCTAAGAGTCTACAACACTGATACTGCAAACGTGTAAATTTTGGACTGTCAGTTCCTTCCAAGTGTAGGGTCATAATTAATCACCCATGCATAATATCATGGATACTTATAACTTCTGATCAGTAGAATAGGTCAAAAAGACACAAAAAACACCAAAGGTTAAGCATACCGTGCATCATGTTTGTGATCTAGATGTGGTGTGCCTTCTGGGTAAGGAATATCACCTGTGAATTGAGTTGTGCATCAGCTGAGTTCCATTTCCTATCATTCACTGTACTTGCCCTGGGAAAAATGGCAGAAGCCCTTTCAAAATAGAGCCAAGCACTCGCTCCAGAGGAACTGCCTTGCATATCTCTCTTCTGGGCCCTTTGGAGTGTTTGAACTGGGCAAATTAACCCATGAATTTGGCCAAAGCAATAATGCATTCCAAACAATTGTAAAGCTACAAGAACTGACCTTTATGGACAACAAGAACTGACAATTATGGACACTCATTAAAACACTGAACAGGATTGGGTAGAGATGCGGTTTGCATTGTGAGTATGCAAAACAGAATTTGTTCTTCTATTATTTTTAATTATTGTATTATTGTCCATGGGAACTATTGTAAACCTACTTTTACCCCACCTATATAGCTGACGAGTGACTCAATAGTTAATACCAATAAAAAGTTCTTTCTTCTACTTATGTAATTATTCTTCTTTCTCTCATAAACACCCTTTGCCTTTACCCTAAAATCACAATCCAACTTGGGTTTCTGCCTACATCTGTTCCCTTCCTTTGAAATTCTCTGATCTCAAATAAATGCTTATGGCCATTCACTTTTACTTTTTATTATTAGGTTACTAACCCTACCCTAACAATATGGTGATGGTCCACAGTGTATATTTTCATGCCCCAAGGTTGTTTCCTTACCGAAACCCCGAAATTATATTCAGCCTTCAAGACCCCACTCAACGTCCACTGTGAAGTGTGAAGTTTCCTCTGGTGAAAAAGGACCTGAAATGCTAACCATTCCCTAGACAGTTTCAGTAGCTTTAGATCACCATCTCATTCTCTTTGTTCATTCCTCTTGGATACTGCATCTTAGTGCCCTGATTTCTATCATTGCCCTTTTCCTAGATTTGCTCCCTTTTTTGGGGGGTGGGGTGTAGGCATTTATGTGCCTCAAAGTCTGATACCAGAAGAATGTTAAGAATGCATGACTGAGGTCTTGACTTTAACTTGGTCCATTTGAAGGTTCCAAAAATAGGTTAACATCAATTCATTACCTAACTTTAAATTTTCCAAAACTTCTCCAGGAAGTTGAACTAATAATAGGAGGCCTCAATTTCCTTTGAGGTTCAAAAGACTTAGAATGGCTGGTACAGTGCAAGTCATCAGAAATCCTAGAACCCCTAATAGAGCTTGCTCTGTATTTGCATCCTCCCTGGTTCTGTTGTGGGTACAAGTGGAGCTATTTCCCTGAATCACAAGGAAAGCATTTCACCGACCCATGCATGCTAGATTGTGGTGTGGAAAGATTCATTTGGGTGGAAATAGAAGGCTGTCCCTGTGTCCCATCTCTGTCCTTCCTGCCATGGCAAAAGTACAATGATGTCTTCAGCAAAGCCAAAATACAGGCCAGTTGTCCAGAGTTTGTATTTTCTATTAAACTTTAGTCCGTTGGAGCCCAGAGGTGGCTCTAACCATTTCCGGTCCCCATCCGGGTAGCTTAGCCCTGTTCCTAGCTCCTGACTAAAGCCTGAATTTGGCTTCTGGCTGTGTGGTTGCTGGATGCACATGGTTACTATGGAGAGGATGCACAAACAGAGCAAGTACATGTTCCCAGGCAAAAGAGAGAGCTTCTTTGTTAAGCTTGGTTATGTGACAAGAGGGGATTAAAAAATGGAATTTATAAAAAATTACGTATTTATTCTTACCTGTTTATACTTCAGTCATCTTCAAAGTATGCTCCATTTGAAGCAATGCACCCACAACACACTTTTTTTCCATTGCTCAAAACAGTTTTTTAACTCATTGATTTTGATGCCTTTTAGTGCTCCTGGTATAATTTGTTTCACCTCTTCCACATTGGCAAAGCATTTCCCTTCGAGGACTTTTTCCATCTGCGGAAATAAACAACAAAAAGTCTCTTGGGGCAATATTGGGTGAAACAAAAGCACAGAGGTCTTGCTATTTTTGGTCAAAAACTGCTGAACATGCAATGCAGCGTGATCAGGCATGCTTGTAAATCATCCATCATGAAATGAATGAGCAAACATGTTGAAATAGTCTTCAAAAAAAATTCACTGAAGCCGAATGCAGCCTCTCACCACAACGCCAGCTGGTACAGTGATCCAGATGGGTTCCTAGAATACTCACATAGTGGGGAAAACCTGCACTACAAGGGGCCTGCCCTCCAGAAGAAAATGTGTTTTATTTTGTGGTCTTCCTCATATCTTGTCTTAGGTGTAAAACCTGGGTTCTGGGAATCCCAGCATAATTTTATCAAAGCTCATTAAAGCTGCTGCCTCCTCGGTAACTGCTAATGATAGCAACCACCTGTGTCCTTCAAAGATGTCTTGGTCTGCTGTCCAGGCCCGTGTCCTTCAAGGGTGTCTAGCCTGTTCATGAGAACCTGGAGGCTCCTCTCTTGCTGTAAGCCTCTCTGTTCTCAGAGCCAACGGCCTCAAAGCCATCAACAGTCTCTTCAACTCCCGCCTCCCTTATCCCCTTTAAAAACCCCTGCCTTTTCTTTTGCTGCTGCTATCTTCCTGCCTTCCTGGTCTCAGTCCACCTGGGCATCTGGCCAAATCAATCTTACACTCATGGCCTGTTTCCTGTCGTTTCTCCTCTCACTCTTGCTGGATCTAACATCTTGAGCTTGGGATAGGTGGGTGCGTCTTCAAAACAATACATCAATTTCCCAGGCTTTTGTGGACTTCTGATGGACCCAACCCTTAGCCAACTGATCCCTTTCCCAAATTAAATGGACAGGCCTTAAGGTCAAGCACCTCTCCCTGTGCCGTTTTGATGTCAGTCACACGTGTGCTTCCCTCCCCCTGCTTGCCCTCGCAGTGCAGTGCTGGAGTGGGGAAGCAGAGGTGGTCATCCTTGGCAGAGCAGTGCTGCGATTCCCAGAGCGTGTGAATCTGCAGGCCTCTGGTTACACAAGCAGGCTCGGGCTAGCTCACTACTTGCTTATGCTCAGGAACATCCGACTTCCTTTGCTTCCTTCCTTTATTAATAACGAGCTAACTACCTGCAATAACAGCCCCCTTTTTAAAGGAAGGCGATGTAGCTCTGGAAGTTTTTATTTAAAAAGGTAAAACACAAACAAACAAAACCTATAAAGACAACTCCTAAATCTTTTGCAAAAAGAGTGATGCAGCTTGACTGACCAGACAATGAGCAGGGAGAGGTGAATCTCTTGAGATCTACCGTGTTCCTTTTATCTAAGGTACCTCCATTGCTTTGGAATTGATCGAATTTAGGGCAAAAACTCAGAAAAAAGAATTAGCCACACTTCTTTGTGTTTTGCCGGTAGTTAGGAAGTAAGTAGTAGAACTGGAGTGCCGAGGCAGGAGGCTCTGCAGAAGGACTTGGATAGCAGTAACCTTGTTGGCAAAACCAAAATGTTAGTCTTGACAGATAAGGACGCCTGCACCTTCAAATGGCTGTGAAATCAGAGAAGTGACAGATCCAGGATTCCAAGCAAGGCCCTTGAGGTTCCAGACTCTATGCAGGCAGGCTCCATTGGCAAACAAAACAAAGAAAACCAGCCAGCTCTGACCATGCACATAAGTCTGCTGCACTGGCTTCACCTCAGGGCATCATGTTTACAGACGATCCCTGTCCTTAGATGATTTAAATATTATATAATCCACAGGGACGTCTCTTTCAAACCCTTGCTAATTCATTTAAGAAATGCCCCATGTCTGATTTTCTCTTTCACTTGGACATTTACTGTGTGACTTCTATATGTCCTGCACTGTGGCACATTTAGAAATAGGGGTAGTCGTAAAAATCATAGAGGCTATGGGGACACACCACCCACCCTATGTTCCAGTCCTCCATGGGACCCTTTGAGTAGCCTTGTGCAAGTTTGTTCCTCTCCCTGCACATTAGGTACCCCACTGATGTGAGGTTGCATAAAGTATAGGAAAAGTGTGCCATAAATTCTAAAAACAAAACAAAACAAAAAAGAAGGATTTAACTTTGTAGGGGCAACTGCCATTACTATTCATAATGGAAAGAGTGCAGCTTCTTTCCATTTTGCGTGAGGCTGTTAAGTTGAGTATTCAGAGAGGAGGAAATGATCAAACTCCTTCAGGCCAGCCCCCTGGAGGCAGCAATTACCACGAACAATTAAGCCGAGGTTTTGCCCCAGTGGCCAGAAAGCCCTGACTCACAGCTGCTCACTCTCTCTGATGTGGATTCTGCTGACCGGCTTGCAGAAGGCTTACCTGGCAATCTCCACCTGGGACTGGGATGTCCAGGGCTGCAGCTTCTAAAACCTTGAGCCATAGCTCTCGCTGGCCTGTGCTGAGCTCAGGCAGGCGGCTTTATTTGCATCTCATGAATCAGCACATTCTGCAGGGTTTGAGTTTCTGTATTGTCAGTGAACTTGAATTCTTGAATACCCCAAGGGAGGGGTAAGGTAGCCAGAGGAGCTGTTGTTTCTGATAGGGCCATTGAAAGCTTATATTAGAAATCAAAAATGAAATATTTTCCCTTTGTGTTACTGATATAGTCATCTAATTCTTCTAGAGCTTTGTCACAGTATCTAGGACAAAAGTAAAAAAATGTGTTTGCTATTATAAACTAATAACTATAATTAGTATATAGTTATTATATAATTATATAATTATAATTATATAATTATTATATAATTACTGATGAAAGGTTTAAAAAATACTTAAGAATAGAGGCAAAGCATGAACTCAGATGTATTGGTTCTAAGTAGCAATCATTTAAACAAAAAAAAATGATTGTTTACAAAATAATTAGTTTGTCAGTGGTTTGCTATATGGATTAGAGGAAATAAGAAAATCAGAGGAAGCATCTTCATATGGTGCCTAATATAAAAGTGTCATATAACAAACGTTCAGTAAAAGTGGAATAAATGAATTTGTACTCATGGAAGAGAAATACTAAACTTACTATTTGGTGAGGAGATGTAGAAATGGAAATAGTATAAATATTTTTGGCTAGTGTAAGAGAAAAAGTGAATTCCAGTTTTAGATGATCACAGACATAAACACTAATGCACAACACAAGGAAAAATGGCTTCATTATGGACACATCAGTTCTTACTGTCATTAACATGCAAATAAAAACAGACAAAAAGATAAAAAATGAAGGAAAGATAAAGGGAAATAAGTGGAACAGGAAAGACCAACAAAGAAAAGTGAAAGTAAAGAAGTGGGGAAAAATAATGAAATTGAATGATTGCTTAGGAAAGTCTCAAAAACCAAAATATTAGAACTTTCTAAATTGTACTGATTATCTACTTCTATGAGAGTCTCCTCTTCTTTTCTAGAATACATGCTCCTTAAGGGTGGCAGTAGCTTGCCTTGGTTGATCTCTAACTTCCTTAATATACTTAAGGACTATATACTTAAACTGAAAGAGAATAAATAAAGGAATATATAAATAATTGACTAAGAAATGAATACATCAAAAGTGACAGATTAGATAATATAAAGAGTCGGCCCTGGCTGATGTGGCTCAATGGATTGGTTCCGACCTGTGAATCCAAAGGTCGGTGATTTGATTCCCAGCCAGGGCATAATCAGGCTGCAAGCCAGGTCTCCAGCCAGCTCCATAGTTGGAGGCAGGTGAAAGGCAACTATACATTGATGTTTCTCTCCCTTTCTTCCTCCCTCTTTGCCCTTCTCTCTAGAAAGAATAACTAAAAATCTTTTAAAAAAGAAAAAGAAAGAAAGAAAATATAAAGAATCAATTTTCTTAATATAAAAAAGTCTATTACAAAGCTGGGATAGCCACATGAGTAGGGCTGGATGCCTTTTAGATATGATGTGAATGCTTTTGCAAACTTCTCCATCTCAAAAAATACATACTTTATTGCCTATCAAGAAGCCTGAAGTTTCCTATTAGAATTTATTGCTTCAGTCTCAGGGGCTTTTCTGCCTTTAAGGGTTGTCTTTTACATTATAGATGTGCATGGGATGTATCAAATGTGAAGCCATTATCAGCTGGAACCTCAGGGAGGAGCGGTTGATGGCTGCTTGTTGGGAAGGTGTGTGTCTAGGGAGAAAAGGAAAGGACTGAGATTAGCTGAATGTTTAACATGCCCGGTGTGTTACATATACCACCTCCATTTGTCCTAAAACAAAAACACTGCATTGTGGTTATTACTACCACCATTTTTACAGAGGGGAATCAAGAATGGAGAGGTTACATCACCAGCCTGAGGTCCCTCTGCCAGGAAGGAGCAGAGCTGAAATTTGAATGGTAATTTGTCAGACTCCTTCCTTGTGTTGTTGGAGACCCTGTTCTCTCCAATGCAGTACAGAATTCAGAATTCAGATCAGCGAGCCTATTAGTGTGCACGCAAAATTTACTAATAAATGGGAGAGCATAAATAAGGGTGTCCAAAAGCTAGTGTTGCAGGCTTGCCCTAATGGGGCCAGAGGCCTGGGACCTGAGGGCCCAGGGCACCAAGATAGTGAGTCCTTTGTTCTGAGGCCTTGTCTAGTTGGGTGGATGGGGGTGAAGAAGTTGCATATTGATTGACAGGTAAGGTGGTGCCAGCTTTCCAGGACTGGGGCATGGATACCTAAAGGTGTTAATGGGCTTCTTCCTTTCAGCACTATGGGCACTTTCCAGCCTTTTGGGCCTTTGGATAAAAACACAGTTTCATAGGCTTTCCTTCTCAGGTAGTGGAAAGAACATAGAATTCCAAGGACTTCTCTCTTCCCATGCTAACATAGTGTTTCTTGTGATATTGGAACACCTAGCCATATTATTAGGTCAGGCCCAGGATTACTAGGTTAGCAGGTGAGACATGTCTTTCTCTGTTTCTAGCCTCCTGTAACACTTCCACTAGGCAGCGCCCAGGGCCGAAGGCCAAGAGGAAGTTTCAGGCCCTGAAGAACAATCATTTTTATTAAGTGCTGGACATACTGTGACATTTCCCACCTTCCTTTTTCTAAAAGGCAATCAACAATTTGTATTCGTTTTCTTGAGCTGCTTTTTAACAAAGTACCAGAAACAGGTTAGTTTACAGCAACCTAAATGTATTGGTTCACAATTCTGGAGGTTAGAAGTTCAAAATCAAGGTGTTGGCCAGGTCATGCTCCCTCTGGAGCTTCTAGGAAAAGTTTTTTTTTTTTTTCTTTCATCTTTTAGCTTTTAATAGCCCTAAGGCTTTCTTGATTTTTGAGTTGTGGCAGCATAACTTCAATCTCTGCCCCAATCTTCATATGGCCAAACCCTCTCCATCTCTTTTTACCATCACATGATGTTCTCTTTCCTGTATCTGGTTGTTTCTTCTTAAAAGAATACCAGTCGTATTAGATTAACATTCACCCTATCAATATGTCATCATTTCAACTAGATTGCCTATGCAAAGAACCTATTCCCAAATAAGGTCACTTTCACAGATACGATTAGGTTTTCAGCGTATCTTTCGGGAGTTGATGAGGTTCAGGGCGGGCCACACCAAAATGTGCCACGTTAGCCTGCTGATTATTTTCATTAGTGGCAATGTTGGCTCTCCATTCTCGACTCTGGGCAGGAAAGGTTTCACAACATAAGTCCAGATCATTTTGAGAGCATGTTCTTTTAAACCTGGGAAAAATAAAACCAAGAAAGAGCTCAAGGTAGAAGAGGCAAGATGATCACAGCAATAGGAATGAGCTGCCTCGCTCTTTGGAAGGAAGGGAACAGAGGCAGAAGTGAGCCAGTTGGGTTTTCATGAACTCAGGAAACAATTCATAGAGGCAAAATAAGGGCCCTTGGCGACAGGTTCAGGGAGTTATTCTGGGATGAGCTGCTGGTTATAACTTTCCTGGGAAACTTTAGAGTGTACAAGAAAGAAAAGCAAACATACACACCTGAAGAAAGAAGGGGAAAGGCTCTGGCGTGCTCTAGAGAGGGAGTGTACATGCACTGGGTCTTTTGTCTTAAGAATTTTTATCTGTTTTCTAAAAGCAGCAATATTAGGAGCCATTCCCAAGGGAGGAATCTCAATAGAAGAGTCATCAGCTTTTTGTGTGTGTCCTTTCAGGGTCATAGTCTCTACTGATTGGTTGGTGCTGGAGTCAGAGGTCATTTAGTCATTGCATCTAGTCCTGGTGGCAGTCATGGCATCAGTTTGTCTGGTTGTGCTGCTTTTCTGGGCCAGGAACACAACCAACTGATATGAAATATTATCTTGAGTTTGAATATAACTCTGTGGTCAACAGACCTGAGGCTTGAGGCTTGAGGCTTTGCTCCTAAGATTATTTGATGCTGATCAGAACCTCATTGTCTTAATGCTTAAGGGGAAGGTAGGGCAAGGGAGAAGGAGGCAGGGTGTGGGGTGAGGTCAATTTTAATCAGCTATCTGTCTCAGTTTCTGCACTCCATTTGCCAAGGAATTTTTCCTGCTACTTACTATCCTACCTCACTTTGAATTAACGTCACTGAGAAACAGCTAAAAAGAAGAAGGAAGGAAGGAAGGAAGGAAGGAAGGAAGGAAGGAAGGAAGGAAGGAAGGAAGGGAGAAATTAATTCTGATGTCATCCTGAAAGCAGGAATAAATCTTCTGTGAAAAGTACCCTCCCAGTACCAAGAGGTTAGGAGACACCTTATCAGCAGACATAGGAAATTCAAGGCCTAGAAGGCACTGATAACAAATCTCATACTTGTTTACTAATTTACTAACCCAAACTTAAACTTCTATGTCTTGCAACTTCTTCAAAAATTTATTCTTTCTTTGTCTAACAGATATAAAAGCTGCCTGCTTTGAACGTTGTGAGGTTCTATATGCATGTCCAAAATTAAGCTTTTTCTCTTGTTAATCTGTTTTATTGCAATTTAGTTACTAAGCCAGCCAAATAAACTGCAAGGAGAGAAAGGAAAAGTTTTTCTCCCCCCGAAAGAGATGCCATCTCAACCCACAACACTGTTTATTTCCCTTGATTTACTCTGTGATTTAAATATATCTCTTTTCACCAAGTGAATCTGTTTCAAGGGGAGGCAGAGAAAGGAGGCAGGACAGTGAAAAGAAGGATTCAAGTTTGTGTCTTTAAAGAACTTGATTTTATTGCCATGCTGGAGGCCAAGGTCTCCTGCATTTGCATTCACTCTAGGCAAAGAGTTCCAGAGGGATTATTGCCTCTGAAAAGCTTGGCTGTCTTTCCTGTATGAATAAAATGTTGAGCAAAGCCTTCCTAGTCATATTTCCTAGCAAAGCAATGCAATCTATTGCCGTTTTGGAGATGAGAATGCTTTGAATAAGATTGCTTCTATATCGAATTCGGGTTGCAATTGGAGGGGATTTATCCTTTCAAATGACCAATGTATTTGCAAGGCCTGCTAGAGTAACTGAATTCTATTGCATATTTGCTCTTGTTGTTTGTTTTATGGTAAGCAAAGACTTTAATGATCAGAGCTGGAGCAAGGATAGTTTTAGGCTGCATTGAAAAGATAGTCTTGGGAAGCCTATGTCTCATTTAAAAAAATGTCTTTAGATTGTGTGTGTGTGTGTGTGTGTGTGTGTTTATGTGTGGGTTGGTGATGCATAGATTGTAGATGTGAATCCTGGCTTTATTATTTCAGGGGCAAATTATTTGCAGACAATATCTTTGTGGTGTAAATGAGGAGATAAGCAATAAAGGAGCTATTTGCTAAGTGATCCCTCGGATAACTTATTAGTCACAATATACAGTGGAGCAGATTCTCCTATAGATTCAGCATGCGTCTCCACCCTGCCACACCTTGTCACACAGGTCTGATTTCTAAGCTGACATTTGTGAAGATGGTGTAAGATCTGTCTCCTGATCCAAATGTGCTCCTGATATTCCCATGCAGACTTTCCTGCCTTACCTCTTCTTTTGACAGAGCCTTTCTGTGAGAAAATGATACCACTTCCAGAGGAAACATCAGCAAAATAGGCAATTAATATGAGTTGTCAGCCCGTCTTGGGGTTAAAAGATTGGAGTGAATTCTTCAAGCATTGTTAGAATTCCATCGCTAACATTATGCACAATGGAGGGCAAATGAGCTCCTCAACAGGAACAAGCATAGGATGAATTGAGAAAAAGCCCTTGTACCGACATACTCACCCACACGTATTGTCGTCCAGTATTTACCTTTATTCAACACATACTTTTATTATTGTTACAGAGTGAGAGAAAGTCAAAATCCCCCCACTCTTTGCAGTTTGGGAATGGGGGATGGGACCCTGAAGTACAGCCATTTCCCCTGAGAGAGGTACAAGGCATATCTATGACTGGTAGCTGGTCCCTTAGTTATGCAAATGAGTGGACCGAACTCTTCCTCAAGAAGATAGGAGGGGTTTTTGACTGTAGAACTGGGATGAAAGAATTTACAGAGCTGCAAGAGATTTCACAGGTGGCCACCATTGGTCACCCTACCAATGCATCACAGGCCACCATCATAGTTTAAGATAGGGCAGCAGCCACCTCTCTCTCTCTCTCTCAATCTCTCTCTTAATCTCTCTCTTTCCCCCTCCCCCCACTCCCCCCATCCTTGGCTCCCTCTCTCTTTCCCACTCTTCCTCTCTCCCCTGGAGGACTCAAAGACAGAAAGAACTCACCTGATTTGAGAGAGGGAAGGGGCACGAAAAGGAGGGGAAGGGAGGTAGGCAGCTTGCGCAGAGATAGGGAATTACACGTACGTAGTAAAAGAGTTGGAGAGTGTGTGCAAGATCCTTTCCTAACTGAGTAGAGCAGCTGCTGGGAACTTTGAATTTATAACTGGAATGCTCACTTGTGAACTGTTGTGTTTCTGAAAGATGGTATCTTTTGCTTGTCTATTTTAAAGCTAGCCTAATCTGGCAGGATCGTGTATTTTGAGTATTTTTAAACAGAGTGGGATTTAACGGCATAATTACACCTTTAATGTGAATTTGTATATGCTTCAAATACACAAAATACCTTTCCTTTTCACCAAACTATGTTATTAAGAGTTTTCCTTTTCGGGGATGGGCAAAATGGGCCCATTAAAACTGAGCACTCAGCAAAGGGTCCTGTTATATTATTACCTTTTGATTACAATGCCCCATTGTAATCATGACAACAAAGCAGATGTCAGGCCCCCACAAAGCTCACAGCTCAATACATGGAATATGGCAGACACATAAATGTCTCTAAAGAAGATGGAGCCCTAACCAAGATGGTTGTAATACTTCCTCAGCTGGACTAAACTTGACTTATTTTTATGTTTGTATTTTTGGACTAAACTTTTGACAGGTTTCTTTGGAATGTTCAATGTTAGAAGGATGTACCTTTTATTGGGAGAAATCATACAAAGTCTCAAAACATTGAAGGAACTCAAGCCAAATCTTTGAATTTTAGTAAGTAGTATTTTCAGAAGGAAAAGTAGGGGAAGATTAAGAAGCAAAATAAGCACATGTTAAACAAAATCTATCAATTGGTTAAATAGTAATTCAATACAGGCTTACCAAATGAAAAAAATAATACAAAAGCTAAGTGTTGAGTTTCTATGCATTGACAGTGTGTGTGAGGGGGAGGGGGTGTGGTGGAGGCTATGGCTACCAGAACCAGAATCTCATGATGGAGAACATTGAATGCAATAACCCACCAGGAGTGCAAAAGTTTGGGGCTCCCAAGAACACCCTTCACTTCTGACACCTGCTGCCAGTTCAGCTCTCCAAGACCATCCTCAGGTTTGGTAATTTGCTGGAAGAACTCACAGAACTCACTGAAAGCTATTATTTTTGTGTGTACAGTTGGCCATGGTGAAAAGATACAGAATAAAACGAGTAAAAGGAAGAACATAGGGCAGGATCCCAGCGCATTGCGAACAGGGAGTTTCCACCTGTTCTGTCTGAGGTGAGTTGTGCAGACGGTGCTCAGTTCTGCTTGCAGAGGTGTGAGCTAATATACATGGAGTATTGCCAACCAGAGAAGTTGGCCCAATCCTTGGTGTTTGTAGTGTCTACCTGGGCTTGGTCACATAGACATTGTTGGTGGCACACAAGACTGTCGTTATCCTTCAGCCCCTATAGATGTTGACTTAATAAGCATGGTTTAACATCCACCTTCTCCCCCACCACCCTCTGTCCCCACCCGTCATCACACCCACCTGGCACACCACCACAAATCATATTGTTAACCTAGACTGTCTGGTGTTGCCTAAGGCCCTCAGGTAAACAAAGATCCTCTTATCAGACAGGGCATACCAAAGGTTCAGGGGTTACCTTTTAGGATCCAAAACAAATGGCTGCATATTTCTGTGGGAGAGGTTAATCTTTTATTTCACGAAAGACCTTCAGTGCAATGACAAGTCTCTGTACTAGCTGGGGAAAGTAGTGGGAGAGCCACTGGATAAATGTTTTTTCTTTGGTGATAATATTGTTACGGGAGAAAAAGAATGCATTTAATCTGCTGTGTTTTCTTTTCTTTTCTTTTCCCTTCTCTGTTATTCCTATTTTAATTGTTCTCTTCTTATCTCTATTTCCTTTTGGTCAATACCGCATCTCCTCAGTAACCTTGAACTCTGTGGTGTCCAAGTAGTTTATGAAAAACACAGACCAATCTTTGTCTTCCGTGCAGAATCTTGGAATCTTAGGAAATGCTTTTATCGTTTTTTTTTTTTTTTTTTTTTTCACTTGACTGATATTATAGGGAGAGGGAATGCAGCTTTTTAGATGCAGCTTAAAGACTGCATTTTTTCATTTATGTTATGTCAATAAGAACATAAGAAATGTCCAAACCTGTAAGAACTTTTATGAGTTTATTTGAGCCAAACTGATGACAGTTGCTGGGAAGCAAAAACCTGAACAGATTGAGAATATGCTCTGGAAAATGGCAGCTTTGCACCTTATACATTACAAACAGGAGGGAGAAGGGGGTTATGTGAATACATTGAGGATGGTTTAAGGAGGTAGGAGAAAGAAAAGAGGGGGTGAACATTAGGATTGGATAGAAAGGTAAAATGATAGACACATACTTCATTTACATAGGGGGTACAGGATAGGTAGCAGTCAAAAGTTAACATGACAACAGTAGCAGTGAGGGGATTTGTGGTGGTTGTACCCCAGGGGTTTGGAAAAAAGGGAAGTTGCCTGATTTTCCAAAGGTATGTTATCATGAGTGCAAAAAGATGGTAGGCAAGCTTAATTAAGGTAAAGATTGACTTTTTGTCACTGAAGATTCTAGCCTAGGGCAATGACTGCCCAGTCTGACCTGCTTTCAGTTAATAAGTTTTCATTTCAGACCGTCCTTTGTTGTAATATTAGGTCTCTGAGTTTGTAAGACCCACCATACAGGCCTCCCCCAAGCTCGTCAGATTTACTATGTGGCCTCTTTTCATCCAGAGTTGGTTGATTCCTTTTGTAATGACATATTTCTCTCCCCTAACAATTCATAATAGCTAAAGAGAGACATTATTCTCTTCATTCATATTTTATCAAGGAAATTGTCCAATATATGGAACTTTGATATATGACAGTTAATCAACTTAAGATAATCTTTTAATCAGAATGTTACCAGACTAAAGGGGTTCATTTGCCTGCATACATCAAAGTCCAATCAAACACGGAAAGCAGTTTGCTACTGAGAGAGTAAGGGTTTGTTAGCTGGGGAGACGGAGCCAAGCCCAGACATAGGAGTAAACTAGTGCTCAAAGACCTGGCTTCTCGATGTAGGGGGGAAAAGCATGAATCATGGTGGCTAAAGGAGTTAGGGAAGGTGGGCTCTGTTGATTAGTTGGGGCCAGAGTGGGGGTACTTGATCATTGCATCAAGTCTTGATGACAGCCATGGATCTTCACTCCGTCAGGTTTCACAAGGGTGTGGTCAGTGAGGTCCTTCCACTTTTCTGAGTCTGGAGCTGAAACACAGCTGAGGCCTAGATGTTATCTCGAATTTGGCTGATACTCTTTGAGGTCAATCTTAGGGTCTTTTCCCTCAGATTTCCAAAGCTTCATTATCCTGAGGTCTTAATGATTAAGGGTGTGCATGGTCAATGGACTGGGTGGGGAGTAAGTTGTGGTGCTGGATGAGACCAGTTTGAATCAAAAGGAGAGAAGATGATAATAAAGAAATGGAGTGTCTGTGCAATTACAAGAGTCCTTTTCAGTTTTAAACCCCAGATATTTTGCTTTGAATCAGAAGTATCCCTCTTCCCCAAATATCAGAGGCTTTAGAGAAGATGAGTACCAAAGGAATTTCCTATACACTCTATAGCAAATAAAAGGAAGGAAAACACCAATTGGCAAAGGAAAAAAAATCAACTATATTCCATCACCCATGGAGCATATTAAGATATTCTAAAATTAATGGTAATGTAGAATACTCCTGGGAATGTTCACTAATGAAACAGGAAGTCAAACAAACAAACAAAAGAAATACTAAAGGAGTCTAGAATAAAGAGAACCCTATAATAAAGTAGACTGAAATAAACATCACTGCTAAGCCTTATTCCATTGGAGTACATCCTTTTGGAGTTCTTCTCACCAGTTTATCTTCCCTCCTCTTCAAGTTATAAATTTCATGCAATGTGGTGGTAATGAATGCTGCTTATTAATCAATTCCCCTCACCACTTTCCAGCCACTGGATTAGATTACATTTCTTGGACTCCTTTGTTTCAATGGGGCAAATGATACTCCTGGCCAATGAGTAATGAGCAAAAGTAACATGTATTACTCCCAGCATGAGAATTTCATTGCTTGTGCGAAGATCCTCTAGAGCTTTCTTTCCTTCTTGTGACAACTTTTGATTTCCACACCGTGATTCCTCCATCAGTATGAAATGCAATGATAATAAGCAGAATAAGCACCCAACTAAGCAGAGATTGACAGAAAGTATAAGTGAGGTGTACATTGTTGTTGTTTTAAGCCAATGATGCTTGGTGTTTTTATAGCAGCATAATAGAGTCCATCAATAATACGGATATGAGAAATGGAAAATAAAGTGAAACTAGCAATTATGAAAATAAAATTCATTCCTTTTCCTAAACTTTAACCTTGAGAATAGTAAGATAGAGCTGGATTCTGTAGACCTCTGGAAATCATTATTCAAATTGTGTTGATTGTATTTTATAAATATAAAAAAATACGTGAATCCCACTCCATTCAACTATACCCAGAAAGTAACCATGGTTCTAAAATTACATCATTCTGTACATTGCTAAAAACCTTTGAAAGAGGTGGCGATAGAATCAATATATCTATTTGAAGTATTTCAACTTCCAGGAAGGAGGGTTATTTAAAGTGATAATGGAATTATTGAATTTTTATGTTTATTGAAGAATGGATTGCGAATACATTCCTAGCAATGTCCATCTTCCATCAGCCCTGCTCCTGAATGCTGGCGTTAGACCTTGTTTTACAATTTTCTTTCACTAATTTTCTTGGACCATAATTTTAAAATACATTTTAAACTAATCTGGTATTTGACTTGTTTGTTTATACCGTTCATCTGTTACTAGTTAGGAGTGAAGATGGTAGAAAACCAGGTTGGCACGAAGCCATTCTTTTACTTGTTTAGTAGCTGGTCTTTGACAGAAGGATTCTGCCCTGGGGAGATAGCCCTGAACACTGGGGAGAGAGACTATGTGAAGAGTGATACTGTGATACATAAGAGTGCACTTTTTTCATTCCAGGAATGTTTAGAGCATCATCACAGCTTTGTGCAAGAAGGAGTCTGTGTGCATAAGAAACATAGTTAGATCCAAGGGCTTTATATAAATCAATCAAGTTTCATTCTATTTGACCTCCCTGATAATGGGAATCCCAATTTAACCTCTGCGGTTATCTAATAAAATACTTAAATAGCAAAGTGTGTGTGTGTATACATATATACATACATATATATACATATATATATATATGTGTGTGTGTGTGTGTGTGTATATATATATGTATGTATATACATATATATATTTTTTGCTGTCAAGTTTAGCAGACATCTGGTACCACAGTTATTCTATTTGTACTTGCCAAAGGGAAAATCTGCACATGCATTACTGCTAAAGAAGGCCTCTTTTAAGGCTCCCAGAGTTTCAATATTGTGACCCAAATCAGACATTTTAATAAGTAATAATGGCAAACTGTGACTATAGCAAATGAGCTTTGGAATATGCTCCATGACTAATGACAGGATTCCTGGGACTGGCAGAAAAGGTCATCATTAAGTGATTGCCAAATGGCGTAGAGATGAGACCATATGAATATTATCATGTCTATTTACAACCACTGTCTTGAAACCCATCTTATACCATTGAAGCAATTGTTAGAAGTAAATGTGCAAGACAACCATGGAATAATTGTTACGGTGAGTTTTCTCATCAGAGGCGGAGGTCCTGAGCTCAGTTCTATCATTTTCTAGTACTGAGGCTGAAGCCAGTTCATTCCTTTCACAAATATATATTAAGCACCTATTATGTATAATTTTTTTAAACTAGGCACTGGGAGTACTTTGTGAAACCAAACGTACAAATAAGCAAGAGGCATGGTTGCTGCTATCAATAAGATGGATAATATAAGGGATCCAACATCAATCAAAGGATCTACAAATAGACAGTCTATACTGTGCTGAACTTGGCCAAGGAGAGAGGAGAGCATACTCTGGGAGGAACTGACCTAGTTAGACTCTTTGCTGTAGAATGGAATGACCCTGATACCTGTCTCCCAGGATTACTATAAGATTACCAGAGATAGTATGTATGAATTGCTGATATAAAATAAGGGCAGCATACATTTCTCCCTTCTTCCTGCTTTCTTTGATCTTCCACATACAATTAAAGTGAGGGCATTAATTTCCAGATAATTTTTTACTTACCTTTGTATTCTAAAGTATTAGGAATCATTTTTTTTAGTGTGCCCCAGGCATAAAGTAGCTCTGGCCATGAGTACAGGCAACAAGCTAGGATGAACTATGGGCTGTACAATTGCTTTGCCCCTGACTGATATAAGAGCCACACCACCAATCACGTGTGCCCTTGCCCATTTCCAGAGGTTAGGAATCATTTTTATAGTCAGAAATATTAATGGCCGGCTTTGATCTACAGATGGCACTCTTCAGTGGTCGCAATCCCGGCAGGTATGTTCTCCCCCTCTTGTTCTGTCCCCAGAGGTGTATCTTTTTTAGAAGGCAAACTTGTTTTCCCATCCACCCATACAACAGCATTGAGACTTTCCCCCAAAACGTGTGTGTGTGTGTGTAAAACCTTCACTATAAAAACTCTCAAAAATCCATTTTACAAATACAGTATCTAAAACAAGACAGGAGTTTATCATAAAGTTTAGAAAGAGGCAAATTGCAACTTTGTGGACAACATAAGAAAGGAAATTAGGGAAGATGAACTGAAACTGATAGAAACAGAAACCTCATCGGGTTCTCTTGGAGGTGAATGAATTATGAAGCACAAGCAAATGACAAACTTTAATGACTCACTTTTTAAGAATTCATAGGTGTTTCTTGTGCAGAGTTCCAGAATAAAAAAATGTGCCTTTTAAAAGAGATCTCCTTTACATGTTTCATTTCAGAATAGCATAGGACACATATCATGTTGGTCTAACCATCGCAATATGAAAAGGCAGCTAAGGTGTTGACAGGTCGGAGCAGTGCTGGGGAAACATAGCGCTAGTGGGTGTTCTTTGGTCTGCAAGAACTATGGATGAAATCATGCACTATGCTGTTGACCCTGCATGATTCGAAACTGTGCTGTGCATTATAGCTTCTGTTTGCAATGGAGGCACATCCTGTAAGGGCATATGCATTTGGAAGACAGCTGACTGGTGAGGAGGAGGCTATAATGAGTTTCTATACCCACAACCTCCTGCCCCACGTATGGTGATTACTGTGGATACAGGAATTGAACCTGCAACCTAAATGTCATCCATGTCTATACCTTTCTCAGGCTAACGGAACTTAGCAGGCACTGAAGCTGGAGGCCTGGAGAACAATGTTTTCATCTTCTGGTCAAGTGAGGCCCTTGGAAAAGAAGTAAGCCTTAAGGGAATGTCTCTGCCTCTGTGGGTGGGGAAATACAGTAACCAACCCCAAAGAGCAGTGTCCATTTCCTATGTGTTTTTCAAGTGTGGTGTGCCTTAGGGAAAAGACGTGACACATTAAGCAGGAGAGACAGAGGCTTTTTGTGATGATGTGGTTTCAAGTGCTTAGGCTCCTAAGGGTCTCTCACTGCTGGCATATAGGGAACAAATGGATGAGACATTTCAGTTTCACTTGCTCCATCTCCACATTACTCTGTCCTTTGCACTAGAAAAGGATTCTCAAGGATGAGAGAGAAATGGGATTCACGGGGGAAATGAGACAGAATTAGGAGTGAATTCTGGAGGAAGGAGCCTTACGCCCAACCTCTGGACCAAGTCGCAGCAGCTGGTGCACCAACAGAAAAAGTTATGGTAATGGAAGCAGGGTCTTGTGTCCTTCAGGGAGAACAAAAGTAACTGGGGGAAATATAGGGATGCGTTGTCTGACAAGGATTCAACAGCAGCAGTGGTACTAATTGGAAGTCTGCTTTTCATTACTGCCTTGTACAGATTATTCTAAACAATGTCAGTAATAAAGCGCTTCTCCCAGATATTTTCTTCGTCTAAGCTCTGAATAATTATTATAGTTAATGTTCAGTTTTAATACCATATGTAAACTTACAATTAGTATGAACTAATTGTTCATGCCATTGTATTCTACATAGAAATTACTGAGAACTCCCAGTTATTAAATTAGCCTCTGTAGTGGATTAATTGTGGTTTCTCAGACTGCAATTCTCAGAACCTGTGTGTGCTAAATATTCTCTGAGGATGTCATTATGTTTCTTTAGATAAAATCATCCTGGATTATTGAAGAAAGGAGCCCTAAATCCAATGAGAAATAGTCTTATAAAAGACACACATTGGAGAGATACCTAGGAAAGAAGAGGGGGCCATTTGAAGACAGAGGCAGAAATCAGAATGATGCAGCCACAAGCCCAGGGATGCTGGTGGCTACCAGCAGCTGTCAGGCACAGCAGAAAAATCCCCCTTGGGCCTTTGGAGGGAGAATGGCCCTGCCAGCACTTTGATTTTGGATTTTTCTATTGTTTTCAACCACCACATAATTTGATACAGTAACCCTAGGAAACTAATAGAGTCCCTAACCTACATGATCAACTATAAGCAAATTCATTTCTAGAGTGACTTTGTGAAGGTCACTTCAGCCCCATTCTGCAGCAGGCAATGGCTTCATATGCTGTATTTAAGCTCAATATTCAAGGTAAATAATAACACAATGATTATAAAGATGAGCAAATGGAATCTGAATTATTTCACTTCTGTTATAATGTGTGACTAATGAAATTTTTATTTGTGCTTTAAGTTTAAAAGAGTTAAATAGAGCATGAACTGTGAGATGTATTTTTGTTGGTAGAGTAAATACTTTAGTTCATGCATGAAATATTTTATTGAATTGAAATAACATTTTTAACAAAAATTTTCATCATATTGTTAATTATTATTAAATCATAATAGTGTTATCACAGCAATACAGCATTATTTATTTTAAATTTTCTTCAGGAAAACATTAATATAATTAGACAGTACAAACTCAATACTATTTTTTGTATTGCTGTATTTATTATTTCCTTATTTTTTACTAGTGTGATTATATATACAATGTGCAGTACAAGACAGGTTTCACTACCTGCATTCCTTTTCTGACCATTATTATTCATATATAATATGTTATTATTCATCACATAATATGAATATTATTCATGATCATTACTGACAATAATTTGATGTATAAAGGAGAAGTTTATACACAAGGTCTCAGGACCACAACCGTGCCACATATGTAGGCATGTCCACTGCTGGCCTATTGTTGTGTGGTTAGGTCTCAGTGGTAGGTCAGGACCCTACAGTAGAAATGGTGATTGCTCTGCATGGCAGATAAGGTTGTCATGTTATGGAGGATCTCTTGTCGTAGCATGTTTTGGAGTCAGAAGAAGGATTTCTCTATTCTCTATCTGGCATGAGGGAAATAATGTGGCTAAAAATGTCTCAAGACCTATAGGAGGTGCAACAGTGGCTTTCCTGAGTCAGAGTCTAAAGACAACATAAACCAATGCTGGCCTTTGTGGCTGCTGTCCAGAACAACTTCTCCTTACTGGTCACCGCTGTCTGCTTTTTTAGCCTTCTCAACTTCCTTGGGGAAGTGAGTAGGATGGGACACCCAACTGACTGAGAATATATTTCTATCCCCTTTGCATAATGAAAGCTACAAATAGAAATTTTAGTTAAATTGAAAAAAAAAAAACAAAAAACTTTTTTCTCATCCTCACTGTGGACCAGAATTCATATCTGTAATATACATTTTCTAGAGAGTACACTAAAATTTAGGATATGTGACTTATCTAAAGTCTCACAAATAATTAAAGAAAGAACTAGTATTCTAACCCAGGTCTCTCTTGTTTCAAGAACCTTACTCTCTCTACTAAGTTAGGCTATATTCCAGGAACTGCTGAGACTTCTGAGAAGGACAAGTTAATCCTGTTCCAGGGCTGTGACAAAATGTTGGTCCCTAAGTTTTAGAATTATTTCCTTTTAAATTTGTGGTTATTTTTTCTTCTTGGTTTATTTTGTAAGAGCAGGATGGCTCAGCGACAAGTTATATTTACAAAGATGATTTGTAATCACATCTTCACCTCTCATGTCCAGTGACTTGGGGAACTTTCTTGAGTCCTCACTATCTTTTATCCTTATCTCTATGTGAGAAGTAACTCACAGATATTCTGAAATTTAACATTGTAAATATAAAGCATTATAAACCAGAACTATTTTATAATGAACTTTATGAAGGCATCATGTTCCAGAAAAGTTGCAAATGCCACTAACATTCCACATACAGCCTCTCACCACTAGTATTTGAAAAGGTGTCTAATAAACGAGGACTACTGTATTTATTTATCCACTGAGTTATTGCTTATTTTTGTTGACAATGTTGAGTGTCCAGGCCTGCCTAGTGGATATAGAAAAAGATTCAAAGTAGACAGGGTATTAATTCCCTGAAAATTCTCTTTTTGTTATAACTTGCTGATCCTCTCAGCATGAAATTGATTAAGAAATTCACATCACTTAATTCTTCTCATAATCACGTAGTTTAAAACTTGCAAGGAAGAATTCTTTTTTAATGGGTAATGAGCCAAGCGAGGCATGGAGGGTGGGATGGAGATAGAATTGGCTATTCAAATGCACATTTCTCTCTTCTTATGAAATGTCCAGATAAGCAGTATTCCCAGCTGAGCTTCACAGATCAGAATTCTAGAAGGCTGGTGCATTGGTAGACAGAAAAGAAGGGGAAGACAGGTTGTGGAAAAT
The DNA here is from genome assembly GCA_004026585.1 of Noctilio leporinus. Taxonomy (NCBI): domain Eukaryota; kingdom Metazoa; phylum Chordata; class Mammalia; order Chiroptera; family Noctilionidae; genus Noctilio; species Noctilio leporinus. Next base: position 193,301 of record PVIW01000107.1, read on the forward strand.
GGAAAAGAAACAAAACTAAAATAAGTCATCCTAGCTGCTTCTGGTTGGAGCTAGTGGAAAGGAAGTCAAGTGTGTATGTGAGGAAAGGCAAAGTATTAAAAAGAGGGCCTTTAAAATATTTCTGTAGGAAACTACAGGGGGAAGGAAATTACGAACAGGTATCTCTCACCGAATCTTCATACATCCAGAGATAGTTTCCAAGAAGTAGAAAAAACAAAAACAAACAAACAAAAAAAGAACATGGGATTTTGGAGACATATTGACATGGGCCTGAATCTCTTCTAGTTAATACAAGTGTGACTTTGGCTACCTCCCTTCCTGAATCAGTGTCTCCTCACCTGTTGTCCAGTAGGCTATTTCTTATTGGTTGTTCAGGGGTTAAATTCCCTACATTTACTATTTTATGCCTTTGATCATTGTATTAAATTTGTTTGAAATTCATGTTCTTATGTCTGTCTGTTCTGATTGCTGAGTTCAGTGAGGGTCACAGTGATATTTCAATTCTCCGCTTAGCCAATGTCATCACCACTTCATTTTCACTGTAAATTCAAATGGGTTACTTGGTGACTTTCAAGATGGGAAGCTAATGGATATATATATTTGCTTTTTTGTAATTGTTTGCTTGAACTGTGTGTCTCAAGGAGACTGTACTTCTCTCTTGTACCTTGAGAAGAGGGGCCTAGGCCTTACACACTGTTCTTTAATGAGTCTGTTCTGACTCTCCTCCACTGAGACCCTTTCCTACTAAGCAATAATTACTTGAGGCCCCAGAAATACATCCATGTTAGCTCATGCCTTCTTATAGATTATGCTGTGGATACCAGAATGCAAGAATTCCTGCCTTTGTTGACCCTGGCAATGAACATGTGCTTTGTACTTGTACATTAAATTGTACTTTCAAGTCCAAGGCTGGATCTGTACTGGAGGGTGGACTTTGCTGGTAATAGGCTGACCTCTAGGACTCAGTGAAAGTCCCCGGGGAAGGGGCATGTATGTGGGTAGAGCTTGAGGCTGCAGGCTGTGTGGGGTCCCCCAAATGTCATGGAAAAGGGTACAGAAAAGAAGGTTAGGCCAGACCTCCTCTGTAGACAGTTCCTGGCACAGAACTCTAAAGAGTCTGAAACTCTAAATTCAAATCTGACCTTCTGGGCCATTATGAAGGTCAGAATTAGCACATTTTTGGAATAGTGAGCTTGATTTATATCTTTAACTATTTAGATATATGACAAACAACTCTCCATTTGTACTCTTGCCAAAGTTAGGAATGTGCCTAGAGAAATCCATCTTCACCATCCTCTTTTTAGGGACAAATGTAGGAAACTGCTTTATATAGCATGGGTGTTAATTTCCAAATCATTCTAGTATCCTTTTTGGGAAGGGTGTTACCTCATTTCAAGAGGTTCTTCCACTCTGTTTGGATCCCATGTATTTCCTTTAGGCCTTTATCTTTAGATTGGCTTTTATGTTTGCCAAGAAATATTTAGCAACACTTTGAAAGATAATCAATGAAACATCATGGTCCATTCCTGTCAAAATTCTGTAGCCAGCAGGATGTCCCTAAAGGAAAGAGGTGTCACGGAGTGAAAGAGGCTGCACAACATCCAGAGATCTCCATGTCTTAATAACCCTCCCAAAGGTCAAGGAAATAGAATATCCTTGAAGTGCTTGAACAGTTGCACATGTTTTTCCCCATGCGTCTATCTAGCCTTGTGATTTTTATGTAACAGTCACACAGTAAATATTGATGCAATTGAATTGAATTGTTGTAATACAGGGAAGTTACCTAAGGAAATACTGGTATCCCTGCTACTGCATCAGCCTAGAAAATATGAGTCAGATGTTAAACCTGTTCGAATATTCTCCTCATAAAGCTTTATTTGCAATCATTAATGCCAAAAGCTGAAAATCTTACCAAATACCGAAGAATGTAATTTTACAAACATGTGCTAACACTGGGATTCATCCAAAGCTTTACTGTTAAACCCTTCACTCCTTGTGCTTCCCTGCTGTCTCCAATTAGAGCATTCCTGTTATCCTCTAGGATTTTTAACACATTATCTGGACAAATTTTAAATACCATTCAATGTTCATTGAAAAATAAATTCACTGTAGAAAGAAAAGTACAAGCCAGGGCACATTTTCTATGTATTCTGTTTGTAAGTTTATTATTATAAAGCATTTATCCAAATAGCCTTCAAAGATTATTTCTTATCATGTTGCATTTTCTAAAATGGAGAATTATTTTTAAACTTTCTGTCTCATCACCTTGTTTAAGAATGTCAGTTTCTCACAAATGAAATGCCTATTAAAATTTGCATTTCTCTGTAGTGTTCTCCTCCTATTTTGATGCTGCTCTCAGTGCAAAAGTGTAATCCTTAACCTTTGACTTCTGATGTACTTTGTAGAGTTCCTTTTGGGTTGCAGGAGCTTGACTGCCAACAACATGTCAGCAAGGAGAGGAAAAGTTGCTTTGAGGGAGGTGGACTTTCTCTAGGAAAGTGTGTATTGTGACTTGATCCTTGATTATTCATTTTCATGTGTATAAATTGTCCTAATAGTCACAACATCCCTATTTAATGTGATAGATATTTAAAGAAAAGAAAAGAACCTTGTAGAGGTAAGTAAGATGACTTTCTCAGAATAACGTGGACAGTGAGAGAATTGGGGTTAAAAATCCCAGAAATACCTTTTTCTGAAACTTGGGTGTTTCTAACTTGCACAGACCTTCAGTTCTCTGCTAGAATATCTTTGTCAATATTCACATCTAGGTTAGATCTACCATCTTACCAAGTATTTATTATTTGTGCCAGTACAAGCAAACCTAGAGTTCTCTTTTCCACCTACCTGTTATACAATTATTATTACATTTTGATAGTTGCCACAGGGTCACTTTGTGAACTTTCCGTTTGAGTTAATGTACGTAATCTTTGTACTGGAACATCTCATTTGTACTTGAGTTAAAGTGGATGTTCAGGAATGTTAGTGAAAAGTAAAAAAAAAATTATCTGTGGAAAGCTCTGGGATAATTGAAGTCGATTGACTTATTTATACACAATAGCTGCAGACAAATGGGGTATTTGCTGAAATAAAGCCATATTTCTGGGAGGTCACTTCATGGCAAATGGTCGTATGCTATATGTGTATATATATATATATATATATATATATATATATATATATATAATATCAATTATACTACTGCCACATGTTAAAATTAGAGTGCAGAGATTTTTTAATGAAAATTTTGAAGTAGGGCAATAAATTCTGACCTATGATTATGAATTCATGTTTCTTATTATATACATTTGAGGCATGGAAAATACAGGCAATGAATAAGTGAAGAACTATTTCCTTTGTTCACTTGTTCTGCAAATGCCCAGAAAATCTCTCTTGTGACATGTTAATTACAGAAGAATTAAAGTTCTAGTTATCACAACAGCCTCATACAGGAGTCCAAATATTGACTCCTGTAATTCTTTCTCCACATGATTGACAGCGTACTTTGATCCCAGGTCTGATGATGTTTCTCCCATGTAAAACCTTTCACTGGCTTTACATTGTATGGATAACACAGTCTTTTGTTTGGCACACAATGATCTTCATCATTGAACTTTTTTTTTTTTTTAAGATTTTATTTATTATTTTCATAGAGAGGGGACATGAGGGAGGCATAGAAGGAGAGAGATATCAATGTATAGTTGCCTCTTACCTGCCTCCAGCTATGGACCTGGCTGGAGACCTGGCTTGCAACATGATTATGTGCCCTGGCTGAGAGTTGAACCACAACCTTTCCATTCACAGTCCAGCAGCTATCCACTGAGACACCAGCCAGGGCTTGAACTTCTTTCTACCTCTTCAACTTGGCTTCATTGCTCCCTTCAAAATGCTACATCCTTCATCTTACTTGATAAACTGCTTATAACTTAAAGTCTCCAGAGTTTCTTGCTTATGAGACCCTATTTCCCCTTAGTCTTGGTATAAGAGAGAACTAGCTGCTCAACAATAGCTATTCTACTCTTCTTATTGGACACATTGCTGCTTAGCTAGATTGTATTTCCCACTGCCTTTGCCACAGGATGAAGTCACAAGGCCTAGTTCTTGCTCATGAAAGGCAATAAGAAGAGATTATGTGTTGTGTCCAGGCCTGAGTCTGAATATGTTGAGTATGTTTTTTCACATTCTCTTCATATTTTCCACTGGTTGGAACCCAGGTAGTTTGTAACCTTCTCAGGGTCATAATTGACAATGCAAGAAAAGAACTATGTTGTTGGCCTAGCATTTACATTTGGATGGTATAAAAAAGAGGAAAAGCCTCCTTGTTTTTTAAGTTTACTGTACTGTTAGGCCTCTTTATTAGAGCATCCCAAACTTTGCTTAATGAAGAAACAATCTTCCTTTTACTTGCTCTGTGTTTATCTTTTGTATCTAAGTTTAGATATTTTGCTTGATTGACCTCTCACTCCAAGTCCAGGGAACTCAATTATATTCTTTTAATAGTATCTGGTTCTTAAAAATATTGACCTATTGAACATATGCTATATTTGAGGGATAATTTAAAGCAGATATATGCATCTTATTTGATATAATAATCTTATTAAATAGGTATTAATGTATTTTTCTTTATATCAATGAGAAAATAGTTACAAAAAGGTTAAATATGTCTGTATTTTTCAAAGGATACCTGCAGCAATGTTTATGTTATGTGTTCTCTTATCATGTGACTTTAGTACTTCTGAGAGATGGGATCTGTATTTCCTGCCCCTGAATCTCTGTGGATTTGTGACTAGAAAAGATCCTCTCTGACTTCTAAGACTAGGTTGGGAGCAGTACCAATTGCTCTCAGCTGGTTCTCCTGTGATGCTCACCTGACCTCTCAGGAGCCATGCAAAAGATCTGTGGGAAGTCTAGCTAACAGGGTTTGGCCATTATGTTCTGGCCAACAGGTAGTGAGATTCTCAGCCATCATCTATTGCTAGACATATGACTCAGGTTGCCTCCTGGTGACTCCCACCCTGAGCAATCCTCACCTTGAGCTTCTGAGTCTTCTTAGATGAAACTCCAAGCATGTGGAGTAAAAATAAGTTATCATTATGCACTTTCTCAACCCATGACCACAGTATAATAAAATGATTGTTTTAAGCTGATAAGTTTTGGTGTAACTGAAACATTGCCCAAAGTGGGAAAAAAAAAAAAAAAAAATCTAGTAAGTAGATGATCTCATTCCTTGTGCTTAGTTTCCTATATAGAAACCGTTGGTTTGTTTGCATCTCCAGCCGATTTATAGAGCAGAAAATTTTTTTCTTACTCATACAAGACAGCAAGGATTTTCACCTGTTTTGCTCATTTCTATACCCCATAGTACAGCAGGTTGTCTGATACCTACAGAGTAAGCACTCAAAAATATTTGTTTGATGAACAAATAAATGATAGTCTACGATTGGAAGTACTGAGAGCCCTGACTTTATCTTATAGAATTCCACAGGCACCTAGTTCAAGGTAATGTTTGTTAAGCATCTACAAGTTACTCGACCAACACTGTGCTTTACAAATATTAATATTTAATCCTTACATCTTCACAATGGACATGTAATTAAAAGGCCCACCTTACAGAGAAGGAAATGGTGACTTCAGATTAATAAATGGTGTACTTTAGGCCCTTAGTTATAAAGGGAAAGAATTTAGATCTGAACTCTGACTCTAGCCTATGCTGATGACTCTTCATCTACCTCTTTCTTCTCTCTACCCATCTTCACTCTTCACTCTGCACTCAGCTGGGAGACTGTGCTGTTTGGATTGTATCAATTAGGCTCTCTTTCCATCTGGCTCCTGAAGACAAAAGGACAACCAGATGAGAGGGCAGAAGGAGAGAAGTTTGTGGTAGCCATTTATCTATCTGTCTGTGCAAGGCTGTGGATTGTCAGCAACTGCATTTCTCTGATTAAAAGAGGACAACCTTCTCCTTTGGTGATTTCTGTCCAAGTTCCATGAACAAATCCCTTTTTTGATCTGAGGCTTAGGAATAGTAGTAGATTCTTGCTGTCGCTAGAGGAATCTGATTTCTCTCAATGCTTCTAACACATTTGTAAACATGGCTTCATGAAGCTCCCTTTATTCATTTCTTTGCTTGTGCCCTCTGCAGCTCTTCCCTTACATATGTGGGGAGCAGCAGGTGAAATTGAGACACACATATCACATCATATGTCACTATGTGAAATACATGCCATAAGTCACATATAAAATATTTATGAGGTTTAAATCATTTACAAACTGCTTAAAGAATGCTACATTCTTTTACCTTGACAAATGTTTTATTACAAATGACCTGAAAGACCAGGTTTAAGTATAAGATGACTATACGTCTTAGAGTTCCATGCTGGAATATGAAGGCATGTTGGTTGTCTCTCTCTTCTCTTCCATATGGACACCACCCTGCACTTTGAAGGGCCTCATGCACATATGTGTAGACGCCCATGTAGTTAAGATCCATCTGCAGACACACAGCCAGCCATTTCTTTACCACCTGTTGAGCTCACAGGTTTGCATACTGGTTATATAGTTTACTTTTGGCAAGTTGAATTTACTGAAGGGGCACTACAAGAATTTCCAAGTAGACACAGACTATTTGGGCAGGAAATATTAAAGGTATCAGGTACCTGAAGCAGGGTCTAGAAAAAGGTACATGGCTCCTAAAGGACACAGCTCTTTAGAATATAGACTGTTTGTCCTAGGGGGAAGAATATGGCTGGAAGAGTAGAACAGGGTCCTCTAAAATAGGGGACCCCTCCGGCAGTCTATGGCAGAATAGCTCATCTCTTTCCTTTCAGGACACTGGCTAATGTATCACCTCCCATTCAGTAGGGTTCTTTGCTCAAGAACGTAATGAATATTTATTAATGAAGGCAATGATTGATGTGATAATCAGATCTTCTGGGAGGAAATCTTAGTTTACTTTAACATTTCAAAAGTCTTTGTTATAGCCCTGGCTGGTGGCTCAATGGATAGGTACCAGCCTGCAAATCCAAAGGTCACTGGTTCAATTCCCAGTCAGGGCACATAACCAAGTTGCAAGCCAGGACCATAGCTGGAGGCAGGTGAAAGACAATCACACATTGATGTTTCTCTTCCTTTCTTCCTCCCTCCCTGCCCTTCTCTCTAAAAATAATGAACAAAATCTTTAAAAAAATCTTTGGTATAGGCCAGTGATTTTCAACTGGTGTGGCTTAAGAATTTCTAAAATATGCAATACATGACTATTTAGTTAGGAACACTGCTCTCTTTTCCCTTAGATTGTCAAATAAAAACAAAATGACAATAGCTAACACATCAATACTCATCTGGCATGAATGCCTTGTCTTGAGCCATAAAGAGATCTTATAACAGAGTTGCTTCTTATTGGTCATGTTGCATAATAAGGTTGCATCTGATTGGTTAACTCTTGGTAACAGAAATCCTTATATACAAGCATAGGCACCTGAATTTTAAAAAGTCACTTTAGAGCAAAAAGAGTAGGTAATTACTATCTTTTGTAAAATCATTAAAATTATATCTATTTTTATCAGATCAGCAAAAAAAAACATATTTTGGGGTATGCCACATAATTTTAGTAAATGGTTTATGCATGCCATGAGATAAAAAAAGATTGAAATTCTCTGTCTCAGGTATAGATAAAAATTTTTATTTCTTTCAGTTTGGAAGTTTAGTTAACAACTTTCACCATAAATGTCCTAGATAATGCACCACTTGCTGAAAAAGTAATTTTATGCCAGAGAGATAATTCTAATCTGTTTCAAATGAGTAGGCCTCCATGAGATAGAAAATTCCTGTCAGAAAGTTTGCCAGGACTCCAAGTGACAAAAAGAGGATACCAACTCACCTGGCTGGAAACTCTCTGATTTCAGAGAAACCCAAACTAAAGCAAAATAAAGATTAAACACACACCTGAACATCTATTCCTGAGATACAGAGTTTAAAATCCTGTGCTTCATACTCATTATTAATAATTCTGAGCCTTGGATAATAAAGGATTCTCTCTCTAAAGAGTTTTGTCTGTGTATCCAGTTAGACTTTCCATCTCCTCCTGGCAGAAACGACACTGCTAGCAGTTACTCTTAGGTTAGCAGTCAGTACTTTTGACAACCTGAGAGACAGGCCATCTATCAACACCGCTTTCGGATGGACAGTGCTCGCCTATGTAATTACTCTAACTCATGGTCCAGGACCAAATATTAACAGGCTAAACTGATCAAAGTGACAGATAGCTACTCTGAGTTTACTTGTAGTTAGGTGCTCCCCCCTTAAAAAAAACCATAGAGGGAGCAGAAAGAGAATGAGCAGTCAGCAGTTACCTTTGACTGGGCACTGTCCAGTGATCAGGTTGCAGTTTTCTGGGAAAGTGAGTTAAATGGCTTTATTGTGTATGTTTTAATTTAAAAAAACATCAATTGTATAAGTTTCTTTTCCTACAGAGAGGGCAGTTTAGTTTTAAATTCTTAGATGAACAGAATCACTAATCTAGGGAAGACATAGAGATCATGCTACTCTACATGTAATTCATGACTATTGGCCCATGGTGACCTAAGTGTAGTTTTATAGTTCACAAAAGATTGAGAAAAATCATCTAGTCTGTCACCATTAAGAATTTGAGGAAATGAGCATATATACTAATGATTCATTTAATCATTTATTCTTCACATCAAAAAATATGTTGAACATTCATGATGTGCCAGTTATTACACTAGAAATTGCTGCTAGATGGATGAACAAAGCCAGCCATAATTAGCCCTCAGTGAATCTCAGATCCAATTGAAGGGATAGATATTAATCACATTTTTTGCATAGATATAAAATCTTAAGTCTGGAATGGAGACAACCTGAGGTTGTATATGAGTAAAGTAAGTAAAAAAGAAAAAGGAAAAAAAAGAAAGGAAGGACAAACAGAAGAAAGAAAGAAAAGAAAAGAAAGAAAGGGATGGAGGGAGTGGGGAGGGAGGGAAGGAAGGAAGGAAGGAAGGAAGGAAAGAAGGAAAGAAGGAAGGAAGGAAAGAAAGAAAGAAAGAAAGAAAGAAAGAAAGAAAGAAAGAAAGAAAGAAAGAAAAAAAGAAAGAGAAAGGAAAGAAAGGTGTATCTCAGACAAGAAGAAGCAGTACCTCAGAATGTGACCCTAATTGAAACCAAGGCTTTACAGAGGTAATCCAATTAAAATGAGGTCATTATTGTGGTATTGTATTATGAAAGAGAGAAACTTGGACACAGGTACAGGCATATTACAGTGGTAAAATAATGTGAAGACACAAGGAGAGTACAATCATGTGAATGGAGTGAAGCATCCAAAGACAAGAAATGCCAAGGATTATTAGAAAACACCAAAGCTAAACATCAAGGAAGGATTCTTCCCTAGAGTTATCAGAAAGAGCATGGCCCTGCTTCTGTCCAAATATCAGGCTTCTGTCCTCCAGAATGATGAGGAAAACATTTCTGTAGTTTTAAGCTACCTAGTCTTTGATAATTTGTTACAGCAGCCTTAGGAAATTAATACAGGTGCTATTGCAGAAGACCAGGTAAAAGTTGAAGTTAGCTCAGATCAGGATGAAAATAGAAATGGAGTGGGAAAATGGTTTCTAATTTTCAGAGTTCTGATGGACAGTTAAAATGGACAAGGATGGATGACTAGATGTGATATGGAGGATGAGGGAAAAAGGTGTCCATGATGATACCCAGGGTCGTTGCTTGCTCAGCCAGGTGAATGGTGGCACCCTTCTCTGACCTTGAAAACATTAGAAGGATGCCAGGCTTGTGGAGGAAGATCACCTACCCATATTAGTTGGTGGTGTCTTCATGAAATCCAAGAGGTAGTGGAATGTAAATTTTGAAGCTGAAATGAAAACTATGGACAAGACGTAGATGTTAAAGAATCATCTCTATCAATTATATAATGGAAGAAGAAAATAGCGGGAAAGAGAAAAGAGCTTAGGATGGAGCCCTTTAGGAATACAAACTATTAATAGTTATGTGCAAAAATATGTATTTGTCATTCAGACTTAACAACAGTTTAAGGAAAAGGCTTGAATATATAATACAAGCTGGTATTTCAAACTTCAACCATCTATATAGACATTTATGAATTTAGGGGCAATCTATTTCTATGGAGGTGAAAGGTTTAAGATATTATCGCTACTTCAGAAAGGTGTATGGAGATAAAGATCATCCAAATGAAAAGAGCAAAGACTATTTATTAAGAGCTTGCTATAGCAAGGGAGTCAGATGCAGTCACTTGTGTTTTGGTAGGGAATCAAGGCAGTGGTCAGACTTCATATTTGTCCATCACTAATGTATAAGCTCTTCTCTAATATCTGTATTGCCTTTGTACTCGTTCAGGGCTATCACAATAACAGGCAAGAACCCAATCCTAAATGACATAAGTAAAAGTTAGGTGGAAAGTTATGTGATATAGGTATTCTACTTGTCTCTATCATGAATGGGACTTTTTAAGCCAGCCTAGCTTAATCACAGATAAGCTCTCCTGTAAAGATCAGATTTCTGTGTCAGGTGATGTGTGATATTGTGATATAAGACCACTCTTTTTCTGTGTTTTCTTTTTCATCTTAAAATATACTACTACTGTGAACTCATCATGGTAAAGAGAATGAGCAGCCAGCAGTTACCTTTGCAGTAACTGATAAAGCAGTTGACATTATCATCTAAATTTTATTTTGTCTTGTAAGGATTAGATTCTGAAATTCTGTGTAGAAAGAACTGAATGATATTCAGGTCACTGGGCGAGTAGGACAGGGTAGGGCTTAGAGAGTATCTAGAATCTGCATTTGTACATATGTACACTGTTTCAGAATGGAAGTAATTTTAAAGTTTTTAAATGCACACTTTGCACAAGATTTCATAAATATTCACTGTGCACATCAAAGATCATTATCCTTGACCTTTTATGGTAGGGCCACAATGGGGAAAGCTGATGAATTTGCAATTCTAAATTGTCACTGACACTGATTCTATTTTTTGACTCCCAATGTCCCCCTCTTTTCAGAGATGGTTACCTATAGCCTGCCTATAATTGACTCAGAATTTAACATAATCCTGGGCCAGGTGTCTTACCAATAAAAATACACTTTATTAATTAATATGAAATAATTTAAGCCTCACCGACTGAAAGAGCACTATGTAGGAGGCATTTGTACACTGAAAAAAATTATGAAGATTATATATGGTTAGAAAAAATTATTAATAAAGTTATGAATTCTATACTTTTATTGAAATATCTATATCTAAACTATTGTTAAAAGTGCTTTCTCCTGTCTGTACTGAAGCTGACTTTGCAAAGAACTGGGTTATCTTTGGGATGGAATGTAAAGTTTGTGGAAGTGCAAATATACTTTCACCTTTGGTGTCACCTTTGGTGACAGAAGTGACAAACATAAACCCAATTCCTAGGTTCATTATTTGCTCAGCTGTGAATAGAATACCTTCCTTGGCCACAATAAAACAATGTTCTATACTTTCTTTTATCATTATTAACTCAATGTCAAAAATACTTTGAAATTATATTAAGTATGTATTAGTAAGATAGATCTTATAGTTTAAATACAGTGAATTGAAGTGTTTAAACTCTGTCAATACATTTGTCTTCCCCTGAAGGATGGGATTAAGTCAATGGGTAGATAGGTGGATGGAAGATACATGGAGAGAACCAGGTAGGTGGGTAGGTAGAGATAGATTGATGGATAGATAGACAAATATATTTAAGCTTAAAAATCACTTTTCCAAATACTTTTACATTTGAGGCACTTAAAAACTTCTAAAAGTATTAATTTCTCATTTCAAAAGTAAGGAAACTGAGTTCAAATTAATTATATTATCCAATTCCTAGAACTGAAATGTTTCCTCCAGAAATTAAGCCCATTTTCTCCCTCATAATTTGCCCCTTTTGTCTAGCCTAATACCAAGATACCAGGATAAGAAATCAAGAAACTTAGTGCTGGACCAATGAGACAAAGTGTAGATATACAAAGTTATATAAGAAGAGGTGAAAGATATAAGGACCGTGGTTTCACAACTCTGATATGGGACACTTACATATGGGGAAAGTAGATCAAAGTAGTATCAAATATTCTGGAAATATCTAGGATGGATGCTTCTCTGTCATAATAATTAAAATATGAAATGCATATTATAGGACCTAAAAATAAAATGTATTCTAATATGTCGCATTACATTGTGCCATGTATGTTATAGTATTACAATCCAGTTTTGCAGATCCACTGAGTATGTAGTGTGTATGATATGGTCGCCTACTTCCTTCCACTTTCCCTTCCACCCACCCTTAAAATTGCTTCCCCTATGAACCAGTTTCCCTTTAGTGAGGATTTATGATCGTTGCTCTGAAGTGGTCCGGAGGGGAGCCCTGGAAGCTCATTTTCCCCGACACATCGAATACATACACACCGCAAAATCTGCTACCTAGTGAGTTAAAACCCCATAATTACAGTAGTGAAGGGAAAATTACTCAAGCAGATTTGGTTAGCCACAGTAACAAGACTTACAACCTTTACGAGGGCCTTTGGGCCTTAATCATTCAGCAGCTGCTGCCAGACAGACCCTGGTCTACAGCAGTTAATTTGCATCTCCCTTCCCCTTAAGCAAGCTGTCTAGTTTCCTTGTTGCACTTGACCTGTTTTTGAAGCTCCGGCCCCTGTCAGTAGCAAATGTCCATCTCTGACTTGAGGAAGAATGATTTTAATTAATACTTTTTTTTTTTTTTAACAAATCAAAGGGCCTTTAGGAAATAAAATTAAAGGATTCTGTAGAAGAATAAGGCCTGGCAACTTTCTAGCTGAGTCGTAAATAAATTTGTCAACAAGCCATTCTTGCATGGGCCAGGTCCTTAGGGGACCCTGAGAAAGTCACTGCCACCCATAAGAGGAGCTTCCACGATAAATTCAGAGATGATTATCCGCACATTTTGCTCCCAATCATGGCCATCTGTTAGTTACTTATTGTGGGACTGTCAGAGCTGGGAGTAATTCTCTGCCTTTTCTTGCCACCTTGATTAGGCACCAAAGAATGGAGTCTTGAATTGAGCTCTGCCATAACCATTTCTTTTGATTTTCTTATGGTAGGTGCCATGCGATTTGAAGGCTGGATCATTATTCAAATCATGACACAGATGTTTTCTTGAATGATATAAACTCCTGCCTAAGGTTAAAAACATTAACTTCCATTGTCATTAAAACAATGCTCAGTATATTTTGAACCACAGAAGAATACGCACAGTCAGGAGGCAGACAATTGGAGTGTAAGTATAGCAAGCACTTTTCTTCCTTCTCAGATGTTTTCTCAATAACGCCACTTCCTTTATTTTAATTGACCAGGGAAACGAAGGGGGAAAATGAAAGCTTGCTTGATGCTTTTTTGTTTCTTTTTGGGGATGATTTAGCAGTGAGTGTGCTTGTGGATGTATTCACTGATATACATCTGAGTGTACACACACACACATACGTACGAGTGCACACGTACAGATGACATTACTTTTTTTAGATCTAGTTACATGACCTGATGCAAAATTAAAATGTGGGGCTCCTTGTTAAAAAAAAAAAATATTAAGAGTTTTAAGATGGTGTAGCAGACCATGAATCTTCACCTCTGTGAGACCACACTGGACACATGCAGATATGGTCAGCTTTATCTGTTGGGTTCTCAGTCCCTGGTGCTGAGATCAAAAGAGCCTGGATCAAGTCAGACCCTTTCCCTTCTTTGGCTTGTGGAGATGAATGATAGAAAGTTAAACAAAAGTGAGGTCCTCCGTTAGCAATCCAGCTCAATACAAATGTTAAACTAGTACAATTGGAGATAAACTAGTACAATTGGAGGAAAAAAAGTAGGAAAAAAGTTTTCTAATTTGCAGTGAGAATCTTTTTGTTTGGTAACGAAGCTGAATGCAAGGAGAGGGGGAAACAAAGCTGGTGCCGCCTTGCCGCTGGTTTAATTATTTTCCCATCTACTCTAGTTTTTGAAGCTTATCAGAACAAAGTACTGTGGGCAACCCAGCTGTCACTGTTATCATTGTGGCTGGGAGTGTTATAGTCCTGATTCCCATTGTAATGCAATTAATCTTTTGCTTTGCACTAATGGATGAACAAGCATATTTACCGCAGCATAAAATCCTAATTATTTTTTGAACAGATGCATAAAAGGAATGTAAATTAATGGCAAATGACAATTATGACAAATGTGTACTATATCTTTAAATGCCAGGGTTCCTGTGGTGTGGACAGCCTTTGCTCAGATACAAAAACTGTCACATTTGCATTTACCTATGTGGGGACATTGCACTCAACATCTATTTGTAGAGGGAGCTTGTGTTTTTAGACCACACTGAGTAGAAATTACATTACATACTAGGTCTGTCCCAAAAGTTGGTGATGCAAACTGTTTTAATTACATTGGTTCGATACTTTCGGGATAGACCTCATGTGTTGGCAAGCTTGTTCACAGTAGAATAACACTCATCATGAGCTATTGATACTATTACTGCTTTTAAAAAATCACTTTTTATTATTACTTGTCATAACCTAATACTTGTAGCAATAGTTGTAAATAGTAAGTTATTTTCTTCTGTATAAAGCATTGCCATATTTCCACCAAAACATCCTCATTAAAAATCTTCATTTAGTCTTGGCTGGTAGCACAGTGGATAAGGTGCCGGCCTGTGAACCCAAAGGTCGCAGGTTCGATTCCCAGCCAGGGCAACATAAGTAGGTTGCAAGCCAGGTCTCCAGTCAGGTCTGTGGCTGGAGGCAGGTGAAAAGCAACCATACATTGATGTCTCCCTCCCTCTCTGCCTCTCTCTCTCTCTTCCCCTCTTTCTAAAAATAATAAAATAAAATCTTTAAAAGAAAAAAAAATCTTCATGATTGCCCAACATGGAGAACTTCGACAAAAATAATTTAAGAAAAAAGAAGCCAAGTAAAAAGTAGCACATAGTGTATGATTCCATTCATATAAAGTTCAAGTATAGTAAAAACTGTTCTCCTTTCAGTAGTTAGTATAGCAGTGTTTTGTTGGACCAAGGAACACCTGGGAAGGCTGCTGGTGGGGTCCTGCTAATGGCTGCTTTCTTGATCTGAATGCCAGGCACATAAATGGTTGCATTTGTAAGTATGCATTGAATTATACAATTGGGTATGTGCACTTCTTCTTATGAGTATTGTACTTCAGTAATAACAACTTGAAAGAAAAACCTTTTCATGTTTTATCAATGTTATTATTGCTTTTAAAACTGAGGTTCAACCCTGGCTGGTGTGGCTCAGTGGCTAGGCACTGGCCTGCAAACCCAAAGGTCGGTGGTTTGATTCCTGGCCAGGCACTTAGCCAGGTTGCAAGCCAGGTCCGTAGCTTGGGGCAGATGAAAGGCAACCATACGTTGATGCTTCTCTCCCTTTCTTCTTCCCTCCCTGTCCTTCTCTCTAAAAAATAATAAATAAATCTTTAAAAAACACAAAAAACTGAGGTTCAGATTGGATGAGCTACAGACCAAGGCAAAAAAGATAAAATGGAATGGGGTGGAACAATGCTTTGAATCAATGCCTCCTTCAATTTCAAGGTGTATGGGCTACACCATAAGACCGGCCTTTCTAGCTCCTTGCATTCAGTGATCTGCGATACTAGAAGAGTTCAACATGGTATCAGGCGCTTTACCGTGGAGTGGAGAAAAGTGATGATGCAGATGTGGGAAAGTTGAGCCTGCAACCCCCACTCTCCCAAACATTACCTTTTAAATTCTACTTCCAATATTATTTCCAACACAGGAAAAACAAATGGCTTTGTGAAGGGGAAAACTACTACTGTTTGCAAGATCACTTTGCTGGTTCATCATTACTGGTGTGAAGTGCTTTCCAACCGTTATCACTCTCTCTTATGTAGATGGTAGTTTGTGGCTAAATAGTCAGGATGTTACTACTTTTGTGATGCACCAGTAGAGTCATAAAAGATTTTATTGGAAGAGGCCCCATTAAATTGCTGTTCCCGTATGTGCATTTTCACTATGTCAAATATTTTTGGAATATACCTCAAGTTCTATTTCATACTGATGTGTTCAGGTTTCTGCTGCAGTTTGTCAACTTGAGTCATGTGTTTTACACCCTTCCGAATACCTCTGTTGTCTTTCAATGACCTTTCTCAATTCTGATTTAATCAAGGAGTCATAACAGGGGTAACCTACAGACCATCCGAGGTCCGTTCTTGTTCACACCAAAGCCCTGAGGAACTGTGAATAACCCTGCCTTGATGAACTTACTCTAAGAATGCAGAAATTCCTCCTGGCTTACTCTTCTGCCTACCCACATCCTCCTCCTGCCCTTTCTGCTCTCACTACTTGGCACTGAAGCATCCTATTTTTTTCTTCTTATTATTTTGTTTTATTTTGGATTTAGACATTCAGATAGCACACTGTGACTTTTATGTGAACATGACTGCCTTTACACCATGTCACTGAAAACTAGAAGAAAAAAAAAAAAAAAAGACACCTCTCTCTTCCCCACAATAGATACAAAAACAAGTGAGAGTGCCTGACATAACTGAAATGCTCAGTTCCTGAAAGAAGAAGATAAATATTAGAAAGTTCAGTAAGAATATCTCTCACTGAATGAACATTGTGAGGTTATTCTGTTCCTGGTTTTCTTTTGCAGAATGAGTCTTTTACTATGAAAAGAATTAATTATTACATATAGTTTTATATTGGTGGTTCACAGATTTGGTTCACTTAGAGAACTTACTACCTCCTTTTGTGCAGTATATAAACTACGTATGTAGTAGTTAGTAAAAGGTGTTTTTGTTTCAAGCACCACATCTAAAATAATGATTTCAAAGATACAGTGTGGATGGTGACCTTCCTGAGACATTTTCTTGCAGGAGCAGGTATGTTAAAATGATTTGTCTATATAAACAATTTCTACATTAGAGACTATGTTTAACTATGATAGTCTAATCATTTAGAAATCAAGAGGAAGCTGAAAGGTGACAATCCGTAGGTAATTAAAAGGAATACAAAATAAGACTTCTCGTATAATCTGAAAGAATTGATGATTTAGACTAGAGAAGTGTGTATAGTGAGTGGAGAAACAATGTGAATTTAGTGTCTTTTATCGCTGATGGGAACATCCTAAGCATTTTTTCCTAGTTAATGCCTGTTACTTGACTTGAATCTACTAGAGTGCTTGGTGTGGTGCCTACATAGAGCAGTGGCTCGATGGATCAGCTCTACAGTGATTACTCATTTTATACAGATAGGCTGAGTTAATAGGTTTTCAAATACATCAAACTTTATTACACAAATACCTGTTTCAAAGCCTCAAATGAAATCCTTGAAAGAATGAGAGGATAATGTATTTGTTGACCATTGTGACGATTTACCAAATGAGACAGAGAGTCTTCTTCAGAAACACAGAAGAGCAAGTAGAGACAAGGCATTTTCTATGCATTGAATAAAAAGACAGTTCAGTGTATTACACATACTTCTTTAATTTTGTAGATGGCCATGTTGGCCCATGACACAGTCAGAGAGCCATACATGACAATTTAGTTAACTGAAATAGATTGCTTTCATTGATGCATCAGTTTTTGCCTGATGTTAAGTCAGATGCCAGGGATTACATTAATGAGTAAAGCAGAGCTCTTGGTTTTGAGGAGCTTACAGCTTGGCCAGTAACTTTAGCAGAAACTTGAGAATTATACATGCACCTCATTGTCTCTGACTTGATCTAAGCGACCTTTCCAAGGAAGGGAAAGAGTGGGGCTGGGTGGCAGTGGGGAAAAGGAGAAAAGCTGGGAACAACTATAATAACATGAACAATAAAAATAAATAAATATAAAAATGGTAATACCCAATGAATATGTTGTAAGCCACTTGTGAGTGTTCAGTATACTCATTTGCAGAAAGGGAATTATCTTCAAATGAGCAGATATCACTAGGAAAGGTCATACTATATAACATGAATAATACATAGAATACTTGTTATAATTTTAGGGCTTTTTACTCACTGTTAAAACTTAAAAGTCTATTTAGTAATGATCCACTTAGTAAAAAACATGAGCATCGCCCAGTGATTTCAGTTCTGGGTATACACCCACAGAAATCCAAAACACTATTTTAAAGAATATAAGCGCCCCTGTGTTTGTTGCAGCATTATTTACAACAGCTAAAATATGGAGGCAGTTCAAGTGCTCATTAATAGATGAGCAGCTAAAAATGCTATAGTGCACATGTACAATGGAATATTGCTTGACCATTAAAAATAATGAAATTTCACCATTTGCAATAGCATGAATGAACCTACATGGTGTTATGCTAAGTGAAATAAGTCAGTCAGAGAAAAGCAAACACCATATGATTTTACTTATATGTGTAATCTATAGAACATAATCAAAGAACAAGCAAAAATTGAAACAGAATTATAGACACAGAATATATTATTGGTTTCCAGAGGGGTGGGGTGAAAAAAGTAAAGTTATTAAAAAGTGAAATTTGGTTGTTATAAAATAGTCAAAGGGATATCAGGTACAATGTAGGGAATATAGTCAATAAGATTATAATAATTATTTATTGTGCCAGTTGGGTACTAGAAATATTAGGGGAGCCCTTTGTAAAGTATATGATTATCTAACCACTATGCCTTCAATTACAGTGAAGGTAAACTGTAATTGACAAATACAAAACTGGATAAGCAGCATGAGATAGATTACTATTAAATTGCATTTTTTTACTACATAAAGAAGCTATGTCCATAATTTCTGATTGTTAAATGCTGGCTAACTGTCTTCGTTAATTCTTTTACAAATCAGCCCCCATAAAATACAAGTTTCAGAATAACTCCTCTCTCTTTCTCCTTTTACCTTCATTTTTCAAAATTAGGGATAGAGTGTTACATCCATATAAATTATCTTTAGGGGAATGTCATCCCTCTTTTATTGCAGGTGATTCAGAAGTTCCAACTCCATGGAACCCCTTAGGATATCTACTTTATAAAGATTACAGCAATATCAGAACATTTATATTTTACCAATTTTATAACTTGAAGATTGAGCTTCTAAAATGTAACCTCCAGAGCAGATGGTAAACACCAAGGTCTAACCTCAATTTCAGATAATGGACTGACTGTCAATGGCTTATGTTAGGGGGGACTAGAATTCGTGTCTATTTTTGTGACATTGTGACTTCAGAGGCATCTTTTTCCTCTCCTTCAGCATTTCATCATCCCCCATCTCTCCTTAGAGCTGCGTGTAAAAAAGAAATATTTTTGCCTTAGAGGTCTTTTTTTTTTTTTTTTTGCCTCACTCTGAGCCATACTTATAAGGAAGAGGTTAAATAATTTAACCACATATAAGATGAGGGATCATATGGGAATCTTACTGCACTTAAGTCTTCTAGATTTTTTACTGATGAGGGTTTTGGAGCTTTAGATATGAATTTCCAACTCAGAAGTAAAGTACTAAGAAATCATTTATGAAGTGTTATTGAGTTACTAAGGGAACAACAATAGATTTGGACATTTATGAGACTTGTAAGTAAAGCCATATATCCAGATTGGCCTCCTGTAGAGTCCTTCAGGTGTAGTTTACTGACACTATTATATGAAAAAGCTATTTCCCTCCCCAGTCCTTTCTGTCTCATAAACTATTACAGATACACAATAAAGTTCTTGAAGGCATTTGGAAAGAAACTTATGTAGGTAACTCACAAGTAAGTTCATCATTTAGCTTCTGAACTGATCCAAGGAAAAGGGGTTTATATAGCAAAACTTACATTCATATAATTTTTAAAATGTGTAATTCATACATTTTGATATCAAAAGAGATAAATTTGACATTTTTGGAGAGGCACATTCCTGATGTGTTGAGCTCCTGTTATGCTTTCATCCATTTTTTATTATTTCACTCATTTATACAACTACTTTTTTGCACATGTACTGTGTACCTGCAGTCAGTGCTAACATCTAGAATACCCATGAGCTAATACCAAAATGGTCCTTGACTGTATTCAACTTATAATCAATGACCAGAAGTGTCCACATGAAACTCAAGAAAAAGTCAAATATGTGGTCCTTGCTGTGTAGTAAGGGAATGAAATACAAAACTGATGTGATGAAATGTTAGAGGGACATAGGAGATAGTGTGGGAGTGTAGGGAACTTTCTCACTGTGGAGGTTTCTTTGCAACCTCTCTGGAAGAGTCTTTCTGTATCTTAAAAATGTCTTGAGGAACCCTAGCTGGTGGCTTATTGGATTGGTGCTAGCTTGCAAACCCAAAGGTCTTTGATTCAATTCCCAGTCAGGGCACGTAACCAGGTTGCAAGCCAGGTCTCCAGCCAGGTCTGGAGCTGGAGTCAGGTGAAAGTCAACCAGACACTGATGCTTCTTTCCATTTCTTCCTCCCTCCCTGCCCTTCTCTTTAAAAATAATGAATAAAATTTTAAAACATCAAAAAATAATCTTGAGGAACTCTACCGTACATTCACCTTTTAATTAATTTAATAAACATTGGCTGTTATGTTTGAGTTATGGTGCTAATAATGGGGGAAGATAGGAAAGAATAAGACAAAAAGCATGTGCCCTGATGAGTTTCATAGTCTAATATGCCTCGTTTATGGAGAAAGTCATGAGAGGAAACTAAATTACAATAAAAGTGCTTGGGCACCTTAGAGGGCACTTCCCTCTGAGGGAAGTGGAGTGTTGGGAAGATACACAAACGAAGGGCCCTTAGAGTAAGCCTTAAAAGATAAAGAAAATGGACATTTTATTCTAAAGTGATGGAGAGATGGAATACATGTCTTTGCATTGTAAAATAGTCCGGTAAGAGATGAAAAACCAAACTTTAACCTCAGAGAAAATGTTGGCAAATGGCATAGCTAACAGAAAGCTAGTATAGAGGATATATTAATAACTCTAAATGTCTAAGAGTAAACAAATAAACAGTCCAATCAGAGAGTGTGCAAATGACACAGACATATATTTCACCAAATGGTATAGAGATAGCACAACAGACATATATTTCACGAAATGGTATAGAGATAGCACAAATCACATTCACTGAAGTTCAACATCATCAGCTGTTAGGAAAATGTAAGTTAAAACCACAGTAAATATTATTACATACGTCTGAATGGCTAAAATAAGAAGTACTGACATCACCAAATGCTGGGAAAGGTGCAAAGTCACTGGATATTTGTACTACATTGCTGATAGGAATGTAAGATGGTATAGGCCCCCTGTTAGCTTCAGCTGCCAAATTAAATTCCCAGAGTGGGTAGCTTAAAGAGCAGAAATGTTTTTCTTATGGTTCTGCAGGCTGAGCAGTCCAGACAAAGGCACTGACCAGTTCAGTTTCTGATGAGAGCTCTCTTTAGATAGCTGCCATCTCTGGGTCCTCACTTAGTGGAGAGAGAGCTTTGGTGTTTCTTCCTCTTAAAAGGACACCAGCACTAGAAGAGCAGGGTTCTACACTCATGACCTCATTTCACTTTTATCAACACCTTACAGGTCCTATCTCAAACTGTAGTCACTTTGGGGATTTGTACTTCAACATAAGAATTTTCAGAGGACACAATTCTGTCCATAGCAGACACTTTGCAAAACAATTCAGCAGTTTCTTTAAAATGAAACAGGCAACTACCATATGATCCAACAATTATGCTCATTGGCATATATTCCATAGACATAAAAATTTACATTCACAACAAAGCCTATGAATAAATGTTTATAGTAGCTTTAGTCATAATAACCCCAAGCTGGAAACAACTAAGAATTCTTTTAGTAAGTGAAAAATTCAATGCCCCATGTTGATCACACTGGGGTATTATTCAGCAATGTAACAATATATAGGAGCAAACTATTGATATACACAACTTGTATGAGTCTCCAAATTATTTTGAGTGAAAAAAGCCAATCCCCTTAGGTTATAAACGGTTTCATTCCATTTCTACAACATTCTGGAAATGACAGAATTGTAGAGATAGGTAATAGGTAAGTGGATGCCTTATAACAAGGAAGAAGGACAGTAATGTGGTTATGGCTATAAAAGGGCAACATGAAGGATCCTTATGGTGATGGAGGTTTTCTGTATCTTGACTATATCCATGTCAACTCTTCCTTGTGACATTGTACCACAGTTTTGCAAGATGTTATCATGGAAAGACTTTGGTAATAGGCACTTGAGAACTTGATGTATTATTTCATACAATTGCATGTGATTCTGTGATTATGTCAAAATAAAAAGGTTGATTTTAAAAAGTAAAAAAAAAAGATAAGGAAAACATATCTAGCAGAGGAGGACATTTCAAATAAAGGTAGAGCAGAATTTAATAAAAATTTAGAAAAAAGTTGGGAGGCATGGTAGAATAAGTAATAAGATTATATATACATATATATAATATATTAAATGTAATATGTATTATATTATCTCATATATAATAATATACATGTGTATATTAACTATATGTGTGTATATGTGTGTGTGTGCATGTGTGTGTGTATGTGTGTATATATAATATATTATAATCTGGAGTGAGGAGAGATTAAAGATTTAAACTGGAGAATATGTGGCATAGCTCTTTCTCTGAAGTAGTGCATTGTCTGTCTAGCAGTGAGCACAGAGTAGCAGAAGTAGATCAACTAACTTTGGTATCTAAGTTAGATTTATGTAGAAAATATAAATCTAAACATTAGAATAAAAATCAGTAAAGTGTTCTGGCATTATCTTGATAGCTTTCAAGGTGATTAATCTTAGAATGATTGGACACTAATAAACTTGCGGTGCTAAAAATCAATACTTAGTCCTCTTACCCTATTATGCAAAACTGTACAAAGTACATAACACGTTGGTAAAGGTTTTGTATCATTCTGAACCATGAAATAGAATATGAGCCAATTATCTACTCTTTTTATAGCAATAACGGTTAAACATAACAGTTAAACAAATGGTGCATAAGAAGGATATACTGATTAATTTACACTAAATTGTAGTAAACAAAGATGGTGACTGATAAGTTGTTACAATGTGCTTTTTAAGTGTATTTTCTGGCGTTTTAAAAAGTCCAAGTGAAAAACGATGACATAGGCTCTGTGTCTAACCTGAAGTACCCATCCATCCCGAGGAAGCTGAGCCTGCAATCTGAAAGGGAGGCTTCCCGCTTCACAGCGAGGCTGGCCAGCAAGGTACCTTTGGTCAAGTTGAAGAGACTCAGCCATCAGAGCTGTGCTGACAATTCTAATGCAGAACGGAATTCAGTGTAACCAGCCCATTGCTCTTTAAAATTTGCAGCGCTAGCAGGAGCACAATGTATTTTTGTGGGTAAAGTCAGCAATTGTAGCACTGAGGTGCATTTCGGAACGAATAGGAGAGTGGCACTTTTGAGACCATAACTTCATTTTAATGATATAACTTTCGGCTCTCTAAGCATAGGTCAAATCTGAAAATCAAAACCAGAGGGAAATATTAGAAGAAGAGAAAGGAGCATCTATAAGCCTTGTGCTTGCCCAACAAGAAATTTTAAGTTAAATCTTATCTACGAAAATAGAACCTAGGAATTCATGGTATCTTGTATATATATCATAAGTTTTAATATATAATATATAATGTACTTATATGTATTATATCATAAGTTCATATATTATCATAAGCTCTAATATGTAAGGGACATGATCTGCTCATACTTTTGTGCCCAATTATAATAAATATATAAAGAATCTTAAAATGATAGTAGAGAATTATTAATTTAATGAAAAGTTGTGGGATGTATAAATAAGTGAACTGAGTTGTGATTTGCTGTGGGGAACACGTGACACATGCTATTAGCATGCCTGCCAGTGCTTTGTGAATTCTGCTCTTCGTGTAGATGACATCCAAAGGGTCCTCGCTGGGCCTGCAGCCTCAGTGTAAGGGAAAGTGCGTGAGAGGTGCAAATGCTCCGATCCAGTCTCAGGTGGACTGACTCACAATCTGCATCGTAACAAAGTCTCCAGGGAGGCTGTTTGTACACTTGAGAAGCATGATGCTGGATGGCAGATTCTCGAATGTGTCCTGGAGATAATATCTTTATGGTAGGGTGCTTGTGAATGACACTGTGGTAAAACGCACGGATGTGCCTTTTCAGTGTGAGGAGGGAAAGAGCCAGGGTTAAGGTTAGCAGTGGGGTGCGTTGGGAACAGGGTGATAGCTCTTGTCCACACTGGGGTGGGTGCTGCCGCAGGGGACCCGCTGGAGCCCTGGTCACGCTGTGCCTTGGGAGCCTGTGGTGCGAGGAGAGAACCTGCAGTTGTACCTGCTGCTGTTGCAGGATCAATATATTTGGGATGTTTTGTGCCCCCCAAAATAAAATGAAATTAGCAACGGAGAGCACAGTAAAGGTAAACAGTATGTTAAAAAAAAAAAAAAAATAGAACAGGCATGATGTTGAGTTAGTTTTTAAAATACCTTCTTTTGGCTCCAAGTCTCTATGGTGTTGGCCATTCCTCACCAGCTGTCTGGCTCTGAGTTTCTGCCCTTGGAGGCCAGCAGGACATTGGAAGGCTGGAGGGGGTGCGGAAAGGACTAGTTCCTCCTTTTGTTTTGGTTCCTTGTCGACACCATCTCAGCACCTTAGAAACATTCTTCCCCTCAGCAGCAGCTGTGCTTTCCCGCCTCCAGCTTCTTCTCCTTTGGAGTGTTTAAACTGCCTTCTGCAAGTCTCCTTAACTCCAACCACTGCACTTGATTCCTGAAGCCTGAGGGATCTTAGCTGCTGCCCGCAGTTCCGCCTCTGCTCCATGCGGGCTTGCTTTGCTTTCTGCCCTCTGATACAGCAGAAGAAACTGCCTAGATTAAATCGTATCCATGGAAATGCTTAGTGTGGTTTTGGTTTTCTTGAATAAATTCCAGCTGATGTAAAGATCCAACAAGATAAAATAATGCATTATAATACCTAGTGTGCAAACATTTTGTTTTTTCAGAATGCCTTTCAATGCATTAGGATTTCTTTGTAGGCTGAGTAAGTTGTGTGTGTGTGTGTGTGTGTTTTAAGATTGTAAATTTTCTCAATTGTAATACATAATATTTTAAAGACATTTTGATATCCCTTAACAGGCTCTTTGTTTTCAACTCACTAATACAGTAATGATAACAAGAATAAAAAGAATAATGACTGACATTTGTTAAAAACTAATTTTATCCCATCACTTTAAATGGATTTCACATTTAATCCCCATCACAGTCCTGTAAAGTAGAGTCTAATATAATTCCAATTTGACAGATAAGAAAATTTATAGATTAAGTAACTTGTCCCAAATCACACAGCAAGAAAGTTGTGCAATTGAGATTCTATCTCTTTATCTGACTACAAAGCCTAAGATCCCACAGCCTGATTCCCAACCCTGTAACTTGTTTTGTGTTACCCAAATTTATCCATTCTGCATTTCAACAAACCACCCAACCAATGTTAAAGTCCTGCCTATTTTGACTGAGGCATTGGACAATCAGAGATGAATTAAATATGATCTGTGCCTTTAAGAATTTACTGCTTATTTGGAATAGGTTTTAATTTAAATGAAGCATAAAGGAGCGATACAATTGCTTATGTACATTTCATCTGAGTGTACAGTAGGGGCAGACAAAATTTCTTTGTGAGAAGGTCAAATAATCTTCCAGGAGAGTGGGCTTTCATCAGGATATAAAGACAGAGAGATATTCTTCAGGAATTTCAGCTTTTGGACTCTGTTCATCCAGATAAGGATATGGCCAGGAAACCCAGAGAGTCACCAATGTTGGTAGATCTTTCCTTTGATGGGAATTCATGGAATTTTTTGGGTGTAATTATAATATAAATATTAATAGCATACCTATTATATTTAGGCATTATTTGTGTGTACTCACTTATATTTAAAAGTTATTATTAGATTAAACAATGATGTTTTCCTTATTCCTCTGATGAAGAAACAGAGGCACACGTAGGTGAGCAGACACACACAGTCAGTCACACAGCTAATAAGGGCTAGCGTGGCTCCTACTCTGAGTCACCACTCATTTCCCAGGAGAGCGAGATCACTCCCGCTCCCCCCTGCCCCACGCATAAAAGGACAGGGCCAGTAAGTGTGAAACGATCCAGGTGTGGCAGGATCCTACCTCTCTGGACAATGTCACTGGCAGCTGCATGTCTCCTTTTGGGACTTTGGGAAACCAGAAAAGCTTTCCTGGGATATTGCTTCATTGGCTTCTCACCTGCATTTGTGGCCTCTTGGCTTCAAAAAAATTTTGCATGCTTGGTTCATTTCATTTGGAACTGAATTTAACCTTAAAAGGTACTGCTGTGGATGTGTGTGTGTGTGTGTGTGTGTGTGTGTGTGTGTCTCAGCATAGCCTGTCCATGCCTTTTTACCCACAGCTTATGCTTGTTTATTCTTTCTCTCTCTTAGTTTGGTAGCACTCTTTTCCTCCTCTATGAGTTGAGTTTTGTCACTTTCCCTTACAAACAGCTGCGACCTATTCTAGCCATCTTATGAAAAGGAGGTTAATTGCAACTCTTGGACAAATGCAAGCACCATTATAAATGAAGCTGCTTTCTCCATCTCTGCCTCCCTCCTGTTTTCTGGATCCACCACTCAGAATGGTGCATTCTTTGTGCATTTGCTGAACTGGCTCTCAGAGGGAGCCAGGGAGACATGCTCAGCTCATTTCTATCATCCCAATTTGGCAGATCCTTTTTAGGCAGCTGCCTCATGGGTCACCTCGCTGGCTGCTGATGTGCTTTTAAATAAGGGGTCCAGCACTCATTAGCTGGTTGGATATGCAGGCCTTGATAGATCCTTTACCGCTGCTCCCAGCTTCCTAACAATATTCCATGGGGGATACTCAAGGAAGTACAGCAAATTCAAACCCCTAACTAGATATAGCCTTTTTCCCCCTAGTTTCTAATATTACCCAGATCTTTTCACTTAACTCTTCTTAGCCCTTCACCTCTTTCCTGCGGAAGGCAAACAGCAAGATTGGTATGGATAGTCATCCCAGCTCCATGTCAGAGAATCTCAGTCCTTTCTGATGACTCCACCCACATGCCACCTCTTCCATGATGAGGCCAGATGGAAGAGACAATGAAGAATTTTCCGTTCCACAGAACAGAGCCTCACACAAGAGGCTGCGTGGTGTGTATTTTCAGAGTCTTAGGACAGAGACCAGCTAGCTTATGTGCTCAAAAAATGTTTATTGGTTTAAAAAATGAGGGAGGACAACTTTTTGATTTGGTTAAGTTTATTTAGTGGAATGTGTTTAGTTTGGGATTCAGAGAGCATTGTCTCATCTTGACTTTTCTTACCTGATCAGAGAATCTAATTTTGGTATTCTTATTTAAATGTTTGAACAAAAGGAAAACAGTATTTCTTTGGGAGTGTGTGTCTCATGAATACATGTTGCTCTTTAATGATCATTCTTCTCTTTTCCAGTGGTTTGCAAACTATGTGATTAATAATCCACTTGGAAGTTTCCAGGGACCAATATCAGACTGTCATTTATGGCACTGTTACCCAACTTACTCTTCCCATCACAGAGCATCATATGTCAGGCTATGTATAAGGCACACTGGGGTAAACAGAAGAGTCTGCTCATGGTGACAGTCCCTTGGCTGCCTCAGGAGATGAAGCATTCAGTGTATCAGTACACTTGCATGCTGGGCATCCATTTCAGGAGATGTGATTATGCTGTGGACAGTTTAGAAACCTGCCTCCCCAATATTTTAAAAAGTTATTTTATTTTATTTTTAAAGAGAGAGGAAGGGAAGGAAAAAGAGAAGGAAACATCAATGTGTGGTTGCCTCTTGCATGCCCCCACCTGGGGACCAGGCCCACAGCCCAGGCATGTGCCCTGACTGGGAATCTAACCAGTGACACTTTGATTAGAAGGTCGGCACTCAATTCACTGAGCCACACCAGCCAGGGCTTCATTATTTTTTAAATTATGGACTATTATTTATCCATCTTTACATAATATTGTGGCAAAATTTAGGTACATCTTTCCTATATACATTGCATGAATTTCAGGACATCAAGTAGAGGATTCAAAATACTAAAGGAAGGCACATTTCTGAATGTTCTTCAATTCCTAGCAAAAATCTTTACAGGTAATGAGTGCTCATTAAATACTTGTTGACTTAAAATATATCACCTGCCCTAGTGACTTCCTGTCCTGTTCTTCTTTTATTTTGTATAGAATTGGAAATACCTTTCCAATTGTTGACCCTGGCATGTTGCAGATGTGAACCACTTAGCTATTGTAGGGTGTTCCACCCTGGTCATTTATACTTGCCATTGTCTCTTTTTTCAGACAAAGCCTCATTTGTTTCTTGTACTCAGCTTCATCTCCTTTTACTTAGGATCTGCGGCAGGCCCTAATTGTTTCACATCCACAAAAATCTTCAGTCTTCTTCCTTTAAATAATATGGCATTTTTCTCAGAAAAGGTGAGCTAGGTTATTGGTCTAAAGATAGACCCATCACCCTATGGGGGGAAAATAGATCATTAGAGAAAGACTCTTGCTCACAGGACATGAGAAGAAGGAAGAGCCTCTGTAATTTGCGCTGGCCCCCGTGCCCTGACTTTGAGTAGGTGTGGGGGTGAGATGGTCAGATGCAGCTGTTGGGTCACTTCGCAGTAATGGGGCGCAGACCAAGCAAATTGCAGGTGTGCCACTGGAGGCCCCAACTTCATTGAGCCAATAAATCTTCACCAGCAATTGTCAGTCTTCAAATGTCTCGTCTCAGGAGAAAAAGAAACCACTATATTTTTGGCCCTCTTAGTCAAGTTTTATGTTTTTTGGAACCAAACCGCGTGATGTGCAGCTTATATAGTCAGTATACTGTTTCCCATTAATTCCCTAGGAGTGTTGTAATTATTTTCTATTATGGAATTCTTCAGATTGAGAGGTCTTGAAAGGTGTTGACCATACCTTTTTAAATTTGATTTCACAAATGTTTACTAAATGTTTAAAATTTAATTCAACAAGTGTGTGCTATCTCACTCCAATGTTAGATGGTGAGTTGATTAAGGGAAATGTTTCATTAATCTTTTCATATCCAGTATTTTGATGAAACATACTATGAAATTCTTGGTAAATTCTTCTTGAACGAATTTACCTACATTATTTCTTACTGTGTGCCAGGCATTTTGTTATATGCCAGAGACACCAATATAAATATAATATGGTGATTTTACTTTAAAAAGATATAGTTCATAAATTAAGTGATCGTTTGCATTTTTTCCCCCAAAAGACTATAAAAATCTTTTAGGACAATCTAGGTCATTTTCATAGTTATAGATCATACAATTTCCAGCATAGGGTCTTCTATCTCTAAGTTCCTAAAAATCCAGTGGAACTGAATAAATATCTCCATAATTTCCCACTCGTGATTATATATATCTGAATTCTGGCAGTTACCTCAAAAATTTATTGGTTTTATATTCTGTGGGTTGGGCTACCTTTTATCATACGTCTGCAATGTTTTATTTTCATATGTTCTTTCCTCTTACATTCATTGAAAATCTTACCACTCTATTCCATACATAGGTTCAACCTCTGTCTCTGACAAGGATAAACCCATCTACGCACAGTGGAAGTCTATGAAGTCTTGGCAATTTTATGCCTTTTTCACATATTTCACAAGTAACTTTTTGTTCCCAACCCTTTTACTTGAGTTTTTACCTGAACCAAACACTTCTTTTATATCATCTTGTTACTTAGCCAAATCCATTGCTCTTTGCAGTTGGTGAGAGGTGAGGCTAGAAATTGTCAGTTCTACATGGCAGAATGACCAGAGTGGCTTGAAATGACATTTCATTGTACTTGTCTATGATAATAAAAAGGAAAATAAGTTGTTCTCACCACAAGATGATTGTACCTGACAAGTAAAGCTTTTGCCTTATTAATAATTAAGCATATTTCTATGTTCTGCTACTGATGGAATATTTAATTGCTTGCTCTGTCAATACCAATGTACCATTTATTATTTATTAAAGATAAATGTAGTGGAATGGCCTGGAATTGCAATGCGTTACAATGAGATTATAAAGGACACAACAAGTTGATTTATTATGTAGGAATTGATTAAACTTCTCTACGGATCTCAGTCACTGGGCTAACCCAGCAGACCTCCTCAGTGACACAGAATTTAAATTAAAAAAAAAAAAAAAAAATGCTGCTTAACCAGCTGGAGAGGGGTTTTAGCTAGCTTTGAGCAGTGACTAAAGCGAAGGCTCTGCTTCAAGGGTTAATGTGAGTTTGTCAGAGGAGATGCGGCACCCAGCAATGACTCACATTTTCCAGACATGCTTCCTTCACTTCTACGTTTCTAGTGTGAGACCTCTGAGGTTTTTGCTTTTAGCACATGTTGTGCTGGGCCATTATGGCTTAGCCAAGGTTCATTCAAGAGCTTTATGTTCAGATGACTTTTTACACATCTCAGGTAGGCTTGGCTGAGGTTTTTAAGGACTTAACAAATGAGTCCTTCTCCTTTCTCTCTATTCTTTTGAATCTTTGTACTCAGGTTGGGAGCAAGGACCAAGAAAGGATGGTCTATTCTTCAATTCTGAGTTTTTTCTTACCCTGGGTACTGCCAGAAGTGAACACTCTTCAGCTGAGAAATCTCTCCCCTCTTTTCAGGACCTAAACAGTTTTTTTTTTTTTCTCATTATAGAATATGCTACCTGCATGCTTTAAACCCTTTTCTTCTTTTTACTTAAGGTGAGAAGGCATAGGGGAAAAGAGGAGGCATAGATGTCTATACTAAGAAAGGAGAGTCTCCAGGACTTTTCCAGTTGATCCATGTCTTATATGTGACTGATCTAATAAGGCTGGACTTTGGTTTAAGTCAGGTTGCCATTGTGTTTGAGAACAGATGGACTTGAGCCTGGGTGTGCAATAAAGAGGGCTTCTCAGGATCCCAGGGCATTGAAAATTCATAGTAACAGCTGCTATCAAGAAGCGTATGTTCTGGTGCATAAATAATCATCTGCTTGTTCCTTGCTACAGAGAATCATTTGTGTGCCTTTGGAAAGGAGTTCAAATAGCATCCTGATACAGAAAGGTGATGTCATGGAAGGGGATTAGCACGCCAATCCCCAAACTGTCTCTTGGTAACTGTTACACATCCAGTTCAGGGCTAGAGAAAATTCTTGATTTTAGAAACATTTATTGAGTGACTACTGTATCCCAGGCCCAATGTTAGATGTGAAGCCAATTGTGTGATAATGGAAATAGGATGTCATGAATAAAAGGAAACAAGAAAAATAAAGGAATTGATCAGTGGGCAGGCTTTCTGTGTCAATTCTCTAGTGCTAGAATATAAACAATTTAAAAATGAGACAATATTTAAAGTTTTGATATTTGCTGGATAAATATTTTGTTAAATTTAGGATGTTATAGCTAATATGTACTCTTTCTTATCATAAGCCTTGGATAAAATATAGGGTCTGGTTGCAGATTGTGAGAAAGTTTCTTGATGCCATTTCGGGTTGAAATGGATTGTCTTCATGTTTCTAAAATGTTGTTTCCCAAAGCAATGGCTGGCACATGCTCATAGCCCTGTTCTCATCAGTATAAGAGGGAAGGTGCACTTCACAACACACTTAAGTTCTTGCAATAGTCCCTGAAACAGATCAATTACTTGGGTTTGTTGCACGACCACATGTCTAATATTCCCAGGTACAAATCAGGATGTATTTACATGATTCAGAGGGTTTTAATACATTACATTTTAAGCTGCCTCTTTTGCCTCCTATATTTATTTATTCATTCCAGCCCAAAAGGGTTAACACAGTTGGTTAGGCTTCTATTGTAAAGATGATCAATTAGATACTTGAATTGATGACTTGGGTTTCTTTAAATTCATATTTAAAACTTTTTTTCTTTTTAACATCATTTAAGGTTCCAAATATCATCTGGCTGTTGTGGGGTACTTCATGTAGGACTAGCTACCACCTGCACTGGTCTCAGGGCAAAAGGACCTGCTTTCCAAAGATACAATGTTTTTTCTTTCTATTTTACATTCTTCTTTGACTATGAATCTAATATCTAGTGAAGTGGGATTTCAAATCTCAGCCCTTCCCCATAGTTTGGATTTATACTTACTCATTACACAACATGCACTATATCCTTGTTCGGTCCCTGATACTGTTCTAAGTACAGTGGTGTGGTAGTAAGCAAGGAGAAACAGGGTTCCTTCCTTAAGGAGACAACCTACGGGGAATTTGTGGGGAAGACAGCAATTAGAACTTTCATAGATTTACAAGTATGAAAATAATTATACCAGAAAGTGTAGGGCAGAGTAGCAAGGCATTTGTTTAGATTTAGTAGTAAGAGGAAGCTTTGATGAGACAGTGATATTTGAGAAAATGTCAGGATGACAGGAAAGTGCCATCCCTGCAAAGATCTGGGAGCAAATAGAAAAGCAAGTGCCAATGCCCTGGGGTAGGAACAAGCCACTTCCAACTGCAAACAAAGGGGCAGCATGAGTGAGACAAGTACCTCACTTTTATTCTAAAGCATCGGGCCCTGAGCCAAAGGCTCTGTGCAGCCATTAAAAAGTGAAAACCCAGGAAGCAGAAGTGAGGAAGAAGGGGAGTGGGACAGAGAAGGCGGGAGAGCTGCAGTGAGGATTCTTATCAAACTGACTGCCGGGAGTGACTGCTTGAGAGGAAACCTCCTCTGAGAAATCTCATGAAAAATTAACTCAAAGCGAGCAAAGGAAAGAATTATTCACTATCCCCCCTTAGCAATGATCCAGGCTTTGCCCCCAGGGTATTAACCTCCCGCACTTCTGGGACACTCATGCCTTGACACCAAGACGAAGTCTTGTTTTCTCTCACTTCAGCCCCAGAAGAGAAGCCCTGAGGCAGAGGGTGAGAGGCACCCAGGGGTGACACATGAAGAACATGACTGTCAAGTTGCACGGATAGAGATTGTCAGGGCCCACCAAGACCTGGTGTCCACAATGGCAGCTAAAACAACAGACCCAAAGAACCAGAAATGGCATACAAGCCATTGAATGCAGAGTGACACTTAGAGAGCTTAGCAAAATTAATCAAGGGCCAGCAACTTAGGGTCATGGAACAAAGTCTCAGAGGTCTAAGATGTTATGGTACAAAGCATAGATTTTATCCTAAGTATGTTGGAAAGACGCTGGGAGTTATTAATCAGAGTACTGACATTCTGTGTTATATTTTAACTCGCTTGCTCTGGCTTTCTTGTGGAGAATTGCTTGTCAAAGGGCAGGAATGGAACAGTTTTACCCGGGCCCTAGCCAGTAAATGATGACCCAGGGGTCACCTCCTGCCCATCTTCTGGTTTTGAAAGTAGTTATTGGAACACAGCCATGCATACTTATTTCCATATTGTCTGTTAGTTTTTTCACACTACTCCAACCAAATTTCATAATTGCGGCAGAGACCACACATCATGAAAAGCCCAAACTATGTATTATTTAACCATTCACAAAATAATTTCTGCACACTGTATGAGAGTACACTTCCAACAGGATAGCATAATTGCACCACTACCCTGCCTAGCATCCTTTAGTGGTTATCAGCTCTCTTTCAGACGTGTTCTTGCAATGACATTTTTCTCTTCTGATGCGTTTCTAATGATGGGGAAAGATAGCAGTATTGTTTACTTTTCTGTTCTTTTTTTATGAAAATGGATCAGATTATAATTGAACTGGCAGGGGATATGAGTGTGCAAGAGGTTGTAACCCCATAGTTAACTCAGAGTCTGACACAGGGATTGACTTCTACTTATTTGAGTCATAAGTCTCCTCTGCATCTTTGCTGTTGTGAGTGTGGTCCATAAACCCTCCCAATCAGCAGGAGGACTTGGTCCAAAAGACAGAATCTCAGGCCTTGCCCCAGACTTACTGAGTCAAAGTCTCTGTTTTATCAACATCCTTAGGTATCAATATATACATTCATATTCAGAATTCTGAATATCGGATAACATTATTGTTTAATAGGCAGAAAAGGGGGGAAAATTAGAATTTACCTTTTTTTTTTTTTTTTCCATTCTGGGAGATTCCTGAAGAGACATTTGGATTGCCAGAGCTAGCTTGTTGGAATTTTTAGTGGGTCACAAGTACATCTCTTTGGTACACAGCTGGTTTGAAATTAATTACCTGAAGCTGAAATGCCTCTCAAAACTCGATAATGTCATAATTGCTCTTAATTGTTTCACTGTGACTTTCTCCTGCCCACTTCTTGTACTTGGGTCTTAATAAATGGGCTCTCAAAACTAGGAAGGACCCTTCTTGCCAGGTGCAAGAATACACACGGGGTCTGTCCCGAAAGTATCGGTCACGTAAACTGTTTTAATTATATTGATATTGGCTCCATATGTTTGGGACAGACCCTTGTATGTGACAACATTAGCTTCTAGCTATAATCTGTAAATATTTGGATACTATCAATAAGTAAATGATGTCAATTAAAAACGAGGCTGTAGAAAAGAAAGCTAAGGGACTCTTGGCTCCTTCAATCTACTTTTGTCCCTCTGAAGTTCGCCTGTAATAATGTTTAGGAGCAGAATTCTCACAAAAGTGTTTTCTGCTGGAAGTGAAATGTTGACTCCACTTGATTGGCACCTTTATTTTAGATTACTTTTATTCTAATGTAAGAGGAAGCTTGCTTACTTTCTTTTTGTCACTGACGGTGTCTATTTTTGTTGGAAGGAGTTGTTCTTTATCTTCTGATGGAGAAAAAGAATGAAAACCTCATCATTTTTACCTATTAGATTTGGAGACGCAAAATGCTGGAAAGAAGACCAGGTCATTAATTACAAATGGGAACGTAAATTTGTAAAAGAAAAAAAAATCAATCTGGAAATATTTGCTTAATGTACAATTGTGTGGGTGTTTTGACACTACAATTGGACTTTTAAATGTACTCAAGGGATGTACTTGCATAGAGGCAAAATGGTGGGTGATCAAAGCTATTTATTACAGTATTATTTGGAAAGACAAACATTTAGAAAGTCCTCAGGGACTATAAATAAGAACTGGTTAAATAAATTTTAGTGCACTAAAGAATGACATACTATACAGCTGCACAAAAGGATGCAATTCAGAATGTATTGTTTATTAGCTCTATCCATTTTTTAAGTGAAACATTGTAAAGTGTGGTTGGTATGCCACTGCTTTTATGCGAAGAAAAAACGTGTACCATTTTAGCTGCTCATATAGGCATCAAACACATCTGGAACAAAACAGGAGAAACAAAAAATGGATAGGGCAGAGATACGCAAGGCCTGTCCCAAAAGTATCAAGCCAGTGTCAATATAATTAAAACAGTTCGTGCGACCAGTACTTTCGGAAGAGACTTTGTATGCGCCAATTGGCTGTTTGGTTTTGAAAACATTCAAAGGGAAATTAAATTTAAAAATAATAACACACATGATTACATCCCACAGCAATAGCAACAAAACCAATTGGACCTTTCTATGATATTGGACCAGTATTGGAAGGTTGTAAAATTGTAATCTCGTTGCTAGTATGTAGTGTGCTAAAGCCAATGCTATAATTCTAGTAATAGTTTAATATTGAAACTAAGCAAGGCACTTATTGTCATCTTTTTTCCTGGAACGATTACACTTGTTCCGAATTGCAATGAGCGTAGGCACCTTAATCTACGTTGATTGTTTGGTTCCTACAGTGTTCTGTGTTTGCATGACCACGCTGTGCTGGGCCAACTCTGGTGGAATGAATTGCATGAATAATAAGAGATTCCTACTGTCCCCAAAAACTTAAGCTTGGTTCTATTTTATGCCTCAGAGCCTTGCAGGCACTCCTTACCTCTCAGGAATTAAATCCCCAACATGGTTCCTTTTCAGGATGGCAAACTGCAGGTGTCAGCCACTCACAGAACACCCTCCTGCTGGTGATTGGCCAGCACTTGTCTCCTGCAAAACTAGTTTCCTTAGATAATGCAGGTTATTAATCCAGGCAGAAATATTAGATCCTCCCTAGAAAATAATGTTTTGTCATCATTGATGAATATTTGGAGAAGCAAATCAGAACAGAGAAGAGATAATATAATACATAAGCTTTTATGAAGGTGCTGCTTATTATTTTGGGTTTATTCTCATATAGAACTTGATTGTAAATCCCTTTCCTCCCTCCTCACATTTATCAAGACAGAAGCTGATATAAGCCAACCCTCTTCTCTCACCCAAGCATACCAGGCTGTTTTGCCTTTCTAAGCTTTTGAGCCTTTTTTTTCCTCTGACAGGAAAGCCCTCCTCCCTCAAACTGTCTTTGAACTCCTACTTAACCTGCAAAATAGATGGCACTTTCTCAGTGACACCTTCTGGGAAGGAACTCCTGTCCCTGCAATGATGGCAGAGCATTGGGATTATTTTCTCCTATATTAAAGAGCCCTTTCCTTAAATCTGTACATGTTTTCTAGTAAGAGAGATAATTTTTAGGTTTGCACATTTGATTCTCTGAAGAACAAAAGAATAAGCTACAAATAGGAAATCACATTTGTTTTATGATTCACTCTTCTTAAAAGGAATACCTATATGACATTGAGATTGCCCCATAAAAATGACTTATATCTTATTGTAGCTTAGAGAGTCTATAAAGTGGTGGTCATATCTGAGAAAGGGTGTACTTTCTTTTCTTTTCTTTTTTCTTTTTTAAGGACTGTAAAAGTACTTTCAAGACCTCCTGTATATGCTTCTGTCATCACTTCTCTTGAAGTGGAAGGAACTGCATTTTGATTGGAAAAACTCCAGACCATGCATCAGGCCGTGTTTATGATAGGGTGGGTTGCTGGGCTTCAAAGGGTCAGCACACAGCTGTGGCTTCCTGGTTCTGCCCCTTTCTCCGCTGGGACTGATATGAGGTGTATACCTAGATTCTAATTTAGATTTAGTCCCTAGGCTCATTTACTTTAATCTGACTCACCAGAGATTCCCATTGATTTGAGGGACTGAAAAACAACTTGGGATTTGACATTAATTTGCTCTAATTTCTTGCTTTATATTCTTTGAGAACCTGGTGAAGCTCAGGAATGAACCAGCCTAATGCATGAATCTGAAACTCCTGGTTTCCTTACCATATATACTCCAGCAGTATTCCAGTCTCAACCTTCCTTCTGAAATATGCACAATCCTTTAGTTCTTTAAAAAATATAACAATAAAGTCCTTTATATTTGTTTCTTCCTTAATTATTTTCATGCCATTCGTTTAGAGATACATTTGGAAACTTCTGAAAAGTTTGAATTAATGGGGCACCTTCCAACTAGGCCAATAGAGAGACCATCACAGTTCCTCGATTGATGGGTAGAAATTCCAGGATTTACAAGTACAGGGAGGGATTATGAGTATTAGTGTGGTCAGCATGTTGATGTCTCTGGTAAACCTAAGAAAGGGTGGATAGAGTTCTCTGAGGTATACATGGTCCGCTAAGGAAATTTTCCAATTTTTCTCAAGGGTTCAGAGCCCAAGAGTTGACAACACAAATGATGTCATAAATTTCAGGACAAAGCTGAGCATGGATTAATCATCCTATAAAAATCCTGTTTATTGATGGATTGCAGAGTTGAATGTTTTGTCTTTTTCACACCCAACATGAGTAAAAGAGGACACCCTAACTTATAAAGTCTGAAGAGGGTTTTTTTCTTTACTTCCTCAAGGATTTTTGACAAGGAATGGAGGAAATTTTATTCCAAGACCTCAAAGATAGTTCATACACCCACAATTCAGACTGACTAATCTTCAAAGAAAAATATATCATTAGTGAGACCCTGAATAGAATATGGAATTTGGTACAGTGTAAAGTGAAGACTTGTTTAAAACTTAATCTTGTACTTATTCCCAGAGGCTTTGACAATAGTGTCATTTTAGCAACCAAATACATAAAGTATAAAAAAAAGACTCCCAAAGTGACTTTACATCCAGGCTGATATATATAGCTCATTTTAATATCAAATTGCAGGTATAAAAGAAAAGTCTTAAGCAATGATCCAGCAAGAAGACACTTATAAATGAGTCAACATGCAAGGTTAAATAATAAAAATATTCCTTTGGCAAGAAACAGCCTTTTTATGCAGAATTCAGAAAGCCATGCAAACTGCAAGTTTCCTTAAAAATAGAGATGTCTTTGTCTCCTTGACACACACGCATGTGCCTAGGCTAATAATTAAGAATTGTGATGTTTTTTCAGAAATATACAAGGTCTGTCCAGAAGATATCCAGCCTTATAATATAAGAAAATAGAGACATGTACTGAAGGAGACACAAGATATGAGAAGCATTGTGCATAGAACAATGAAACCTCAATCCCCTTCAAATTAGGCACCTTGGGTGCTCACATGGTTCTCCTAGTCACCATCAGCTGCCCCATCATACTTTTTCAAGTCGCATCAAAGGTGATTTTAGTTTTGGGAAAAGCCAGAAATTATAGGGCGGCAAACCTGAGTTGTAGGGGATCTGAGTGACCTGGGTGGTTTGATATTTTATTAAAAAACTCTGCATGAGACTTGTTGCATGAGCAAGCACATCGTTGTGATGAAGCTACCATCCACCATTTGCCCATAGCTGCAGCCTTCTGAATCATCCAAACAGTTTCCGTGGAGGAATGTTCAAGCTTAATGCAAAATTTGATGCAGATTCATTGCTTTGGTCACTCAGTTATTTTGAATGTGATGGCCACACAGCACACGTGATCACTCAGCAGCATCTGCAGCCCTAACTGACTGGTAAAGTGAAGTGGTCATTGTTCATACAAATGCATCCCAGCCCACTTGGCTGCCCAGTTACATCAATGTTGCACAAACTGTTCTCATTATATTAACAATGGCTGGACTTATTCTGGATAGTCCCTGTACACCTTGCATGAAAAATAGCAGCTTTTGTTTTAAAAAACCAGGATGTTATACCAGGAATGGACCAGATAGTTGTGGCCTGATCAACATATATTGGTGCTGTTGTTGTCACAGATAAGAAACCAGGCAGAAAAGAATACCTTCTTACTCATAACCCCTGCTTTCCCCAAAGAATTATGTGGTTTTTTATTTTGTTTTGTTTTATTTTATTTTTTATTTCTTTGTTTTGTTTTTGATTTCTTTTTTCTAGAAGAGGAGGTCAAGGGACCAACCTAAATTTCAATGTCAGTATAACCTTCTGAGTCCTCTGATATTTCACTGGCACCTAGCTTTCCATTTGTAATTGGAGCGAGATCTGGCTCTCATTGCTCTATAGGCAGGATCCATGGAGAATTGCTGTTCAAATTGGAAAGGAGTTTCTGCTCATTAAAAGCAAAAGAAACCAACTGTAAATAGCATGGCTGTTAGGAAGAGCCAGGCACATCGGTTGTGCTGATCCCAAGGGCTATTCTCTAATTCCAGTGGGGCAAAGGATGAAGCAGGAAGAACATCTCTTTCCTTCAGCTATTAATATTCAACTCATAGGAGGCTCTAAAGATGCAGTACTCAAAACAGAGGTCTTTTGATGATCAGAAAAAAATATACTGTTGTAGGAAATATTTGGATAATGGGAAATAAATCCATAGTTGCCTTTCCTTTAAAATAACTTTCTATATTTTCCATTTTAAAAAATATTATTGCCTTGGTTAATAAGTACAACTACTAATTGAGAACCTTTTATCTTCCTATTACTTTTAAGCATGATTACATTTAATTACAGTCATAACAGGTGAAGACTATATGAAAATATTTAAGGTATTAGGCTTTAGAAGCAAATTTCCAAGGTTCAAATAATGTGAGATCTTGGCAATTACTTATCTATCCAACTTATTCTTCATTTTCCTCATTAGCAAAGTTGGTGCAGTGATGATAGTACTTACCTTATATGGCTATGATGATATTTAAATGAAATTATCTGTTTAAAATATATATAAGAATTCCTGGAATACATTACTCACTTGCACGTTATTACTATTATCTTTATTTTACAGATGAGTAAATTGTACATGTGAGTATATGAGAGGCTCAATATTTTCCCAAGATCAGTGAGTGGGCTGGAGGGGGATTTATTTAGCTATTTTAAATTCTGTTTTAAATTTTCACATGATTGTTGTGAGTTGTAAAAGATACAGTATATATCCTTAGTGCTTAGTAGGGTGTAATTTAATTACTTGTCTAGTTGAATTCAGATAGACTCTCTAACTTTCAATAATTTCTCATTATAAACCTTTCTATTATTTTGGTATTTATCTCTATTGCATTAGTACATACAGCATTTCCTGTGATTTTAGCCAATATACCAATGGTCAATACAACTATAGGTACTAAGTTTCCCCACATTCCACAGTGATATGCTAGATCTTCTATTAAGAAGTTGAAAGAAGATGGGCCAAAACTAGATATACCTGCATTATATCTTTATATGTTTCTAGGGTATATGTAAAGTAAAAGGACTCTTTACTAGTGGAACACCAAAAAGGCTTTGGTACCACTCAAATATTTTATCCACTAGAA
Organism: Noctilio leporinus; assembly: GCA_004026585.1. Taxonomy (NCBI): domain Eukaryota; kingdom Metazoa; phylum Chordata; class Mammalia; order Chiroptera; family Noctilionidae; genus Noctilio; species Noctilio leporinus. The sequence goes on from PVIW01000107.1 coordinate 233,801, forward strand.
CAAATGGTTGAATCTACTATGAAAGGAAGAATGAATGTCTTTTCTGTTTAAATTCTTCTGACGTACATCAGCCCCTGTGATAAACCAGTATAATACTCATTCTTGTTTTTCATATATTCATTGTCTCCACTAAAGTATAAGCTTTCTGGGGTCAAGAAAATGCCTTCTTTCTTTATTGAACTTCAAAGTTTATGCCAGAGTTCATGTTCCATCAAAACTGCTGACAGATTGGAGGTGTAATTAGTTACTCAAAGTTATCTAGACAATGATCAACTTGTTAAACTAGACTACCTTGGATATTACTGAGAAAATAAGACTTTGATATGGATTATAAACCCCCATGTACGTGTGAGGATTTCTGCTTCAGCAACTCATTGGACCAAGTGCATATATTCACAAGCAGCTCCCATTAACGTTGCAAGTATGTGCATAAAAATCTAATTGAGGGCAGAGTCTTGTCCTTAGTATCATTAACTCGATATTATGCATCCCATGTATTCATCCCCAGATATTCATTCTATCACATAATTATATAAGCTTGGAGAAAAATTAAGTTGATGGATGATTATATCATAATTGCCTTTCACATGGGTAGAAAGAAAATGACATTGGTAACTTCAATATTGAATAATGGGTCAAACTGTGAACTCTATAGAGAAAGCAGCACATCAGTAGCAGCTTGTGGTTCAACAGTAATGCAGTGAACATGGGGAGAAATTAATACAATAGTTGTGCATAGAAATTAGTCAATGTTTAAAACATGGGAAATTTCACATAAAAATTGAGATATTCAACTTTAATTGAAAACATTGTTAAATCTGGAAATGCTGGACCAGTATATTCCATAGCCACCATTTCTTTAGTCTAGAAATAGCAGTCCTTTAAACTGAACTGGAGCCCTTTGGATTGTGAAAATTGCATGATTTATGTGTAAGCACTTACATGTCTCCTGTTTCATCCATGTTTCTTTGCTGACCGTGAACTCTACAACCTTTTGCCTAAAGCATTGATTTTAAGTCAATGGTTGATGTGTGGGAAGGTTTCACTTGTTCTTTCTGATTTTACAGAGTGTAAATTAGAACAGGATAAGTTACAAGTATTAGGCGTACTATATCTCATAAATATGCTCCATGAGAACATCACTAATACATTATGGCACTTACTCATATTCATGTGACTTCAGAATCCTTCTTAACCTTCAGGATTTAGGAAATTAAACTAAATACTCAGAGTTGGCATATACTATGCATGAATAATCTATTGGTGTGTAACCATATTGCGGCAATCTTAGTGATTTAAAACAACACACATTTATCATCCCGCAGTTTTCTATGAATCTGGCACCTGGATACAACTTAGCTGGGTCTTCTGCTTCAGAATCGTGCAAGGATTCAATCCAGATGTCAGCTGGGGTGGGTTTCTATCAGAGGATTGACTGAAGAAGAATCTGTCACCAGACTCAAATGGTTTTGGCCGTAGTCTAATGCAATATTCTGTGTTGACGAACAATGAAAGCTAAATGTATATGTTATATAGCTGGAAGAAAATTTACTTGTGCAACTTTTTTTTTGTTTGTTTTTGGAGAGGATATAAAATTGTAATGTATTAATATACTTAAGTACTTAACCACCTTCTAATTTTTAGGGAATATTGCTAAAGAAATTACCAAAAACACACAAAAGTTATCTATCCAGTTGCTTAGCACCATGTTGTTTATTGTAGTGAAAAAGCATGGATGATTGACATGTATAGAAATACCAGATTACTAAAATAGTTTAGCCCTGGCTGGTGTGGCTCAGTGCATTGAGCACTGGCCTGTGAACCCAAGTGTCACTAGTTCAATTCCTAGGCAGGACACATACTCAGGTTGCAAACTAGATCTCCAGCCAGGTCCCCAGCTGGAAGCAGATGAAAGGCAACCATACAGTTTTATTCCTCTCACTTTTTTCCTCCCTCCCTTCCCCTCTCTAAAAATAATGAATAAAATACTTTAAAAAATGGTTTAGCATGCAGCTATGAAAAAAGGGACTGTCCAATAGCCATTTTAAAACTGTGCTTTGAGGAGGATGTAGGTGTCCTGAGGGCATTTCAGTGGCTGTTTAAGGAGATGAAGTCAAGTCATGATTATGCTTGTTTTACACCCTCACCCAGATATCAATCTTATCTATTTGAAAGATTGAGTTTCTGAGTAAGATACCATTTGGTGGTGATGGGGTAAGGGGAGGGCAATTGACCTTATTACAGGTTGAGTCTCCCAAAAGTTGTTAAAGTTCTAACCCCCAGGACCTGTGAGTGTGACCTTATTTGGAAATATGGTCTTTGTGTATTGTCAAGTTAAGATAAGAGTCTTAGGGTAAACCATACCCCAGTATGACTGCATCCTTTTAAAAGTGAGAACTTTGGACACAGAGACAAATGTGGAGACATTGTGTGCAGATGAAGACAGAGATTGGAGTGACACATCTACCAGCCAAGGTGTGCCAGACAATGCCAGAAAGCCACCCACAGCTAAGAGAGAGGTATGGAATGGGCACGCCTTCCCAGCCTGAGGAAGGGATCAACCCTGCCAAGGTTATTTTGGACTTCTAGACTCCAGAACTGTGAAAGAATAAAATTCTGTTGTGGAAGCTATTCATTTGGTGATACTTTGTCATGGCAGCCCCAAGAAATTAATGTAGCTCTACTGCTAAAAGAAAGCCTGACACTCATTTATTAAAAGGCAATATACGCATTTAATATCTTTTTCCTTAGATAACGTTCTCAGGTTCTCCCTAGTACCTAAGACTCAAGGGCATGCTATGTGGATAAGCCAACTCCTACCTACCCATGAAGCTCAGAAAAAAGGGAACTTGGGTGATCAGTAGGCTTCTTTTACTTCACCCAGAAAAGGTATTTTAACTCTGTTCCTATAATACAGGCCTGTGGAGCTCTGAGGAAAGCACTCCTACCCAAAGTATGACCACCAAGTGTGTATCCTAAATGAGCTAATGCTAAAGAATGGTGATATGTCATTAAAGTAGCAGCCAAAGCAAAGAACTGAGAAAAAGAAAAAAGAGAGAGAGAGAGAGAGAGAGAGAGTAAAATGGAACTGTTGAACCAGAGAAATGACAAATGAAACCACAAAAGGCACGGTGATGTTCATGTACTGCACAAATGTAACATCTGAAAAGAAAACCATGATTTCCAATGATGCACTCATGACCTAGAAAATGAAATGCAAAACTATCTTACTATGTAAAACAAAATTGAATAAAGACATAAGAAAGAATGAGAGAAGGTGGGAGGCTTACAGGGTATATCAAGGTGACCCAGCAGACCAAGTATGTAAATTCAAGGCCATCTGAAAGGAGAGGGCTCCCAGGAGAGATGAAGTATCGGAAAATTGCCCAAAGCTAAAATTATTATCACATTATTAAAAATTACCCTACGTTAAAACAAAATTAAATATAATTCATCAGAATAGAAGAGCTCCTATGGCAGATAGAGTTGATAAAAAAGATACATCTAATCATAGCTTTATACATTTCCTGAATTATAAAAATAAAAAACTCTTGAAAGTGCCAGGAACACTCATGAAGGCCAAATCCCATTAGGCATATAGGCACATGTTGAAATAAAATAAAATAATGTAGCAAAAAGGAGAGAACAAGAAAAGACTTTGGAGAGTAATTCTGGTTATTTATTTATTTTTGATCTTCTACAGGCCCCCTTCTACACCTCACCAAAACACACACATATAGCCATACACATGCAGTCATTCTTACGCAAAAACTCTGTGATGGGGGCCAAAGTATTTCTAACATAATGCATGTAAAAGGTATTTCTGCTCATGAGAGTCCTGGACAAAAATAGTCTGCTTTATAATAAGCTTGGGATGTCATATTGTGCCATCATGTGGCATATTCATTTCATGAGGATAATAAAGTTATTCAAGTTCTGCCTTCCACAGGTCATAGTTATCACAATACCTGTTGACTCCAGAGCCAGAGCTACCAAAGGGGAGTCCTGGTATAAATAAAAATTATCTCAGCCATTCTGAAAGTTTTAAACATATTCAAAAGTTCAAATTCATGATAGGTACATGTAATCATGTTGAACTTGATATCTTCGGTGTGTTTTTAGTCATTTAAATCTTGAGACTTCTTCATCAAAGTTTAGTGTCATTTAAAGCAGAGCTTATTATTCTGTATGTAGCTTCTAACTCATTCTGGAAGATTTTAAATAGAACGAGCCAAGACAAAGCTATAGTGTAAGTCACATGAGACTGTCTTTTGGTTGATAATTACTAATCTCTGAAATAGTAATGATCCAACTTGATTGTTCAAAAGCTGTGTACAGAATCTTGCTAACATGGCAGGTTCCCAGTTCAGAGTTAGAAAATCTTGTTTTGAGCAAGACTTAGAAACATGCATTTTTAAGCAGCTAATTGATTTCTCGTAGAAGGTCCTTGTACCTCACTTGGTTTTTTATTCCTGAAAGGGAAATTCTCTTAGCCTAATGCAGAAACCTAATGAGGCAGGTAGTCTCTTCCTTCACTTCATCACCTCCCACTACCCACGTTTGACAAAGGTTTTCTATTTTCTCTGCCCCTCTGGGACGTGTTATTAATCTTGTTCTTTAGTATACTTTCTTTCTTTCTTTTGCATCTCTAAAGCTCAGATATCTCCAGGAATAAACTAGTGGTCGGGAAGCATTTCTTTATGCTTGGGCTGCCTTAACAAAATATCGCAGATGGGACGGCTTAAACCATAGAAATTCATTTTCTCACAGTTGTGTAGGCTCAAAGTCTCAGATCAAGTTCCAGAGCAGGGTCAGTGAGGGCTTTTCTCCTGCTGCCTCTTCTGCTATTCCATCCTATGGTCTTCCCTGTGTGAACAGAGACAGCAAGATCTCTGGTGTCACTTCTTATACATGGCCCCACCTTGATGGCCTCATTGAACAGTAACCCTTTCTTCAGAGGCCCCACCTCCAAATAGAACCACGCTGGGAATTAGGACTTCAATGCCTGAATTATAGGGGACACAAAAATTCAGCCCATAACCATGCCATTCACCTTTTTCTCTACCTCCCCCTAGCATGGAGCTTCTTTCCATCCATGGAACCCACAGAGAAGGAAGGACAGAACGGTCATAGCCCTACAGACCCTTCGCAGTCCCCTAAAGGACATGTTTTCCTGATCTTGCAATCCTTCTGGGCATTCACAATCCTTTCAGATAGTTATTACCTGTTGAAGATGTCTTAAGAAAAATTGACATCTGCCAGTATTATAACAATTACTTTAACTTGCTTCTAGACACTCAAAAAAGTATTTTAATTTTAGAAAGGACATTTTGATCTCTAATATCTCTATCACTGTTTAGTGGCTTGCAAATGCCTGCAATTATACTTATTCCACCAGGGGTAAGTTTTAATAAGAGAGTTCCTAATTAACACATTATTGAATTCACTGAATAGATACCTCAGCTGGCTCCATTTAACGGAACATAATGTTTTTTTGCATATGTATATGGGCATTTATAAACACCTATGCTGTCTTCTCATTTTTTTTTTACAGTGTTGTCATGCAAAATCTTTAAAAAGTACATAGCAAAATAAATTAATGTCATGTATAGGTAAGGTAATCCAAAACCTACATTTTCCTTCCTGGTCACTGGAAAGTGATCCAAGAAAAATGTAAAATTTTGTTCTAGAATTTTCTCATCTGTAAAATGAGCATGTTGGATTAGACAGACTGTAAATCCTTTTAAGCTCCTTATTCTGTGCTTCTGTGATTTAATGAACTATATCTATCTATTCTAACTGACCAGACAGAAACCTATAGGTAGATTTCTATGTACCCAACAGAACCCACCAACCTGCCTTATGTGCAAAGAAAAGTAAAAAGGCACTATTAATCTCTCCAGAAATGTCTGTGCATCATAGGAAAGATGTAGGTGAAATGCTAGAACAACTTTAAGCTTCATTTTGATGGAATTTTGTATCTGTGGGTCATACCTGCAGGTTTTTCTGGCCCACGGTCCCAATGGCAGGACATGCATGTCATGGCAAAATGAACTCTATAATAAGTGCAGTGCAGACACTGGAGAGGATAAGAAAAGCAGGGTTAGAAGAGAAAGTGTTTTTTTGGCTCCATATGAAGGTTCTGCTTTGTCTGGTCATTATATTATACAATGCTATGGTCCCTTTGCCATATAAAAGTGGACTTCACTTCTTATTTTTATTTTCCCCTGAATTATTAGTAAAATTTATTCCTACAAAGAAGTGGAGTTGACTAGATACTTGCATGGTGTGGCTTTGGGATTGTACCAAGAGAACTACCACAAAAACTACCTTTCACAGACCAAGTTTAGACTTTGATTATTTCTCACCTTGAAAATTTACAACAAGCTTTCTAACTGGTTTGTGCAACTCAAGTGTATTATTTATATTTTGTATTTTCCCCATCTTTTCTAACACTGCCCCTCTTCTGAAAAAAAATTCTTTTTCACCACCTGCACACAAAGATACATTACTACTTATCTACAAAGCTCAATATAAATGTAATTTATGTGTATTTGAATCAATTCCTTTGTTTCATCAAACAGTGAATAAATTGGTCTTTCCAATTAATTTTGTTTTTAATTTATAAGGCGGTGATACATTTTTCATAACAAAAAGAGAGGTAACATGTGAAAGAAAAATAGAATGTCCTCCATTAATCTTCTACAGAACTTTTAATGTGCACTTTGTTCATGAACAGAATACATACAGGAAAGACATAAATCATAAGTCTGAAACTTGGTGAATTTTTAAAAAATGAATGCACCCAGAAGTCAGGTCCCAGATCCAGAAAGTATATTAGTAGAAAACCAGCAGTACTTCTTTCTCCTACAATTACTTCCCCACAAGAGTAATGACTACTCTGACTCCTATTATCTTACATTAGTTTTCCTTCTTTTGAGCTTTTGGAATCAAATATTACTAATTGTCTTATGCCTGACTTCTTTTGTTCACCATTATGCTTATGAGATTTGTCCATGGGCTTGCATACATTTTTGTATATACATATATATACACACATATATACATATATATATTACCCTCACATACTCATACACACATCATACATACATATACACACATACATACATAATATATACATTTGCATTTCATTGGGTCTGGTCAAAGAAATAGAAATGCTAGGTCTACAAATGGTGAATTTTACTGGTTACCACTATTCAACAGTGGTTGAGCAAGTTATATTCTCATCTGGTTTGAGTTTCCAATTGCTGAAGGTTTGTTGGATCCGGGTCCGTTATACTTAATACTCATTCTTACTGAATTAGCAAGCTGTTTAGGACATTTTCTTCTTATGTCAATGGAAAAAGTTCATGAGGAATGAGTGGAAACATATACTGCTTTTCAGACCTTGGTTGAAAACCAGCATACTGACTTCTGTTCATATTTTATTAACCAAATGAAGTCATATGACTAAGCCCAGCATTAATGTAGTCTCCACCTTTAGTGGAAAGAGCTAAAAATTGATATAACAAGTATGTAGCTAAAAGTAAAATGAACATTGGGAATAACAATGCAGCCTACCACAGTTTGTTCTCTTAATGACATTTATTTATATTCCTTCAACACAAAATGTACTCCCTCCCTGAGACACTCTAAAAGTCTTATCTGATCCTGGGATTAGAGCCAAAGAACAAATTTTATGTTTTCTGCCAGGTCAGAATTTTCCTCTTCCTATTTGAAATCTTTTGGAAAAAAAAAGAAAAGAAAAGTCAGCCTATACAGGACTAACCAGGGACAGGACAAGATGAACTAATAAACTAATAAACACTAATAAACTAATAAACACTCTTATTTAGAAGAATGAGGTATAGACAGGACATAGCAATCACTGTTTCTTAGGAATTTTGGAAACTAAATGGACAGCTGGCTATCCTTGGGATATGGAACATTCCTTGACTGGGAGCTGGGTCTATTCTCTCAAGGATAATCCCAACCATTCCTACACAGACAGGCAGGGTGGTGATGATTATGTTCATGAAATCATGTTTTTCTTCTTTTTTTAAAGTTCATCATTTATTGGATGGGTATTGAAAAATACTTTTTTTCAAAAAAAGAAAGAACATCCACAAATGGTAGAAGTGAATATGTGATAACCTTAAACACGGATGTCAGGTAGAGTCTATCTCCTTAAAAGGATGGCATCATTAGCATAGTATCCAGTAACATGATTCAAGGTATCCTGTACCAAAATGTTCATCTGGTATATTATGTGACATGTCATGAACTGGGATATAGTAGAGAAAGCTCTCAACCATATCTCATTTTCTCTAGCCTCCTTTGCTTCACAGGAATGTTAATAATATTTTGTTAAAGGTACTTCATATTTATTGTGCTCACAGTATTTTACTCCTATATGGTTTTATCTGATAACTGATGAGGCAGGAAGTACCACTGAAAGCCACATTCACTGCCTCCCAACAGTTTCTCTCCAGTACCCACTGTCACTTAGTCATCACATCTGAAGTGGTGCTGGATTACATCTAGGTTGAAGTCCTGGTTAAGTCTGTATCTGCTGTGTTTTGGCCGCTGTCTTTGTAGGATTTTTCACTAAGAAGCTGCTGTGTTGTGTTGAACCTAGACCTTTGACAGATCACAAACACTAAAACCTTTTTAGTTCATTTCTGCTTATGGTTGTGATCTTCCCCAACAAGCAAAACTACAGTTCAACAAATAAACTGATGGGATAATGACTCATGCGCTTCTGGCACCTTTACTATTTGCCAAAGCTTCATTATTCCTCTGTGGTTTAGCAAAGGCCTTGGTTTACTAGTTTGTAGATTCTTGGTCTCCTCCTCATGCCCAGAATAACTAAATGTTGCTAAGGTAGAAGTAGTTTTGGGGGATTAGTTGATTCTATAAAGTTCTTTCTCTGCTGAGTCATAGTCATTTTTTTCTATGTTGCTGACACATTAAAACGGATGATTTTTGAATTATGTTCAACTTTCCTTTTTGATCTGGGTGTGTGTGCTGGTCTGATACCAGTTACTCTATTCTACACACAAATAGAAAGCTTTTCTTTTATAGTATTTATCAAAAAATTCTATTCTATTATATTGTGTGGTAATCTTTCTGTATGTATCTGTTTCCTTGAAGACTGTGAGACCAGGAACTTCCTGAGGGCAAAAACTATTATTAATTGATTTATGACTCAAAATAAATTAGATACTTTATATTTTCAGGGTTGGATTATATATAGCAGAGATTCAAAAAGAAATTCACATGCAAACATATACTGAAGTATTTGAATACAAGTGGTGTAGGTTCAATAATGACTCAGTTCCATCTATGGAATAACTAGGCTTTAGAGATCACAGGGTAAGAACCCCTACAAATGAAGTTAAAGACAAACCAGTTAGTGACTTTCCTAGTTTTGGTAATCATTGTATCCAAGGGCCCTGTATCACTATGCCAAAACTTTATATTTCAACAGCTATTATTTACAAATGAAAACCAAGTGATTGGTAACATAATACCTTTAATAGACATTGGTGGAATTTGACTGGCCAGCATTTAATTTTCCATGATGAAGTCATCATTGTATGCTTTGAAAAATTTTGTCTTTATTTACGTGATAGTAAATCAAGATGCCCATGCTACCATTACAAAAGTTAACAAGTACTCTTTCACCATAGGTGGTCCTTTCTCCAGCTTGTACTTTCAAGAAGTTGGACCATAAACCTTAATTTCATCAGCTAGATTCTTTCTTTCAGGGCTCTGATAACTTGACCTGAACAAGGGAAGAATAGTATTAATGGTTGACCTTTGTTCATATTGGTGTTGGTACCTGGAAGAGATAAGTTTCTGTTCCTAAGATCTTCTAGAATTTCCCACTGGAATTTGTTCCATTGTTTCTCCTCTATATTGGAAAGTCACTCAACATATCTTTGCAATAAATTCTTTTTTTTAACTTTAGATTGTTAAAGAGTTAACTAGCATGACCAGATAAACACAATAGCATATTGTATCTCATTAAACTCCACCTGATTATAATCATATTCTTTATTATCTATGTCCTTCCAGAGAAAGCAGAAAGGATCATAGAACACAGGTAACAGGACAGGAATATTTTAACTGGGGAGGGGAAACCAGGCCCCTAGGAGAGGATGCACATACAACATACCACATGGGGGCGGTAGATTTTGCTATAAATGTAAGAGATTGACATATTTGGTAAACTTGTCCGTATTTTTTAACTTTGATCCCCAAATTTCATTTATTTTTATAGTTTCAGAAAGACTGGTGCTCTTATTTTTCTGTGTAATGAACTTGTAATTTGTTTCCGTCCTACTTACTAATATTTATTTTTTTTCTTTCCCTGGCACTGAGGTCTTTCAATTTATTTATTTTTTATTATATTTTTTAATTGACAATTCATAATTGACACTCAATATTATTCTAAATTAGTTTCAGGTGGTTAGATAATTACATAATTTACAAAGTGTTCCCCATGATAATTCAAATACCCACATGACACCCTACATAGTTATTACAATATTATTGACTATATTCTCTATGCTGTACTTTACATCCATAACTATTTTATAACTATCAAGTTGTACTTTCTTAATTCTTATTATTTTTATTTTATAGGGTTGATTCTGAGTATGGTAACTTCATTAGCACCATCATTTTGATCATATTTACCATTTCCCTTTCTCATATCTGGGTGAGGCATAATTTTAAAACAATGTATTATAACTAGCATGTTGCTTCTAATTTGTGAGAATGGAAATCAGTACACATTACTAATATAGAGATAAGACATGAATTTCACTGTCCAACAGTGATCAAAGATTAAATGTCTATGCGATCTTGAGCTTTTATTCTTTCCAAAGCTTCAGATCTTTTATCTTGATACTTATACAAGGTCTATCCTGTAAATATCAACAGTACAAAGTTTTAATTATATTGACATTGGCTCAATACTTTTGGGACAGACCTCATATAGTAGTATTATGAAGACTAACTAAAATGGTATACATAAGGTGCTTGTTAGAGAGCTCGCTATGTGGTAAGAACTCAAAAATCCTTATTACTTTTTTAAAAATTCCTTCCATTTGAAATTAAAATAAACCAAAGCTTTTAAACATGAAAGGCCTATTCAAATTCACATGAGTCATGTAAAAGAATGAGACTATTTATTTTGATTCTGAGTTCAGAATGTTACCACTATATCAATTAATTGCCTATCTTTAGTTCATGAGAGAAACTGCAAAATTAGATTAAAGAATGGAATCTTTTTCCCATGACAATAGTCCTATTATTCTATGTTGGAAATAATCTGAGAGCAATAAATCTTTATGAGGAACATTGGTTTTGCATCTTTAAATATTTTCCAAGGAAAAGGCATTATTGAGTTTTGCTGAATAGATCTGGAAATCAAAGCCTTCTAGAACAATATGAGACAAGCCAGAACAGTCCCACTTTTAAATGAATCGTTTTTGAAATGCTTGAGAAACCACAAAAGGTACAAGGATTTCTAAATATGAGGGAGGTCCGTGTAGTGCATGAAAATCAAGCATTCAATTTACTGTAGAGATGAAAATTTTAAAGTCACTCACCTTGTGATTTGAACTGACTTCATTCATGTCAAAAAATCCAAAAGTAATAAGCCCTTATAATGAAAATAGAAAACAGCATAAACAGATGAGGTACAGAATATGGGTTGGGCAAAGGTACAGGATAAATTCTGAGTTTGTGGAAAACAAGTAATAATTTCATGAAAACTCAGGAGTAGAAAGAATTAGAGAGGTGTTCATCTATTATTTTCCTTTAAGAAATGAAGACATAAGCCCTGGCTGGTAGTACAGTGGTTAAGGCACCGGCCTGCGAACCCAAAGGTTGCAGGTTCGATTCCCCAGCCAGGGCACATAACCAGGTTGCAAACCAGGTCTCCAGTCCAGTCTGTGGCTGGAGGCAGGTGAAACGCAACCATACATTGATGTCTGTCTCCCTCTCTGCCTCTCTCCCATCCCCTCTTTCTAAAAATAATGCAATAAAATCTTTAAAAAAAAAAAAGAAATGAAGACATAGAGGCCAGGTTCAACAGCATTTTCAAGTTCAGGGCAAAATCAGGTCCAGAGCTTATTCCCATACTGTTGTTTTTCCTCATTTACAGTGCTTATCTCTTAACTTTGAATGCCAGCTGTAACCCCAATAGCTTTTTCATGGCTTCTTCATGAATTTTGAAAAGTTTAGAGGATATTTGCTTGAGTCTGGTCCCAAATATGATGGGACCAGATATTGTGTGTTTTCAGCAAATAAAAACAGTTGTAATAGGAGAGTCAAGAGTATTTGAATACACATAAACAACATTTAGAAAGTTACATTTTCTAGCAGAGTAAAAAAAAAAAAAAATTTAATTGCAAGGTAGTAAGGAAAGTGGCACCCATAGTAGCAGTTGATGTCCAATGCCATTTAAATCCAATGAAAGGTCTAGACATAAAATTTGCATGGACCTTCTCAGGGATGAGCCCAGAAAATATAACCCAGGTGATCTGAGAAATGGAGACTCATCTTTTCTCACAAATCTCTGGAGTTGAAGCCGTCATGACATTCTGGTTGTCTGGTTGACTTTTCCCTCTTTCCCTATCATCTCCCTATAACTGGACATCATTTAATCATCTACATTTGACCATATCTTTTCTTGGTAAAAAAAATATTCAAAGGATCTTATTGTTTTTTTTTTTTTTTTTTTTTCTGTTATGCATTTGCTACTCTTACTGCCTAGAACATTATATTATTATTTGATCAACACATGGCAAGACTTCTCTATTTACTTCAGAATATCAACTCAAATGTCTCTCCCACCATCTGACTACATCACACATTTTCTATTCCACAGCCTGTTTTATTTTCTGTATCACTTAGTACTTTCTGAGATAATCTCATTTATTTCTAAATTTATGTGTATTTCACCTTTCCTCCTCAGGGAAGTATAAGGCTTCATGAAGCAAGAAACTTCCTATGATATTTTTTTTATTGCTGTTTTCTTTGTACCAAAGTATGTCATTCACATAGCAGGAGGCTCAATAATATTTGCTTCATGAATAAATTAATTAATCATATTTGAGATACCTTCAGCTGCTTTATCCCTCTAGTTTCTTCTTTGGAGAGTTAATTTAGAGTTGCTTTACCTTCTTAGAACATTGGCTGACTTCAAGAATTGATAGAAGTCTGATTAATAGCTGCCTAAGGTGAACTACCTTCCATAGGCACTGTATATTTTGAGAAGAAACTGAGAAAATGTAGTTTAACTTCCTCCTGTAATCTCTCTGATTACATGTTACCAATGCTTTGGGTTTTTCATTTTGTTAAATTTATTTTCTTTGAACATCTGGAAAGTAGACTAGAGGGCATTTTAATTAAAGGAATACTTATGAGGAAATACTTAAAATAAAAAAAAGTGGAATTTTGATCGCTGCAACTTGACCTTTATTTAGATAAACCATATCGATGTTCGTTTCCCAAACGTTTAGAATAAGGGTCTATTAGTTTCCTAGGAAGCATATGTCAAATTACCACCAACTGGGCACCTGAAAACAACGTAAATGTATTCTCTCTCTCACAGTCCTTGAGTCTAGAAATCCAAAGTCAAGACATAGGCAGAGAGAGCACCACAACCTCTGGAGAGCATCTATTTCCTGCTTCTTCCAGCTCCTGGTGGCCATTGGCATTCTCTGCTTTGAGACTACAATTGTATGAGTGTGTAATACATCTGTGTTTATTTATGTATTCATTTAAAATATTTTTATTTTTATAGAGAGGGGAAGCGGGGAGAAAGAGAGGGAGAGAAACCAATACATGGTTGCCTCCTGTGCACCCCCAACTGGGGAACTGATGACCCTTTGGTTCACAGATGGGAGCTCAATCCACTGAGCCACACCAGCCAGGGCACCTCTATGTTTCTTATAGGAGCACCTGTGATAGCATTTAAGGCCTATTTAGATAACACAGGATAGTTTCTTCCTAGCAAGACCCTTGGCTTAACAGTCCACTACACAGACCTAGAAGGCATAATGTTAGAAGGCTACTAGGACTCCTTCCTGATGGGCATGTGTTCACAATTTCTTCCTCATTGAATGGCCTGCTGAGAGTTTAGCTTCACTCTAAACCAGGTGAAGCTGGTTCAGTGGTTCACTAAATGGTATTGCTACCTTGATATCCCTCCTTTCCTTCCTTCCTTCCTTCCTTCCTTCCTTCCTTCCTTCCTTCCTTCCTTCCTTCCTTCCTTTCTTCTTTCCTTCTTTCCTTCTTTCCCTCCTCCCTCTCTTCCTTCTCTCCCTCTTACCTATAGTAGGGTGCTCACTATCTCCCTGAAAACTTGCTTTGTTCATTCTTACTGTTAAAAACATAAACCCTCAACAATAAGGCAGGTTTACCCTTGTCTCCCTACCAGTTCATCCATGATCACAAACAACCTTCATTGTGTACCTTCTACAACCTGATTCCAGCAGTCAATTTAATCAGGGCTGGAAGAACATGAAGCTCCTCAGTACTGCATGAAGATAAAGTCTAGGAAGTATTTGAAAAACGTCTGAAAGCTAATGTGGCAGATGAGTCTGCCCTGACTATGTGTTCAGTCAAGCCATGCAGTGGGGTTTCTGTGTTGGTTTTCCCAGCTAGGACTAAAGTCCACCTGAACCCTTGCTTACCTTGAAAAAACCTTTACACCTTTCTGAGTTTGTATGTTTAATTGCTTTTACATAGAATTAAAATTTATTCTCCTCATGTGCCTTCTCACATGCTTCTTAGCTGTTGACTTGAATCTTGTTCTGAATAGACAGATCAGTTAAAAAGACTCACTTCTGTTATGTTACATGTTGAAACTATTTGATAGACCACTTTCAGTACTGGACTTATCTGGGGCCTGGTAAGAATTACCATTCTACATTTTTTATTTTCAAACTAGGAGCCAATCCCATACCAGAGTTCATTCCACCAAGTCTTCAGCCATTCAGTTATATTATCAAAGAGTTCTTAATTCTTACAATACATTGAAGCTGGTGGTATTGTTATTCCATTTGATAGAAGACATACCTAAGGCACCATGAGGTACAGAATCATGTTCTAGTTGACCCAGCTGTCAAGGAGAAGAGGCCAGATACATTGAGTCTGAGGTTAGTTAGCCAGTCACATGTGACTTCTGTCCTCTGAAATTATGAAGCTGTCTGATCTTTATTCTATAAGGAAGCCAATTTCTAAAATGCATGTCTTCTCTTCTCTAGGCTTAAAAACAATTTCTAGGATTTTTTATCTTCTGATATGTTTTCTATTTTCTTCTTTATTTTAGTCCATTTTTTTGTTACCCACAACACAAATTATTATTCTCTCTGTTTCTCATTTTTCCTTTCTCTCTCCTCTTTTGTCTCTTCCCTCTGTTACCCCCAAAAAGGTTTGTCTCTAATTCTCATGTCTCTGATCTGTCTGAACATAAAACCAAACCCTATTCTAGACTTTTCTTGAATCTCTATTATTTATTCAGAAATTACCAGGGCTGCTTTCCTTCCCTCTCAGAGAGGTATAAAATAAGATATTTTTAAAAGACGTTATTTATTATTTTCAGAGAGAGGCAGAAGAGAGAGAGGCAGAGAGGGAGAGAGATATCAATGTATGTTTGCCTTTCACCTACCTCCAGCTATGGACCTGGCTGGAGACCTGGCTTGCAACCTGGTTATGTGCCTTGACTAGGGAATCGAACCAGTGACCTTTGGGTTCGCAGGCCGGTGCCTTATCCACTGTGCCACCAGCCAGGGCTTTCTATTTAACCTAATATTATTTTAATTATTCCAACTAGCCTTGCAAGTTAGATATGTGTATATTTATTTCTGTGATTTAAAAGGCTCTTTGTTTGATTTTTGGTAGAGGGCTTTTCCTTAAAATCCAATGGCAACACTTCTTTTACAGCTCTGCAAAGAAACCCAATATAATTAGGTAAATGAAAGTAGTTTTGGCCCTGACTAAGAGGCTCAGTGGATAGGTGCCAGCCTGTGAACCTAAAGGTCACTAGTTCAATTCCCAGCCAGGGCACATAACCAGGTTGCAAGCCATGTCTTCAGCCAGGTCCATAGCCGGAGGCAGGTGAAAGGCAATCACACATTGGTGTTTCTCTTTCTTTATTCCTTCCTCCCATCCCCTCTCTCTGTTAATAATAAAATTTTTTAAACCCCTCCCCCCCCAAAAAAAAAAAGGAAAAAGAAGAAAGTGGTTTTGATATAAGAGGGGTTGAGAAGAAAAGAAAGGCTAGAGAAAGATGAAGAGAGCATATCACTGAATTCTATGCATTCATTTTTGTATCTCTAGTCTGACCTCTCTAGACCATTAGGTCCAACATAATTGAGAAGTCTAGTAGGCATCTCAAGTATAACTAAACTCTTGATTCTCCCCCTCATAAGCATTACTCCAGTTTTCTCAGTCTCAGCAACAAAGAATCAATTTTTATAGTTGCCTAAGTTAACTGGACCCTCCTCTTTCTCCTACACCATGCATACAATTTGGCCATAAATTCTGTATACTCTATCTTTCTATACATCCTGGTTTTAAGCACTTCTCATTACCTCAACTGCTATAGCTCTGGTGCTTTCTACCACCATCTCTCACCTACATTATTTCAGATGCCTCCCATTTGCTGTTTCTGTCCTTGACCTCCCCATAGTTTATTTTCTATATAGAAGTAGGCATAAGTCATAGTGTGTCACTTCTCTGTTCAAAATAGCAACCTCCTATCATACTACAAGTAATTTCCAACTCAGGGTTTATAAGGTCTACTTTATTTGACCCCAGATTTTTTCTTTGTCATAAATTTTACTGCTTCTCCCACTTTCACTGTGCTTCAGGTTCAATATCCCCATTTTTTAAAATAATAGAGCAAACTCAAACATTTGAAATATACACCCTCTTAGGATCTATGTGTTTGCCACTCCTCCTATCAGGCTCACATGAGCGGGATTCATGTATATTTCCAGAAGTGCATCCCTCCACTTTCTCTCTGTTCTCTGACACCATATCAGAGGCCTTCCATGACAACCTCATTGAAAATAGAGTGACCCATCCATCATTCACCATACACCAGACTTTGCCTTATTTTTCTTCACAGCAGTTATCACTACCTGACTAACTACAGGTCATTTTTCCTTCTGTCCTCCCCATAAGGATAAGGACTACATCTATGTTATAATGTGTTGGATCCCCAGTTCCTAGAACAGTGCTGCAACCTATTAGGTTCACAATCACTTTTGTCCAATGAATGAAAGAAAACAGAATAAGCCTTTATGAAAGCCATTGTTTGAGACTGGACTAGGGTAACAAGGAAATAGGTGACAGAATCAAGGAGAAGGTGAGTCTGAATTCTTTTATGGTTCTGCCTACCTTTGGCAAGTTCCTTCCCTGTTCCAGGTCTCATTTTTGAAACAGTAAAACTGGTGCACACTCTTTATTTATTTATTTATTTGAGGCAGACTTTCAGGCGAGCGTGTGGAGGTGGTCTGCTCCTAGGTGCTTCTATAATTGCAGCTGCCTGGGGACCTGTGGCTGGAGCTCCTCAGGGCCTGCTGGTCACAGTTCTCAGTAGGTCTCGTCCTTAGAACGTTACCAGTTAGACTTTGGAAGAGTGGGGAAATTACACTTCTGCTTTATTCAGAAAAATATCTTGCTTTAATAATTGAATCTATTCAGAGAAATTATATAAACATATATGCATATGCACATACTTGTGTGTGTGTGTGTGTGTGTGTGTGTGAGAGAGAGAGAGAGAGAGAGAGAGAGAGAGAGAGAAAGAAAGAAAGAAAGAAAGAAAGAAAGAAAGAAAGAAAGAAATAACAACACATATAAAACCATTGGATGCAAGGTATAGTCCCTGGAAGTCAATAAATGTTATTTCCAGGTTTGCCGTTGGGCCTTGCCTTCTCTCTGCACCCCACCCACGCTGCCCCATGCTGTCTGCATGTTGTCCCCCCAACATGAAAAGCCCAGCTGAGATGCCCAGCACCCCCTCCACCAAGACACCAAGATAATCAGGGTGTCTGTGTCTGTGCTGGTTTTTAAGCTTGGCTTGTTACAATCTGTAGACATGTTTTCCAGCAGATGTTGGACAGCATTTGTCTCCTGGCACAGACGGTCCCCACCTTAATTTGCAGTGAGATGTGTATTTGGGCTGGGAGCTGCCACCCAGATTAGTGCCTGGGGAGGCCGTTCCCTGCAGCCTCAGACTCCTGGAGGATGAAGCAAGTCCTCCCTAGCTGTGTGGGAGGGAGCACGGCAGTTTAACTTACATACTTCTGCTACGGCACTGCGTCCTGCAAGACTCACTCCCTGATCTACACTCAGGTTGTGGCACTGTCACCCTGACTGTGTGGTCTCAGCTGCAGAGTGACAGAGAGGGGATGAGGTGGCCTGTGCTCTTAATCAACATGCTGTTACCACCAGAATCATGGCTACAAGTTTGTGTTGGGCAGCAGCCTGCCTGGGTGGGAAGGCTGATGCCCCAGTGCTTGGCTGTGTGGCTGTGAGCAATGGGCTCAACCTCCATTTCCTCACCTGTACAAGTGGGATGACCTGTGACCGCAGCACCTCCTGGAGTCCTTGTGAGGATTAAATTACATCTCTCCCGTAAAACATGGGACATTTCCTCTATTCTAAGAACACTTTGAATGTAGTGAATTTTAATAATAAGTACCCATGATTGGTATCAGGCACAGCATTAAGTTTAAGAGGGGCTACCGTTCGAGGAGTAATTAGAAAAGACCATGTAAGGGGTCTGGGGTGACTTAATAATTCTAGTTCAGAACAAGATGGAATCAGGAACCAAATGTTCATAAGCAAACGTCATGAATGGCAGGAGAAGGATTGCCTTTTGGAGGTTGAGGATGGAAATAAGAAACATAGAAGAGTCTATTTAATTGCGACCTGGACACTTTGCCATATTTAAATAGAAAGAAGCCATGGCTGACATTCCAAGCAAAGGTGAAGGCACTGTTCAGACTACTTTTTTTTTTTTTTTAAAAGATTTTATTTCATTATCTTTAGAGAGAGGGGAAGGGAGAGAGGCAGAGAGGGAGAGAGACATCAATGTATGGTTGCGTTTCACCTGCCTCCAGCCACAGACCTGACTGGAGACCTGGTTTGCAACCTGGTTATGTGCCCTGGCTGGGGAATCGAACCTGCGACCTTTGGGTTCACAGGCCGGCGCCTTATCCACTGTGCTACCAGCCAGGGCTCAGACTACTTTTTAAATTGAACCCCTTAGCTACTTCTGCTCTGTCACTCCCTTGGGGTTTCACAGGAGAAAGGATAACACAAGGAGATCAGGGGCCATCAGAGGCACAAAGAGCCCTGCTGTGATGAGTCACGTTTATGAGCCACTGAGATTCTTCTTGGCCTCTTGAGTGACAGACAGCACTATGCAGGATGCATTTAAGAAAATTCACATTCTCTACAATACCATTCCACATTTTGACTGTGCTGTGAAATACCATATGTATTCATTTCACACTTAAACCTTTTAAGTCAGTTTCTACATTATTCTAAATGATTTTTTTTTTTAAAGATCATTTTGTTTTTCTCTTAGGGCTAGGAAGGCAGACTTATTATTCCTTTCCAGTCATCACAAGAGCTAGTGTTGCTGCTACACCTGTGACAAGGACCCTAAAGGATGTGCAAAGTGTCTGAAACACATCTTATTACATCAGCAATCCTTGTGTAATGGTCTTAGAAGGTGTGGCTTTCTCCTTCCTGACTAAACAAACTTAGCATCCCTCCTACCTTTCAGTTGAGTATATGTTTAATTCTAATAATTCTATAACCAATTGCTTCTTGGGGTTGTTCCCTAATCTTCTCCTTGAACCTGCTTATGTCATCAGCTTTATCCTGTAGGGTCCATTTTTTTTTGTTTTGAATGGAATGATTAGTATTTGACACTTACCTGCATTTCCCACTGGATCCCATACCCTGGGCTTCCTTTCATCCCAAACTGGAAATCTTGTTCTGTTGTAGGACCTTCAGACATAGGCAGACACATTCATGACCAGCAAGTTTTCTTGAAATCCAGACTAAACAATGGAGTTCCAATCTTCCCAGTTACCTGGTTGAGGGACACTGTAAATAGCAGAGAGAATTTACATGCCTGTTTATATACAATCACATTGTTTTATACATAAACATACTGTGTTTATATACAATCAATTATACTGTTGAGAAAAATGAGGCTCAGAAAAGTTAACAAACTTGCTAAATGTAGGGACAAAGAGGACAAGATCTGTTTCAATATTGGCAGCTGGGTAGAAATTGTGGGAGGTAAGTGGGCTGATTCTCTATTGCAGCTTGTGACTTGACAAGAAAAGATCATTTAACGTTGGTGCAGCATGTTAAATGTACAGTGCTTCTTACAGTCTACTATCTCTCTTCTTTGAACATGAGCAAATGGGTTCATATTCACACCTTGGGTATTCAAGAAGAGTACTTTTCCCAGCGTGCCAAGCCAGTGTGAGCCAACACTGTCTCCAGTCTCTTAAGAGGCCAGACTTCTAGGACCATGAGTGTTGTCTCATGCACTATCCTAGATGTCCAGGCAGGGGGTTATTGTTTAAGCTAAGAGACTAAAGACAGTTTCTGAGATTGCTGTATGGCACATTTAAGTTACAGCAGAAGTTAGAAGGATATTCTGGTGGTAGCTGAGGATGGAAAGGGACTGAGGATCTAAAGGGATTATGAAAAAAGGCAAAAGTGCTATTAAGTTGGACACCAAATGGGGAAAGTGGAGGAAATCCTTCATTGTTCTCATCAAGAAAATTGACAATGGCTTAAATGCAATCTACTTTACCCAAAGATATATAAAGGGATTAAATAGGTGTGATTGTAATCACCAACATATTTAGATGTGGAATAAAAATGATATTCTGATATTCAGCATTGACTAATGATTTGATAGTGGCAGAACTATAGCACAGAGTAAAGAACTACTAACCGTGTTTGAAGGCCATTCTCCCGTACCCAGAATACAAACCATTGCTGCCTGCATTTTTTTTGCCTCCCTGGAGGCTCTTTGGAGCATTGAAGGCAGGTGTTGAGTAGGAAGACAATGCATTATTATCAGCTATTTTGGGCTAGAATGCTAAGAACTGTTAGCTTCTAGTTCTGTTGGAAGAAAGCTACTCCTTTCACTCATTACCTGGGGAATCGAATAGTAGTGTTTTGGGAATATATTTTCTGGTTTTCTGTTTTAGTGAACCTACACACAAATGCAGCACACACACACACACCCCTCTTGTTCACACAAGCAAGTAGATTCCCTTCTATTTTTAGAGGGAGAATTTCCAATCCTTAGATTTTCCAACTTCTCAGTAACCCGAATTCAAGATAAGAGACAAATGGACTTCTCTACCACCAAAATGTTAGATTTGTTAAAACTGGAAGAAGGGGTAAGAGGTAGATGCTCTTTAGAATGAAAAGACCTAGCTAGTTTTAAATTTCTAACATGAATGCCTCACCACCTTGGACCAAATATCAGGAGGCAAGAGAAGTCCTGAGCTCTCAGAATCACTAGAAAGAAGCCCCATGCTACCTTTCTCTGTCACATGTGAAACCTCTATGAACTTCACACAACCCTTATTACCCTATGACTTCCAGGTTAAAGAAACCTTGAATGTGTCCTCTGGAATTTTCTCAACAGGAAAATTTCTTATATTCACAGATTGTTATTTGGGGGGTCCTTTATCTTCTCACTTGGAAGCAAATCTGTGAGCACTGCTTCCCTGTACCATCAAGTGTGGCTCTTTCTTCCACAATTCACAAACTGCCAATCCTAGCAGAGAAAAGGTAGCAGCTGTCTTCCTCTTCCCACAAAAAACACTGGTTCTTTGCCCTAAAGTCCCCAGTTTGAAATCTCATGTCATCCCATTATATCATTTCCTTACCACTTCTCAGTAGTGTTCTTTCTCCCTTACCAATCTTTGAGCTCCTTTGCTGGATGGGTAAAAGACTTTAGCTCTTGGTTGAGTGTTCGTATAGATTAGAGATACAGACTGGGGGAGGAGGCGAAAGTAAGTTTATAGTTGTTCCTAAGGAGAATGATACTCAATTTAATAAATAATAATACAAGGATAAACTCTGTTTCATATGCTGGCAAAAGAGGACCTTCCAATCATTCTTGGACTCAGTTCCTTGAGCTCCTCTTCTCCAATGATGTGTGCCTCTGTGCTATGTACTTGAGCTCACATGCTACTCTTTTAACTGTAACCCTCTTTAAATTTCAGCTCTATGTGAACCACCTCATAGATATTATCATCTTTTCTTCCCTAGAGTAATCCTGGCTATTACTATAACGCCAATGATCATCAGATACTATCGGTACTTTTATTACTTGACCCTACCAACTATTCGCTATCCCGGACTCTTCTGGTGTTCTGTCCCAGCTTAAAGTTCATGGTCAGGCATTATCGTCACTTTATGCATTTGTCTGCAATCCCCTCACCTCTCTCTCACTTGTTACTAATATTTGAGAAAACAAACATTTTGATTAAATCCAACTCCCCACCTACCTAACGTGTATGCCCATGCAGTTGACTGTGTGTGGAACAAAACCTTTTCATCATACTTGCTGGTCTCTCTTTAAATTCATAACCACCCGCTTGAAGTGAGCCCTGAAGGGTCCTCATCAATCAGATCATATAGTGTTAGTGACTTCCTTTCTTACCTCCATATTGCTTCTTATGATATTGAGAAAATGAAAGCACTCAGAAACTAATTTGCCACCCTCATCCTAACACACCACTGGAGTCAACCAAATCATGGGTCTTGTTGCTATAGTTGAACTATCTACACCTCTGTCTAAAAATCAATCTATTTGTCCTGGATCCTATGTCTTTGGCCTACTTGAAGCAATCATCTCCTCTCCATTGTAACTGATTTTTCCTTCTCTACTAGAACATTTTCATTAGTGTCCAAACATTAGTAAATTTTCCCCCTTTGGGAAAAAAAGCCCTTAGGCCATTTCCTCTACCAGCTTTCATACCATCTCTCTTCTTCCACTTGCAGAGTGTATATCCTTTAAAAAGTAAGTTATCATGTCTGCTTCTGATTCCTTCTTGCTTTTAATCTCACTACCTCAGGCTTTTATCCCCTTTAATGACAATGTCTTTGTCAGAGTCATTATGATGCTGAAACCAATAAACCCCTGTCAACCTTTGTCATACTGTTCACTCCTGCTTCTTGACAAACTAATCACTTGGCTTTCAGGACATTATTTTCTTGGCTTCCCTCCTATTCAGTTTTCACCCCCTCTCAACTTTCCTTTGCTGGTTCCTCTTTTCCTGGACCCCTTGTAGGAGCCTGTCCTAAGAATCAGCCCTCAGTCCTTTTGTTTTCTCTATCTGGTGATCTCATTCTGGGCTCCATGATGGTGCCCTAGTCTACCAGATTTATACCTCCTGAAAAGACCAAAATCCTGCATTCCAGGCTGACAAGTACAAATGCTTGTTCAATATCACCAGTGGTAAGTGTTACAGACTTCTTAAACTCAGTGTGTCCATAAATGAGATTCTATTTTTAAAAATTAATTTGTGTTGTTGTGTTACAGTTGTTTCATTTTCTTTCCTGTTGTTCTCCCCTGCCCCATCCACCCCATCCTCTTTCCCACAGTCAATCTCCACCTCATTGTCTATGTCCATGGATCATTCATACTAGCTCCTGAAATTCTAATTGTCTTTTCAAATTCTGTTCCTTCCACAGGCTTTATCAACTGAGTTACAAAATTTCTAGCCTTCTATTATCTGAGATGAAAGGTCTTGGACAATTCTGGATTTTATCTTTTCTGTCACACTTGACCTCTGATCTCAGTGGAAGTTCTATTTGCTCCTACCTTTGTAACATATCAAAAATTTTATCACTTATTACCTTGTGTGAGCCTTCTCACAGGTCTTCCTATTTCCTCTTAGCTCCTGTACACTTTATTTTCAACCTAGCATCCAGAGTGATTCTTTCTAAAAGTAAATCCGATAATTTTTTTTTACCCAAACTTCCCAATGGCTGCCATCTTATGCAGAGTAATAAGTCAAACGTCTTCTGTTAGCCTATATTACTTCTCCAAGCTCAACTCCAACTATTACCCTCCACTCCTTCTTTTCTAGACATACCTTCCTCCTTTTCTGTTTCTTCATATACACACTCTCCTGTCTTATTGTCTTTGCAGAGTTGTTCCCCTTTTTGTAAACACTATTCCACCTACCAAACTCCCTTGTTTTCTTCAAATATTTACTTGAATTCTATTTTTACAATTTGGCCTACCCTGACCATTTAATTTAAAATTGTGTCCTACTCTCCTCCACTGTGCATATACCCATCACACTCCATTACTATGCTTTATTTTTCCCTCGCACAGCACTTATCATTTTCTGACAAGTCACAAGTTTTAGTTTTTAAAATTATATTGATGTGGATTATTTACTCTTTATCTCTTTTTTCTATAATGTAGGCATCATAATAGCTGATTTTTTCTTTTCTATTAATATACCCCAATTTCCCAGAATAGTATTTGGCACATATTAAGGATTCAAAAATATTTATAGAATAAATGAATAATTGAATGGATGAAGGGGCTGGCTATTTTTAGCTTTGTTCTAAGCCATCTTATATGTGGAGAGAGAACATTGTTTTTGTTATTTAAAAGGACTAGATTTGCATCCATCTGTTGACATTTTTAATAGCATAAGCTTGTATAAGTTATTTAACTTTATCAAGAATACTGGCATAATAGTATGTACATACTGGCTTCTTGGGTTTGTTCTAAGGTGGACCAAAAAGAGCTAAGTTAAATACCTATCAGAGTGGCTGATAGGTAATAAGTGTTTAATCATTTGAAAGTGGCATGTGTTTTTTAAAATCATAGCTGCTTTCATTTTGCATGTCTCTCTGGCTTCAGAGAGAAGCAGATTGTTTTGCAGTGCTCCTTTGTGACACAAGCAGACATTTCTGAGTCATCTGGGGCTAAGGAAGACTTTTCTGACCAGTGTGTCAATAGTGTGCATGAATTTAATGGGTGAGCACATTGTTTGCACATGTAAAAAGCAATTATCCCTGTGTGGTATTTATTTTTGATGAGCAACAATTGCCTCTCCATTTTCAGGCTGTGGGTCAGAGCAGAGTAATGTTTCTACAGTGTATTTAAATGAAAATGAGAATAGGTTTCCTTTCTCTGACAGGCTGAATGCAAACCTCTTAAAGGCAAGAGCAAAATGCTCTTACACAGGACAGGCGTTCCATTTCTTTTAAGGAGGCTGTCAAACTACAAAGGACATAAAGCAGCCCCAGATAACAAAGAATATTCTTGCATGGGATGGACAGAATTGAAGACAAGTGTTCCAGGTGGCTTGGCAAGAGCTTCAAAGTGGGAAATGGGTCAAATCAAGGGACACTTGGTAGGGTTTCAACCAATTGAAACAACATTGCTTCTAAGGTATCTATTCTTTTTATTTTAATTCAGAGAGAGCCATTGAAAAATAAATGAAAGAGATGGTGAGAAATCTTTAAAGATAATTTTACAAACAAAAAGCCTCATTCAAGTCTTAAGTTTTGGTCATGCTAATGTGTAAAAAAAATCATAAATATAATGAGAATTAGAGACCCATATATATTTTCTTCTCTGAATTTGGCAAAGACACTTTGGTGGAAAATGATTGGCTACAAATAACAAAAAATAATGACAATTAATAAAATATCCCTAGAACAAGCATAAACAAGTAAAACATTTAAAAAGGAAAACAAACAAACAAACAAACAAAAAAACAAATAACAAACATTCTTTCAGGGAACCAAAATATATTAAAATGGAAAGGGAGCTACTGAATCATGTTAGTATTTTTTTCACCATTTTTAGGTGAGGGCATTAAATGTTAGCAGTTCTGAATGTCCTAGCCAATGTCACACATGAGGAAGGTAAATGCAGTATCCTTGGACATATGTGTAGTTCAACATATTGTGCTTCACTCATGCTTCTGTTGCTGGTGCAGAGGTGATACCAACTTATTGACTCCTGATATAGATGAAAAAATGACAACCAGGGAAAGTGCTCTTGAGTTAGGATGAACCCCTTAGGCATTGGTCCAAACATCAATGTAAAGCTTAAAAGGAGAAGGAAAATATACTTGGAAGGTTTCTATTTTGGCATACCTCAACTAGAATCCAGGCCTTTGGAAGTAGTGAGTGTAATGGCAGAAAACTTATCACAAAATGGGGATTAAGACCTAGCTCCAATGAGTGAAGACATGGTTCATGCACAATCATTTACCTTTGCCTGACACATAGGAGATACTTCAAAGATGCATCCTGCCCTGGGCTTATGAGGTCTGTCCCAAAAGTATTGGCCCCACAAACGGTTTTAATTATATTGACATTGGCTCAATACTTTCCAGACAGACCTTGTACATGGTCTTTCTACTACATCACAGCTTTTCTTTTATGAAGGGCATCACTCAAGAGCTCAAGGCTAAGCCAGATATAAAGCATATTTACATTTATATCATTCAGAGTCTTTGTAAGAAGCTGAGTAATGCTTTAAAATGTATTACTAACAAAGCCGGGGGCAGGGTAAAAAGAAAACATCAAAGAATGTTATAGAATGTTCAAGATTCATGGCAGCATGAAACTGTTATCAGCTACTATTCTGAAGCAACAGAACAGTTCTTTTAATCTAGGGAAAGAGAAGTTATAGCAATGAAAAAGAGATGGCTAAGAGGAGTTGTACCTTTTTAAATTTTAATTAAACTTATAATTTTGATATAATTGTAGATTTACATGCAGTTGTAAGAAATAATGCATAGAAATTCCATGTACTCTTTACCCCCAGTTTTTCCTTCCAAAACTAGTCTACTGTCACAAATAGGATATTGACATTGATTCCATCCAGATCCAGAGCATTTCCATCATTATAAGGAGCCCTCATGTTGCACTTCAATAGTTGTGCACATCTCGTTCTCTCTCTCCTCCTCATGCTTAACCACAAGCAACCGGTACTCTCTTCATCATTTCTATAACTTTGTCGTTTGAAGAAAGTTATTCAAATGGAACTTTTCAGCATGTAACTTCTGAGATTGACATTTTTCACTCAATGATTCTCTGGAGATTTATCTGGCTAGATGGACACATCAATTGTGTTCCATTTTATTGTTGAGTGGTATTCCATATACCACAGTTTTCAACCTCTGTTGAAAAACATTTTTGTCTTCTAGTTTGGGGCTACTAGGAATCAAGTTTCTATGAACATTCAGGCATATGTTTTTTGTGTGAACATAATTTATTGTACCTCTGGGATAAATGTCAAATTGCTAGATCCTGAGGTAGTTACATGTTTAGTTTTTACAGAAACTGTCAATCTGTTTTCCCACCAACAATATGTGAGTGTTCCAGTTTCCTCATATCCTTGTTAGCATTTGGTATTGTCACAATTTTTTTTTAAATTTTAGCCATTCTTATAGGTGTGGATTTATATCTCATGTTTTGTTATATACGTTATTGTAATGGTTACTGATGTTGAACATCTTTTCATGTATTTATTTGACATCTTTAATTCCATTTCATAAACTGTCTGTATATGTTTGCCTATTCTGTACTTAGATTGTTTATTGTTTAAATGGAATCTACACATGAGGGGGGACCCAAAAAACCTGGCATTTATTTCTTAAAATTGTGTGTTTATTCTTACGTGTGTAAACTTCAATCACCTTCAAAGTACTCTCCATTTGAGGCAATGCATCTACCAAGATGGTTTTTCCATGGCTCAAAACAGTTTCTGAACTTATCAGTTCTGATGCCTTTTAGTGCTCCTGCCCTTTTTTATTTCACCCCTTCCACATCAGCAAAAACGTTTCCTTTGAGGACTTTTTTTTTTCCCTTTTTTTCAAGAAAAGAAGTAGCTCAGGTGAGCTTGGGTGAATAGGGAGGGTAAAAAACCGAGATCAAGCCATTTTTTGTCACTCAACACAGTGTGAGTGTGGCCAGATGTGCATGTAAGTCACCCATCATGAAGTGGGCAAAGGCTTTCTAAGAGTCTTCAAAAAAATTTTTTCACTGAAGCCTCTCACAGCCTCTCACAACAACACCAGCTGGTGCACTGATATAAATGGGTTCCTAGAACACTCACCTAGCAGGGGAAACCAGTATTACAGGTGCCCACCCTCCAGAAAATAATTCTGGCTTTGGAGGTCTCTTTTTGGGTTCCCCCTCATATGTTTGCACACCAAGTCCTTAAGAAACTAGAATTTGATTTCATAGCTATGTCAGGCACAAACCCCAGAATGTGATTTTGTCCGCCTTAGAGTTCTTATTAGACTCTTATTCCTTGAAACACTCAACTTGGCGTCCTGATAGTTACAGCATGAATCAAGTTCTATTCAATGTCAAGGGAGCAGTAGTAGAATTTCCAGGAAGGGAGGTGCTCTTGGATATGAAGCACCTGGGAAATTAGCGCTTCTTTTTAATTTAATACTTCAGCGAGAATCTTACAAATGAAGTTTAAATTTCAAAATGTCCCTACTGAAAAAAAGAACATTCCTTGCTATTGTTTAAGTCTACTTCAAAAGTTGCTTACTTTTAATTGATTAAGATGGAAAAAGCCTGACAGATCTTTCAATTAGTTTCTATTTTATTTCGCTTCACATTAAAGAATGGCAGAGTAACATAATGCATTCAGTGAAATGTGTGCTGAATCATGCAAGGGCCACTGCCCTACTCTTATGATTCTTCAGGGAAAAAGGTTTGGGGACTTAATTATATCAAAGGGTGTTTTAGTTGGTGCCATAGACAATACCATTTAAAAGGAGGTCATATCTTTCTCTGTCTCTTTCTCTCGTTTTCTGTCTTTGTCTATCTCTCTCTGTCTCTCTGTCTTCATCTCTCTCTTTCTCTTTCTCCCTCTGTGGCTAGGGTAATTTTCCTTCTTACTGAAAAGAAAACTAATACTGAAAGAGATTTTATGACTTACCTGTGTAATCCATTTTTACTGCAGGTAATTCAGATCTTATTCTAAATTATAAAAATGGGGGGAGGGGGACGAGGTTCTGCTTAAAGACTTACGTGATTGTAATTTGCCTACAAAAATCAATGCTTCTGACCAGGACATTCAAAAGCTGCAATTGGAGCTTATCCTGCCTTTTAAATGCCTTCCCAGATGTGCTGTGGTCCAAGCACAATGTGACACTTGTCACCTATCCCCGGGGCAGCTGGTTTCTACCTTCTGCATTCCCAAAATCATTCCCTGGACCCAGGGGCCCATGGCCACAAGGACAGATCGTGCAATTTTTATTTTTCCATTCTGTTATCAAGTAAGATACTTGATAACACTTAGATTATCTTACCTGAGGTCTGTCTCAAAAGTATCAGCCACACAAACTCTTTTAATTATATCGATATTGACTCCATACTTTTGGGACAGACCTTGTATTTTGATCCATAGTCGGCAAATGCCTAAACTAAATACTGAATGAAATAGACTTAAATTCAGAGTCAGAAAGGAACTATGCCCCCTTCTTATATGTCGCTGCCTAAATGCCCACAGATGTGAAGGATGAAGGGGAAAGTCCTTCCACCTGGGCATATTTACCCATAGGGAAGTTAGCACAGATTTTAAAGAAAAGTTCCAAAATGTTTTTTTCCTTTCTTTGTCAACTAATACCTTCTTTGAATAAGCTGATACATCTCAATTCTCATTTTAGTTTTCATCTAGAGATAAACACTGTAATGGAAACACAGAATAACTATCTAGCAGGGATGCTTTGTAATTGAGGATTTATAGGCACGGTCATTTTCCTCCTCAATTAGTTATTGTCTTACATTTCTCTGAGGGCAAATAAGGTTATGTATTAGACCATGCTGTTAATAATTGAAAGTATGATAAAAAAAAGCATATAGATAGAATATAAGAAAATCCATGAATATAATAGCTCAATAAATAACCACTGTTAAGATGATGCACCACATAGACATAAAATACAAATATCTATTTAGATGGAACATAAGTAAAGAAATGATAAAAACAAAAATAAATTCTGAAACAATGTTCCTGAAGTAATACTAGACTTTTAGCAAAGTGAGAAATTTTTACTCGGACCCCAAATCAGTTCCTGGGTTCCAAACAACAAGTTACCTATTCTGTGTCTTTGTTTTCTCATTTGTAAAGTGGGGGTATAATTGTACCTAATATAGTGATTGTGAATATTGAATAAATTAATTCACAACAATACCTGTTTCATTATTGTTAGTGCTTGATATGAATAGTATTACTGAGGCAATTAACAGTAATTTACCAGCCCTAGAAATTACAGCTTCATTACACATTTTTGTGTTTAGTATAAGTATCCCAAAGGTTGCATGGAACGTACTTACCTGACATTCAAATTTAACCAGGAACCCTGTATTGCTATTATTTGACTTAATTAAACTTAGCTTCCTCATTTGCAAAATGGGGAAATAACACAGTTTTGCTCTGTAGTTAAAGTATGTGGCACATTCATTGTCTTTAGGTCTTTGCTGAAACACCCCCTTTTTCTTTGAGGTCACCTTTGGCCAACTTATCTAAAACTTTCACCATCCTCCCATGACCTCATATCTCCCTTTTCTACTTTGGTTTTGTTTCTCCTTAATTATTTCACTATTTATCAAGCTATGCACTTTACTTCTTTCTGAGTATATTATCTGTCTGCTCCACTAACATTCCATGAGGATAGAGACTATTGCCTGTTTCATTCACTGTTGCATCCCCATTGCCCAGAAAGTACCTGCCACTTCATTAAACAATGGGTACTTGAATGAATGAATGAATCATTGTCCATTTTGCCACCATCACCTTTCTAGGCCACAGAGCAGAGAACATGAAGTACTTTCAATGAATGTTTTGGTTCTGTGAGCCACTGACATTTTGTGGGCAGGAGGGCAGCGAGCTAATAGACATATTACGCATTGATAGATCTCCCTGGAAGACCAGACACCATAGCTTGGAAGAGAGAACTGACAGGAACCAGAGACACAGGTAAAGAAGGTGAGGGGCTCTGGGTACAATGTAGCAAATGTAGAACTCAGATTACCTATCATGGGCAAGACTAGCTACAGTTTTAGATATATGATCAATCACATGGTTATTCTTTTGTTCAATGATGAAGCATTTTTTAGAAGACATGATTAAAACACAAACCACTTTTCACTGAAAAAACAACGGGTAAGACTGATGTAAGAGATTTGATGAAATTCACAACCTAACCAGGCTCCGAGCCTACCCTACTTTCTAGGACAGCACATCTGTGTCAGCCCTGCATGAAACTCTGGAACAAATTCTCCTCTAGCTTTGGGCAGAGTCACAAGCCTACATTTTATAGAGTCCTTATCCATAAAATGGGATAATGTCCCAATCTGCCTCCCGGGGGCTATTAAAGAGATTTACTGGTATGGTTTGCTAAGTCCTTTGGAAAGGAAAAGCATAATGCTGCTTCATCAGGAGTTATTATTATGCATAGCCTGGCACCTGAAATCCTCAGGTGCCAGTCATTTATTTTATGTTTGTTTGACCATTGAGCACTGAGCTCTATCTTTTCTCTGTCTCCTGGCAAAAGGCTGAGGAGTACAGAATTATTTATACCTGGAGGTTGGCTTTCTGAATCTCTTGGTGATATGAATCATTGTTGCATATATATTTATATATCCAACATACAGTAATTTCTTCAGGCCCTCCATTTGATTTATAATCTTCAGACAGTTTTATAAATGTCTCTGTCACTTTTCTGAAATGGATATCCTCCTTGGGACTGTTCCCTGTCGCTAGGATTTCCACTAACTCAAGCCTCCCTTGTTTGCTTGTGGGCCTGATCATCTTAATGCTCAATATTTAATCTGAATAAGGTTTCTTTTCTATGTAGAGCCACTACAGAATGTGCCATTTGTAACTGAATAAAAAGGCAGGAAGAGAGTGAGAGCCTGGGGTAGGGTGGGCAGGCAATGGGAAAGCA
>PVIW01000107.1:265939-414027 GCA_004026585.1 Noctilio leporinus
CCTCTCCTCTCCTCTCCTCTCCTCTCCTCTCCTCTCCTCTCCTCTCCTCTCCTCTCCTCTCCTCTCCTCTCCTCTCCTCTCCTCTCCATTTCTTTCTGCCGGGAATGAAATTTGGCTTCTTAGAGGTAAAAAAATATGTAAGGCCTGCCTCTAAGAATAGATGTACCTATTCATGTGAAAAAATGTCAGAACACCCTCTACACATCATATTCCATTGAGTAAATCCAGGGTTAGGGATTCAAAAAGCATAAACTTTCTTGCAAGGAAGGGAAAGTATTTATCCTGAATAAATTTCATGTTCATTAGATGAACAATATTAGTAGCTAACTTTTATGTGGTGTTCACTGCATCAGACAATGACCTAAACACTTTCATTCATTAAATAATTTAACTCTCTAAACAATTCCATGAGCTAGAAACTTAAAATTTCTTGGCACAAAGTAGTTAAGAAACTTCCAAATTTGCTCACCTAGTAAGAGGTGAAGCTGGGATTTGAACCCAGGCAATCTGGCTCCCATTCATTGTGCAATACTGCTTAGGTCATACCAGCAAACAAACTACTTATGGGCTGTCTAAAAGTCACTCCAAAGATATCAGGGTGTCTTTTATGACACCTTAACTCCCAGTGGCTCTCACCACATAAAATTCTGAGCTTTGGGGCCAATAGCTCACTAATTTGATTACTCCTAAGTTTCTTTTTAAGGAAAATAAACTACACATAAAATTAAACTATACCAGCCTGTAAACCCAAGGGTCATAGGTATGATTCCCAGTCAGGGCACATAACCAGGTTGCAAGCCAGGTCTCCAGCCAGGTCCCCAGCTGGAGGCAGGTGAAAGGCAACCATACATTGATATTTCTCTCCCTTTCTTCCTCCCTCCCTGGCCTTCTCTCTCTAAAAATAATGAATACAATCTTTAAAAAAAAATTGTGTTTGGGTAGAAATGATCTTGCTAAATCACCATTCTAGGTCAACAAATCCACTAAAGGTCTTCATAAAAGTGTAAATAGAATTGTCATAAAATACATCAAACTAACATACATACAGTTTAAATAACTTGCCCAAAGTCACATACCAAATGAATGGCAGAATTAGGGCTCAAAACCATGTCTTTCTGGCTCCAAACTTGTATTACTTATATGATACTATTAGTAGAAAGCTATGAAGAGATTACCTCTATCTCTATATCCATCATCTATCTATCATCTATCTTCTAACTATTTTATATACTATACGATGTGTTTTAGAAGGCATCATTTAGTATGTCCTTTAGTTTAGGACAATTAAAACATAAGGCAAATGTACCTTAACTATCATCAGTTTCTGATAAGCAAAATACTTGCATATCAAGTATTTTTCTTCTCTCACCACTTATTCATAGGTGTTTCACCTTTGAAACTACAGGAAACTTAACAATCTGAAGGTTGACCATTTTGTGTGTCTCCTTGTCTTAAGTATTCTGTATTTTAAAATCTTTACACTTACGTTTTCTAATTACTTTACTAGGACCTTTGGAGCCCTGTGGCTTATAGTCAATAGGAACTTGTCAGGGATGAGAAGTGTCAGCTATCTTGTGATTATTAGTTTGCTGTACTATATTGTGAACTCTATTTTATTAATTTATGATTACTTTGAAAAAGTATGCAAATAGGGAGTCATGAAATATAACTATTTCAATATTCTCACTAGAGCAGTGTCTATCCAAACTAAGGAACCTCTCAAAATGAAGTTGGTAGATTTTGCATTTTCTCTATTAGGCCTTCTTAGGGCTTATACTCATTCTTAGTCATGATAATCAACGTTTGGTAGATACCTACTTGAAAAGTTTTGCTTTTTTCTCTAAAACCTCTTTATAAGAGGCTGTACTCTTTTTCTACTAAATATTTAAAGGAACAACAGGTGAAATATTTTAATGCATTAGGTAGTGACATTTTCCCATCTGCTGAGGGTTATCTTTCTTGAAATATCCCTGTTTCTACCCCTACTGCTCACCCCAGGGTATAATGTGTTATAGCAGGATTAGGCTAGAGATCCTTCTATTCACCATCTTCAGAAACTTTATTATTGGTAGTCCAGCTTTCTTGAAATGTGTTATACTAAAAAGGATAATAGAATTTCACAAATGTGCTCTATGATATCACTGACAGCATATTTAATAATGAAATATTAAAGGCTAGTATTCAAAGACCTCTTTGCAGGCTTCAAAGAATTATGACACAGTTTTTGTCCCATGTCTACTCTGATCTATTGGCAATATCATATTAAAGCACAACACTGAGAATAATTCTATGGCTAGGCTTGGGTTCAATAAGGAACTTCAAGATCAACTAGTAATGTCTGTCACAATTAGGAAACTGGGAAATGGTGACACTTAAACCAGATAGCTACCCTAAACAGGTCTAAAGCTTTC
The DNA here is from genome assembly GCA_004026585.1 of Noctilio leporinus. NCBI lineage: Eukaryota > Metazoa > Chordata > Mammalia > Chiroptera > Noctilionidae > Noctilio > Noctilio leporinus. Next base: position 268,351 of record PVIW01000107.1, read on the forward strand.
TCCACAGTGATTTTCTGTCAATTTATTTCTAAGGGTGACCTGGATAATCCCAGTCTGTCATAACCTTTATCCCTGTTTAACACATTTTATTATTTGAGATTTCTTACTGATGTCCAACCTGCATACATTTGGTACAATTTAGAGCTGTATTTTTCTCATTCAGCCCTATGCAGAAGTAGACTTGGCATATAATAACTCTTCTTATATGTGAAGGCTGTCATTAAAGAATAGCCCTAGGGGCTGTCTAGAAAAGCATGGAGGCTACAAATTGGGACAACGGTAATTGGGATGCACTTTTTGTTGTATCTCCCAGCTGAGAAACCCATCTGTTTGCAGGGAAAACAGGCGTTCCTTTTGCATCACAGCAGGAATTAAGAGAATCTTTGTGAACAGAATAGAGAAATACAATAGCACTGTCTTACACAATGCAGATGCATAACAGAAAATAAATTTGACCCATTTTATAACAAAGAACCCACCCCCGTGGTGCGTGGTGCTTTCATGGTCCCATTAGCTGTTTTTGGGTTCACAGAAATTAACTACACCATATTGCCTGATTATTCCTCATCCCCTCTTTCATCAAAGCCTGTTTACAGGGGTGAGAATATAGAAAAAGCTGTTCATCATTTGGGCCCAGATTTTGTAGATGGACAAAGAAATACAGAATAAAATACTTAAGGAGTTTGCTGGAAAATAATTAATGTAGTATGTTAGCCTGATCAAATGAAATATGATAGCAAGAGTAGAGACGAGCTTGATTTTTATCCAGTTGAATAGTCTTTAAATCACATGCAAGGGGGAGGGATGTGGAAAATAAATGGTCTTTGAACCTGTATGATAGATGTTTTACCTTAAAATGGAAAGGAACTTAGATATTCATGAATTGCCTGCCCCATGCCGGGCACTACCGCATATTTCCTCCACAATACACTTGGGGCTGAAAGGGGCCTATACAACAGTCCCTTTTTTCTCTACTTGAGTTCAGAAGCAATTGAGAGTCAGACACAGGAAACTGACAGATGGAGATGAAAATACTAGCTTCATGCCCCATGAAGCTATTGGAGAATGTGCTTTAATGCAGCCAAGTTTACCTGCAAATGTACCCTGCCTAAAGGGAACTCATTCCAAACTACAAGCCCATTCCGTGGAGGAGAGGTACTAGAACCTCAGAATATTTGAAGACAGAGAAGATAGTGAGAGGAAGGAGCTGAACTCTTTAAACCCAGTTGACTCCTACAAACTTAAGTCAGAAAAGTAACTTTTTCAGGTAGAAAATAATTAATTGAGGAAACCAGTGGTGTTACTCTAATAAAATTCCCACCCCAAGAAAACACAAAGAGTAGGGAAAAGGTGTTTTCTGCTAACATTTAAAAACATTGTTATAAAAACTTAAAAATCTGTTAGAGGCAAAAAACTTATGTTTTCCAAGAGCCACATTTCCATACATGGAAGAGATTTTTCTACCGCATCCCTGGGAGAAAAATGTGTTAGACTATTTCTGACCTCTCTTTATTCCCTGCTTCTTCCTAATTCTTCATAGGAAAAAAAAAGATCTAAATTTTACCCTAAGTATTAAAATCAAAGTGATGAGATAATAATAATAATAACAATAACAATAATACACAGCATAATTAAACTGAAATAAGAATTATTTCATAATGGTAAGATTGACAAGTAGATTAGATAGATAGATACATAGCTAGTTATATATTAAAAACTTGGCACCAGACTGCGAACCCAAGGATTGCTGGTTCGATTCCCCAGCTAGGTTAGATGACCAGGTTGCAAGCCAGGTCTCTAGCCAGGTTCGTGAGAGGCAACTGTACATTGATGATTCTCTCCCTCTCTGCCTCTCTCCCTTCCACTCTCTCTAGAAATAATAAACAAAAATTTTAAAAACTTGGCTAGGTGCATTTGAAAGGTAAAACAAGTTGAAGGTAAAGGTAAAAGGTAAAAGATCAGGTTGATCTTTTTCTAATGGGAGACTAGAAAAGGGGAAGACATTTTAGTTGTCATTAAATAAGAAAGGGTGGCTAGGCTTAAAATGAATTTAACACCAAAAGAGAGACAACATAGTAAGAAACTGAGGACAACTCCAGAAGATCCTAGAGAAATCTTTCAGAGGTGTCCTCTTAAAAGTTGTAGATAGAAGTTACAAGAGCATTGGAACCATTCCTCAAAGAATAGTTAGAAGTGAATAAAAGAAGGAAGTAGAGAGATCTAAAAGAATAGGGTAGTGTAGATGATCTAACCTCTATGAGATGACCATGAAGTTGAGCTGGATATTGTAAGAATGATATTTGTTGCGTCCTGGAAGAATTAAGTTGAGTGTTCAGTAGATTTTGACTAAAAATGGCATGACCCCTATGCCCCATCCACCCCTTCACCTGATCTCACCCTGAGTGACTTTTTTTGTTGTTATGTCCCCAGATCAAAAAAGTCCTTAAAGGAAAACATTTTGTCCACATAGAAGAGATAAAACAAACACGGACAGAAGCGCTAAAAGGCATCAAAATCAACAAGTTCAAAACTGTTTTAAGTGGTGGCAAAAAAGTCTCAATAGGTATATTGTATCAAGTGGGGAGTACTTTGAAGATGAGTGAAGTTTAGATGTGTAAAAATAAATACACACTTAAAAAAATAAATTCCAGTTTTTTGGGGTTCCCCTTCATATATCAAAAAATTCCTGTACCTTTGCATATGCCTAATATTCTCAACACAATGAAGGTAATAAACATATCCATCAGTCATCTCCAGAGGTTTCTTGTGTAACCCTTTTTTGAGGGTGTGATAATAACATGCAACATGTGACTTAACCTTTGAGCAAAATGTTAAATGCACAATAATGTGTTGTTAACTATAGGCACAGTATTGTATAGCTGACCTCCAGAACTTACTTAGCTTGCGTAACTAAAACTTTGAAGCCATTGAATGACTCCCCTTTTCCCCTCACCCCTTCTATTCTCCAATTCTGTAAGTTTCACTATTTTACATTCCTCCTGTAAGTGGAATTGTACAGTATTTGTCCTTCTGAGATTGGCTTATTTTAGCTAGCATATGGTCCTCCAGGTATCTTCTCCTCCAGGTATATTCTTTTAATCCTAAACTTTGGATGGAAAAGAAAAGAATGCTACTTTTTGTTCTTCCTCCTCTGAGATTCTTAACAGTGTCTGGATGAGGTAAGAGCCAATGCAGTGAATATCTCCCCCAGGTTACAGTTGTAGAAAATCTTAAACTCAAATCTCAATTTTGGTTTATCTTACTCTATTGTTTATATATTTTTTCCATTTCTGAGGCCACAATTAAGAATATAATGATATTATTTATTATGCATGTCATGATTATATTAAAATACAGATTCATATAATAAATGTATATGTAGCATAAATACTCATTTTATTTTCCTCCACTACATGCTCTCTTTTTATTCAGTATGCATTGGTCTACATTCATGTGCAATGGTTAATGGGAAATTATAATTGAATGAAATACTAAGTGCTTAATAGTTCATGAACTGTTACTGTGTTATTTTATTGCTAGAGTGGAAGCTGTTTATTTTACCTAATTATAATTTATCTCAACTTTTCAAATTAGCAACATAAAAGCCTCAGTTTATTCATCCAGATCCCAATTTATCCAGTTCTTCTATGCTAAATTATTTTAAGATTTTCCCTCAAATTATATACTAGAGGATGGACTTCCTATTACTTATCAAATCACTGTACTTTCTGTGGTAGGTCATAGAATATCTTTCAGCACAAACACACCTATAGCTTGAGAGAAAGCCATTTCAACAAACTCAGCCTTTTTGAGAGAAAATGAAATGCTTGTGGTGAGCCACTGAGGTTTTTTATGGCAGTTTGTTATGCAGTATTATCGCATCCTGCCTCTTACAAATTACTCCAATCTTGTTTGAGAAGGCACTAGAAAAATGCTTTCTGTAGGGAGCCTGCGTTAACACGTTCTCTCTGTTGCTCTAATGTTTTTTAACTGCTGTGTATTAAAGAAAGAATGAACAGTGGTGTGTTATGTGGTAGAGTAAGGGGGTGGTTTCCAACTGCCTTCCATGGAGGAAAGCATGACGGATGATGTTTACATGAATGACACATTCCCATGAGAGTCCCCGGGAATTCTTGGCAAGCTAGCTCTAACTCAACCACTCTTTCTCTCTAACTCAAAGTAGCATATTGTAATAGATATATAAGTGAGAGTAATTTTTTTTCACAGAGATACTACTGATTCTACTTAAAATTATTTTTTTAATAATTATTTAAACACCTTAATGTTTTAATGTTGACCTGCCTAAGAACCAATCAAGACTTGAACTCAGTGTCATTATAGTGGACAATTGTTTTTTTACTCCAAACATCATTCCTCTCTGATTTTATGTAATCCTGTTCTACCTCAAGAGTTAAAATCATGCATTAGACATTGTATTACATGTATCTGGTGTACAGTATATGCTCAATAATGTCCAATCCCTCCCTTTTTCCTCTCTTCTTGTTCTAGTCTTCAGTGCTCTTCTAAAGAAAAGGACATTATAACTTCCACCTATCTATATTTGAATGCAAAATACCTATTTTAAGCTGACCACAATTGAGGGCCATTTTTATTGTATGAGCTCATAATTTTTTTGATTTTTGTGAAGGAAAAAAATGTGAAACTGCCACCAACTCTTCTGGCAGGTCCTGATGCATACTGTACTTCTTAATGACCTCTTATTCCAGTGTCATAGAATTGCAGGCACTTTCAGCTAGTAAAACAGACTCATTTCAATTATCACAGCTGATATAATCTGGTCTATTTTCAACTTTTCTCTTCATTTGTTATTTAAAAAGGTATAGATTAGAGTTGTAGTTCTAGTCCGTGACTTGGAATTGGTGAAGAACTATGTACCTTCCATTTTCTCTTCCTAGCATTCATGACTTAAGCTCCATTTCTGTGTTTACTTCTCCAATGTCAAAATAAGGAAGAAAAAAAGGGAAAGATGGCCTTAGCTAATGGCAGTTAGCTGTCTCCTTCTTCTTAGTACTAACGGCTACTCACTTTTGTTATTTGCTCTTTGAGGCCTGTTAATGCCACACCACTACTGAATGTCTAGTTAACTTCTTTGTTTTTGTGCAGGAAGTACTCAGCTTTTGGTTCTTTTGGGGGGATATGTTTGGTGGTTCTTTGCATAGTTCTTGAGATAGTCTCCTCCTTCTTTGGACCTCAGCATGAAATACCAGAGACTCAGCTTCTTCAGCCCACATTCTCCTTTCACTCGATTCCCACAGGTGTTCCTTTAAATCTTTGTTGCTGTGATATGCTAATCCAGAAGATGCTCCTCAGAAAAGACAATGCAGTGCAAGCCCAGGCTACCTGCAGCTACAGGTAACTGATACAAAATAGCAGCAATATAAACTGCCTCCTTAACACACTCTCTCTTAACTCCTCCATGCCCCTCTCCTACTCTTCTGTATGCTTCAGTCAAAAGTAAGTAGGACCACAGAGTCTGTGTCCAAAAGGACATTGTGTCCATGAACGACATCTTAGATTTTCCTTCTTGTAAGATTTACCACACTTGTTTATGTGTAAGGGTCTCCCTTTCTCATCTTTAAGTAGGAAAATAAGCTGCATGTCCTAGGGTTGCCCTCTACTTCTCAACCCTATTTTCTTCTGTCTTCTAGTCCCTCTCTTTTAACTGTCCTTAGAATATACAGTGTAACCAATATGATGTTTTTAGCACTTAGGGCAAAATCTGGGGTCTCGTGTGAAGAACTAAACCTTCTCTCTGCACACACATACACATAAGCATTAATTAACTTCGTGTTTTAACTCTCTCATTTTGTAAGTAGAATCTTGAAAAAGTTGCTTAAGTTCTCTTAAAGTGTAAAATGTTTCATGTAGCAACACCGACATTGCGGGGTCTTCAACTGAAACAAAGCCCCTGGCGATTATTGACAGATGGACACAGTTGGGGTAACAAACAGAAGGCTGAGTTCTGCAAGATGGGAGGAAACCAATTGGAGGGGAACAAAAGTGCATTAACGTCTGCTACTCAAATGCTGTAAAAAGTCTCCACAGTTTTTCTGTGTAAAACTGTGTAGTTGTCTTTGGGGGATTAACCCTCTTAGACATCAGGATATTAAGTATTATTATTATTTCTAGATTTTTCAGGTCTATTTTTGTCAAGAGCTCAAATGATCACACTCCACAGATAAGCAATACTTTGTTAAAGTAGCTCCGTGAAAAAACACCCAAGATTCAGACTGACAGCAATGTCTTTAACGAGCCAATAGAACAACACTTTGTAAAGTAGGACAAATAAAAGGCATCATATTTAAACTTTTGCATTTTCTCCATATTCCATTATAGTCAACAAACTGGACTAACATATTCTTAAAATGTTTTCAAAAGAATTATTCCTATAACATTTTAATATGTTCAGATGATAGATATGAGAACATAGGATTAAAATGTACCCTGAATTCTTAAGATGCATGTTTATTATTTTCTTTTTTAAGGAAAATGTTTTTGGCAAGCAACAAATTCAGGCTGGATCACCCAAGTTATACCCATGATCAGGAAAAGTGTATGCACATAAATGCCTTTGCTTGTCCCAGTATTTAGTTAAACCATTTAGTTTATTTTAGAGCAGCTTAGATTATGGTGAATGAGAGAGCCATTTTATGTCATTTCTACTGGGATCATCATTAAAGAATGCTGGGAGGTTGCAAGCCTGTGAAACACTTATCTAGAGCTCTGTTCATCTTACAGTTACCCCTTTATGACATGCGTAGCAATTGGGGAAAAAGAATGGAGTGAAAGAATGAAGGGGTGAGCACTGGCTGAGAGAGTGAAGAGAAGTCTCTCTACAGCATGCTGTTCATCTACATATACTGTATTTAGAGGAATTTTGGTTCCATCTTGTGCATTGATTTAATCTACAAATATTTGCTCAATGGCAAGGCACTGTGCTGAATGCCAAGGCTATATGGTGAATAAAACGGGGTCCCTGCTTTAGGGAACTTCATCCAGAAGCTAATTTGGAAAGGAAGAGGGTGATGCTTAGCCTGCAATGCGTGTGGAAAGCATGCATTCAACTCTTAGCTAATGAAAAAAAAATTACTGAGCTTTTGCTATAATAATAAATAAATAGTTGACAGCAGCATAGTTTGCATTTTACAGTGAATATTTATATACATTTGACCATGATCTTTTGTGAGTGTCTTTGAAACCTTGAGAGATGAGAAATTGAGGCTAGGTGTGCAATAAATAAAAAGATGTTATCTGGTAGGAAGATTTCAATATAGTCTCTTGCACACAAAAGTCAAAGTGAAGGGTGGAAGCCTTCCCAAAATGGAGGCTGTCTTAGAATGCTGTGAGGGGTCTCATTTCAGGAGGGTGTCCAAACAGAGGGTATATATTCACACATTAGGTAAGCGGACACAGTTTCAGATTCCTCCATCTATGACACTGGTCATATTTGTGTCTTTACTATCCCCCTAGTTTTTTTTTTTTTTTTTTTTTTTTTAATATTATTTATTTATTATTTTTTAGAGAGAGGGGATGGGACAGAGGCAGAGAGGGAGAGAGACATCAATGTATGGTTGCTTTTCACCTGCCTCCAGCCACAGACCTGGCTGGAGACCTGGCTTGCAACCTGGTTATGTGCCCTGGCTGGGAATCGAACCAGCGACCTTTAGGTTCTCAGTCCGGCGCCTTATCCACTGTGCCACCAGCTAGGGCCTTCCCCTTAGTTTTCAAATTAATGCATATTTTACAAATGATTTAAGCACGCATGCGCGCGCGCGCGCGCACACACACACACACACCAAAAAAACACCATACAGTTGCTTGGGCTCAACCTAAGAAAGCAGAATCTACAGCAATGTGGTCTGGGTACCAGACTTTTCATCCAACTTCTCAGGTCTTTCTGATGATGTGAACCAAAGTTTGGAACAATTATGCTTCACCAGAATTATTTTTTAACCTATGCTTAAAGAAACACTTTAATGTAGTGGATTTCAATCTCTTTCTTAACTCACTTTTTAAAAATTACTGTGATTGTAATAACAACACATAATGAGATTTTACCATCTTAAAAATTCTTAAAGTGCAACACATTATTGTTAACTATGGGCACCATGTTTTATAGCAGATCTCCAAAGCTTAGATTCTGATTCAGAAACACAATAAAATGTAAAATGTGTGTATCAATAATAATATTGTAATAGAATAATTTCCCATAACTCCTAATACATATGATTAAAACTTAATCTCTTATTTTGCATTTTGTAAGTACACATGGCTCAATAAATTAATGTTCCTCTCCATTATTAGACTATGACCCACAATTTCAAAAATATACCTTTAGACATATGAGGACTGTCTGGAAAAAGTCTAGCTATTGTTAATGGAATGAGAACAGTTTGTGCAACATTGATGTAATCTGGCAGCCAAGGGGAGTGGATTGGAATGTATAGGCATGAACAATGATGACTTCATTGTACTAGTCAGTTAGAGCAATAGATGCCATTGAGTGACATGTGTACTGTGTGGCCATTGCAGTCAAAGTGACTGAGCAAATGAGAGCAACGAGTCTGCATCCAATTTGCATTAAGCTTGAACATTCCTCCGCGGAAACTATTTGGATAAATCAGAAGGCTTTCAGGGACAATGCAATGAGTGCAGAGCAAATAAAAGTGTGGCATACATATTTCAAGGATGGTCAAGAATCTGATGAAAGTTATCCACATTCTGGAAGACCTGCAACAAGCAGAACACCTGAGAATGTTGAATGTGTGTAGGCTGAAATCAATAATTGGCAAACTGGCAGGGGGAGAACCAGAAGCTGGTCTGGGGATTCCAAAACTACTGTGTTGGAGATTTTGATGCAGGATCTTGGCATGAAACGTGTCCTGGTATAAAATATGTCCCTTGGCTTCTGCTACTAGAGCAGAAGGAACATTGTGCTGCAGTTGCTAATGATTTGATTTGATATGAACTAGATTTCCTCAAGAAAGTCATAACTTGAAAGGAGACTAAGGCATCGTTGTCCTATGCACAAAGTTTCTTGTATCTTCTTCAATAAATGCCTCTGTTTTTCATATGATATCACTATATGACTGAATACTTTGTGGACAGACTGCATATGACCTCAGGGGTACTTGGGTTTGGGGATGGGAATCCACAGACACTATTTAAACCAGAGTTTCTCTCTCTCTCTCTCTCTCTCTCTCTCTCTCTCTCTCTCTCTCTCTCTCTCTCTCCCCGCCCCCCCCTCTCTCTCTGGGGATGGGAATCCACAGACACTATTTAAACCAGAGTATTCTCCCCACCGACTCTCCATTATCTCTCTATCTCTCTGTCCCTCTTCCTCTCTCTCTTTGTCTCTCTAGTATACAGTCATCTTTATTATCATTTGTAAATACATTAGAAATAAATGTCTTCAATAAAAGACATTTAGGTTCTCGTAGGATTTTGCTTTCTGTTCATTCATTTATGTAATTAGAAGACCCAGTTTACTTGAAAATGGTAAAAACAAACAGTGACATCTGTTTCATATGACAAATTTTTGCTTAGGGATTCTGAAAGGATCTCCGAGCCTCCTAGGTCCAAGAATCATACTGTCTTAACAGATCTGCCCATACTCAGTGCCTTCTGCAATTCCTTGTACATTTCCATGGGCATCTGGCTCACAGCACATTTTATTACTTCACTGGTTCTTAAGGTGTAGCTCTGGGGTTATGCCTAAGAATTAGCATGTCTATTCTCTTATTTCCAAAGGGCAGTTTTTTTTTTTTTTTAAGGTCAACTGTGCTCAAGCTTTCAAATCATTCTTGCTTATCTTTGAAAAATTGTGTATCATTCACTTTACTAACTCTTTATCCAGTAAAGAGTCCAAAGGATTGTCAACCACCAAAATGTTAGCTGAAGCATCTTTTCTTTTCCTAAATCAAGATATTTGGAATCCTGGGGGAATATGAACAACATGAATGCAGAGACATCATCTTTCTCACAACTGATTTTTTAGTATTTTATATTGTGTTCTACCTAAAATTCTATATAAGTAGTCTCTTGAATTAAAAAAAAAAAAATTAACTCCTTTAATAATAATGTACCGCCTATTACAGGCTTGGCCCTGAAGGAGGTAGTAATGATGAATAAAATACTATCTGCCTCAAGTTACTTATCATCTAATTGATGATCTGTAACTAATCCATGCATGTGAAGCATATAGTAGATAATTAAGTGCTAGAAAGATGTGGTAGAATACCAGAAATATCTGAGGCCTGGGAGTTAAGGCATTTGATTAAAAATAGTGAGACACAGGCGACAGTACTGTGGTTACCAGAGGAAGGAGGTGGTGGTGGGAGTTAAGGGGAGCCAAATATATGGTGATACAATGCACCGTACAGATGATTTATGATAGAAATGTACTCTTGAAACCTATGCGATCCTATTAATCCATGTCACCCCCATCAATTTAACATTTAAAAAAGGTAGAAAAAAAAATAGTTATCTTACTCCACTGTGTGTCAGGCTTTGTTCTAGACATTGGGAATGTAACAATACATTATCCAGGGTTTTTACCTTCAAGAAGCTGACAATCTAGAGTGAAAAAGAAATAATCAGTCTTCTACACTCAGATGTGATCAAGACTGCAAAAGAAATACAGGGAGGACCCCAGGCAGGCACAGGGCAAGGAGGAGGGGACTTCTGACTGTGGAGATGTAAACTTGAGCTCCTGGGAGGAAAGTACCCAGGCAGAAAGAGCAGAAGCTCAGAAGCAAGTGGTCTGGCTCCTGGGGCACTGCATGTAATTCAAGAAGGTTGGATGGTAGGGGGAATGGGAGTGTACTGACAGGGAAAAAGATCGTAGAATGCATAATAGTACCTATCATTTGAATAATATGTCAAATGATTTTAAGTGTATCCTGAGTACTTTGGGAGAATCATTCAAGTGTTGTCAGCAGCAAAAGTGTCAAGATTAAGTCTGTACTTCAGGACAAGCTTTTGGACCCACTGGAGAAGGAAGGGGTGGTGAGTTGCAGGGAGGTAACATAGGCTTGTGCAGCAGCATTTAAGCAAGAGGAAATTAAAACATAAGCCAGGCTCTGGGCAGTGTGAATACAGCCAATAAATAGGGGGGGGAAAAGAAAAAGCTAGAATTACTATAGGATGTTGTGATTAACTTAAGTTTTAATTCCAAATGTGCTATTAACTAGAAGTAATATCTTAGGTAAGTTACTTAACTTGAGGTTTCCCCACGTTTACAATGAGAATATTAGAAAATATGTTCATTAAGTGTTATTTCCCAGCTTAAAAATTTCACAAATTATGAAATTGTCCAGTGAACATTTTACCCTGGTAATGGACAAAGATGGATAGTAGTAACCAGGCTTAGGGCAGTCAATTGCTTGGTCCTGAAAATGCTGGTTCCTATTTTAGATTTTTATTAAGATGTTTGTGAGACCTGAAAAAAAAATAAATTTACTTCATCAAATAATCTTTAATGTGTCATTTTACATACTACTACAGACAGGAAGAAAAATATGTTTCCTTCCATTTCCTAGCTTATTTTCCCCAGAGTTCTCTTCATTCGGTCTTTTCCTGATTTCCTCATTGGAAGCTCATTACAGCTTGAGCCTGGATCCACTGATGCCTGGTTTTCTGTACTCTAATATTGTCCTCTAAAAACATGTGTTGTGGTTGTTGAATAATTTGTAGCTCACTGTAGATATTAATGCTGCTTGTCTCTGTTAGCTGACTAATGTGCTTATTTTAGGTAGCTCATTCCTCTGATGGTAAAGATTATGTGCTGAGAGATATTGAATGCCAATTTTGTTGAGAAATATTGCTTATGCTGATTCATATGCCTAGGCACTTAATTTGGTGCATTTACAGCTCAGCAGAATTACTTGGTTTTCCTTTTGTGGTTCAAGGGGAAATAGATGTATATAGAGTTTTAACTATTATTAAAGGTTATAGAAACTAGAAGCTAATAATAATAATAAACATTACCATCCATCAAGTGCTTAACTGTGTGCCAGAAGTTATTTCAACATTTTTTGGAGAATAATATTTTTTGCACACCTTTCCTATACGATCCTTTCCGCCACTCAAGAAGGTAAGTACATGATCATTCCTGTTTTAGGGATGAGGAAACTCAAGTCCCCAGACTGACCTTCCCATCTAGGTTGTTCTGTTTCATGATTTCAAAGCACTGGCTCTCCTTTATGTTCTTCCTCCTCTTCTTACTCTTCATCCCTTTTTTCTCTGCCCCTGTTGCATTCTTTCTCTCATTTTGTTATCTGTGGAAGTGGAGTTCTTGCAATATCATGAGGAAAATAATTTCCTGAGATGGGAAGATGGGGTTTCATGGTCAGCTCTACTGATGATGTAAAATCAAGGGGGTTCCCTCCTAACTTTACATCTCCATCCATCTCATCATGAAAAGTGTCCATCCATGTTCTCAACCAGGTCAAGACAAAAAGCCAGTCCCTAGAATACCTGGTTCATACTAAAATAGAGTCCAGCCTACCATATGTTCCCAGTGGCAGTCCCTTGCTGTGCTGCGGTGTTTAGGCTCCCTCCTGGAGCCTGTGTGTGGAGCCTGCACAGCCATTGGTCATGGGGAGAACAGGCATGTGCACCATGAAAGTGTATGTCATTTGGCAAAAAGAGAGAGTATGCTTCGTTGTTCCCCTGGGATTGTATTTGTTTGGCCTTGGAAAGACCAAAAGCTTTTTCAAATTGGCCAATGAACTTCCCATTTTCACAGGCTTTTTCTAGGTCCACCCCTTAGACCAACAGCCCTCTAAGGTCCACCCCAACAGTTCAGTACAGGAGGGGGGAAGGGAAGAGTGTTCATCTTCTTGGGGGACTGATGCTGTAATCCCCTGGGGTATGAAGCGGTAGCTTCCTGGCTCAGCAAGTGGGCTCATGCTCCCTGTTTTATTAAGCTTGATATCTATGTCTATGTCCCTTTGCTCCCCTTTCTTTTATTTATATCTAGCTAAATACTGGTGATTACACTTTTTCCCTTTCTCCTTCCTGGCTTTCTTCTTTCTCTCCATCTTTTTTTATTGAGTTAATCAAGAGCAACATGCAATGGCATAGCATAGACATAATAAAATAGTTACAGTTAAATAATTAACAGTCACAATTAAAAATGAAAGGAATTGAATAGCCCATTTAAGTGCCTTTGGCTTTTGGTATATATCATGCAGATGAGATCCTACAAGTGTTTTTTCTTTTGTTCTCTTTCTCTCTGTCTTTAGTAGTGGCCACATTGCCTTATCCATCATCCAGCAGGTGTATAATGCCTATCACACGGAGTGTTAGCTCAGTTAACTATGATGCTGGGAATCTCAGGGTATTGACTGAAAATGGGTGGAGGTATTTTGCATAGAGATCACAATGACAGAGTCCAACTTGGCAGTGGTTCATAAACCACTTGGACTTCTAATTTCCAAACTATTTTATATCCTTGTCAAAATGTATTTTTTACAGGCCCCTGAGAGCGAATAGAGGGTTTTCTCATCTAGATCTTACACCTAGATCCTATAGCAAAGATATTCCTCTTTATTCTAAGGAAGTAAGAACAGCGGTTCTGATCTGGGTATTTGTTACCTTAGAACCAGTCTGACAATGGTCAGACTGTTTGTCCCCACCCCTAGCCCTGCCACCCCCAGCTAAAATTCTACTACCTGATAAATTTGTTTTCCCTTAACTATAAAAAGATTAGCCTTTCTTCTAATGCAAATATGCTAGAGATGAATGACATCAAAAGCTGAGAATGAATGCACCAGTCCCAGGCAAGCTGATGGTTGAACTGAAATTCCTTCTGATACAAAGTGACAAGAAGGGAGCCAGAGAGCACAAGGTGAAGATGCTAAGAGCAGGATGCTCATGGCAGAAGTGCTGCACTGTGGAGGAGACAGAAAGGAAGGGAGCCCCCAATGAGGGTGCACTCTTCCCATTTACCCACAGGACGCTCCCTGTGCAGGCGTCACAGGCGTCACATTTAAGTCCGGGTTTTGTTTGCTTTTTAACATAGCATTTTTAAAAATATTTTATTATTTTTAGAGAGGGGGGAAAGGAGAGAGGCAGAGAGGGAGAGAGACATCAATGTATGGTTGCCTTTCACCTGCCTCCAGCTGTGGACCTGGCTGGAGACCTGGCTTGCAACCTGGTTATGTGCCCTGGCTGGGAATTGAACCAGTGACGTTTGGGTTTGCAGGCCAGCACTTTATCCACTGTGCCACCAGCCAGGGACTAACATAGATTTTTAAAGAATCACATTTGTAGCCCTGGCTGATAGCTGGTAGCACAGTGGATAAGGCACTGGCTTGCAACCCCAGAGGTCACTGGTTCGATTCCCAGCCAGGGCACATAACCAGGTTGCAAGCCAGGTCCCCAGCCAGCTCCTTAGCTGGAGGCAGGTGAAAGGCAACCATACGTTGATGTTTTTATCCCTCTATCCCTCTCTGCCTTTCTCCTTTCCTCTCTTTCTGGAAATAATATATAAAATCTTAAAACAAAACAAACAAACAAAAAAAGAATTACATTTGACTTAGGGGGGAAAAATAAGAATCTATTCATTTGTAGGACTAAGACTCTGGAAAGTAGGTAATTTTACCTGGTGGTAGAATGATCACATGGTCATTATTAGGCAGAAAAGAAGTATTTATAGTGGATGAGGGCATGGACTTTGGAGTCTGTCTCAGTCTGTTCAGACTAATACAACAAAATCCTCCAGGCTAGGTGTTTTATAAGCTACAGGAATGTGTTTCTCACAGCTCAGGAGGCTGAAGTCTACAATTAGGAAGGCTTAGTCATCAGGGGGGAGCCCTCTTCCTGGTTCAAAGCAGGGAGCTGTGGGGTCTTTATTTTTATTATTATTATTAATTTTAGAGAGAGACAAAGAGGGAGAAAAATATCAAGTATGGTTGTCTTTTACCATCCTCCAGCTGTGGACCTGGCTTGCAACCTAGTTATGTGCCCTGGCTGGGGAATCGAACCAGCGACCTTTGGATTCACAGGTCAGCACCTTATCCACCATGCCAGCAGCCAGGGCTTGTGGGGTCTTTCTAATAAGAGCACTTACTCCCATTCTCAAGGGGTCTGCTCTTAAAACCTAACAGCCTACCCACACCATCACTTTTGGGGGGTTAGCATTCAACATATAGATTCTAGGAGGGCACAAACATTCAGATCATAGCCAAATCCAACTGCCTACATTTAAAATCAAGTACTGTGGTCAATAGCTGACATTTTGTCTGCAACTTCTGCTCTCCTGCCTTCATTTCTCCATCTGTACAATGGGAGCAATAATAGAATCTCACCAGTGTAGATTTCAAAAAGATTATTCTTGTAAAGGAGCAAATATAATGACTCAAGAACTGTTGATTCTTACTGTTTTCAATGAACTGTTGAGTTCAGAAGGAAAGAATTCAAAAAGGTTGGCTCAAGTGGAAATAAAATACATTTGCCCCAATTTGTAATTTACCCTGCACAGACTAAGCTCGGTTCTCTTAAACCAAGTTAGCCTAAAGTGTCTTCACAAGCTTCCAAAATGAGATTTTTGCATCTAAATTTAAAGGACATTTTTATATGCAAATACAGTCCTACCTATAGCATCTTCTGCCCTCTTCTGGCTTGTCCAAGAAATTCAAGTATACATATGTATGAACTAATAGAAAGTGCATTGTTTTTATTTTATTTTTAGTGGACATTCACAGTTGGCTATTTCTTTAGTTCCAGAGCAGAAAGATACATATCTCCATAATACTTTGTATATAGATGGGAGTTACCAGACATCTTAGATTTTTCAGCAATTTGCTTTTGAAATGCACATTTCATTGTTATTTTATTCAGCTCTACTCTTCCAGCACCAGCTCCATGATCATAATTGCCAAAGGAGTAATTAAACTATGCCAGGAATTACTGCAGAAACTAAAATCTGACATCTTTATAATTCATCAAATGTTTAAAATAGGGCCAACATGTGAGAACCTTTGATTACAGAAAAACCTAGGGCCAAAAACCTTACTTCTATTAGAGGTTGTATTAGATTTTAACTAATTTTCCCCCAACTCTCAAAAAATAAATAAAAGCATAATTCTTCCAGGTGGGGCAATTCCAGCCAACGGGCAACCAAGGGTCCTTCATTTTGCTTTTGTGGACATGGGCATGGTGTGGATGGAGGATCAGTTTGATATGGCTCTGAAAGTATTTGTAGTGATCTGCACAATCCCACACATGGTCAGGGAAGCCAAGGCACAGCAGAGGATTTCCTATCAGAATGCAACAACACCAAAACAAAAGTTTGTGCTGGCTAATGTAAGGGAGCTGGGGGACAGCTCCCTTCTGATGGGGAGGGTCACAGCAACCAGAGATCCACTTGTCCAATGGTCTGTGGCTAAGGGGAGTTGGAATGGATTATCCAAACTGTATGGAAGGGACATGGAATTGGAATTCCAATTGTTATAAAGAGAAAGGAAGAATAAATGACTCAAGATGAAAGCAGCAAAGCATTTGTGGTGTCCCCTGCAGTGTTTCCGTCAATTGTATGATTCAGGTGTCATCAAAGTTAGCATCATAATCCATAATCCAGACTATCATTTTTCAACCAAGTATAAATTATTAATGTTTAGAATTTACATCTCTCCAAGATGATACCACCCACAAAGAATTAAAAGCTTTTATGGCAAGAAACTTTGCTTAGTCATTAAAATACACTATTTATTATTATTATTATACATAAGAATAAACAGTTTCAAATAGACTGTAATTTGGACAAAGGAGCATCTTGGGATCATTTTTTCTTTATTAAATTTGAATCATATCAAAAGGGTACAATGATAAAAAGTGTTGTACTGACTCCAGAAGCTACAGACAGAGGTGTACGGGACAAATACCAGCTTCTGACAAATACGACACACATTCAGGAGGAAGAAGACATTTTCAATGAATGTGACTGAGATAACTGCTTAAATATTTGGGAGAAAATATTAAAGCTATAAATAACATCACATGCCAAAATTATTCCAGAAAAATTGCAGAATTGAATGTATTTTTAAATGGAATAACAAGGGAATAGTTAAATATATAGTATATATGTATGCATATATATATACACATATATATATAGGCATTTTACTGAAAACTAATTGTGAAAGATGCATAGTTGTGTTACTCATAGTTTTTTAGTTACAAAAAAAAAAAAAAAAAAAAAAAAAAAAAAAAAAAAAAAAAAAAAAAAAAAAAAAAAAAAAAAAAAAAAAAAAAAAAAAAAAAAAAAAAAAAAAAAAAAAAAAAAAAAGCCCCATAAACCTCCCTAGCTCTTTAAAGTACAAAGGGAATTCATTAAGGGATATCAGCTCATAACATCTCTAGGATAATCAGATAATTATGACTTGAAACCATGCTGCCAGAAAAAAATGCCTGACCCCAAGCTGTGTCATTGGAGCAGAATGAATCCCACCCCCCTCAACACAAGGCCAAAAGTTTGGTTTGGATTCTTGAGAGTGGGCCCAACTCTTGAACCTCTACCGCTGCTGGTCCTGAGAGCTCCATGCCTCCTGCTTATGCTATACCAGGACATGGAAAGATTCCATGTGGACTTTCTTTCCTTTTGTCTCCCTCTTCCAAGTGGAAAACTGAAGCAGGGGATGGAGCCTGGATCATCTAGGCCATATTCTCATTGCTAAGGAGGGTGGAAAATTGCATCCCTTTAAAACCCTGAGATCTTTCCACTCTACAGGATATATCATGCCTCATTCAGATTCATTTATTCTTTTATCACACATTTGTGGGGATCATTGGAAGCTGCAGGCACTATGTTTCTATGGTTTCACCAGGGTTGCCAAGCTGTGGTAGGTGTTTGCACAGTGTTGCCTTCTTATGTGTTCATGCCGACTGCCAACGGCAGACTGCTCAGCTCAAGGTTAAGGCATGATTTTTGAGACTCATTATCCTAACACTATATTTCAGGAAAGATTACATTAAGGAAAGATCAGCTTTCAAATGGCATGGATGGCGTTGGATGGTTTTGGCAAAACAAAAATCCTTCTGTAGTAAGCACTTGAGCTACTAGGTATCAGTATCAGCTACTGGATCAGATGCCACCTGGTAGAATTTTGTTTCTGGTTTTGAGACAGAAGTGACTGGAATTGTCAGGGAACTGGTAATGAATACCTCTTTTTAGAATTTTAAGAACTGGTATCTGAACGAGATTTGATGAAGTGATTGTTCAATACAGTTTCAAACCACCTGTTATACCCAGAGAAGTCATATAACTTTGTCAACTTTGCAGAGCTAGTCAATTACAGAGACGGGCCTTACCAGCAAAGGATACACTGCCAACAGAAATCATTAAAATAATTTATAATATTTGTCTTTATTTCTCCAAATAACAACACATGTCAATTAGGTTCATGTCAGACCCATTATTTATTCCACCTCCTGCAATCTGTCTTTCTCTGAAGTAATGAAATGTAAAATAGAAAAATTACAGGTTTTATACTTAGAATTTATAAGGCTTAGGGTACAGTATAAAAAAGCCCTATATTCATCACATTCATTTTGACTTATTATATAATTCTGCCTTTTTGTATTGGACTTCAGATTTCTCTAAACGCTGGGAATTAAAATAAACATTCAACCATTAATGCCAATCTTAAATGTAATTATGTTCTTAAAAAATGACATGCATCACGCCTAGCACCTCAGTTTTTACGATTTATACCTCCTATCTTTTCTAACATACAAAATAGGCCATTAAAGTAAAAAAGCAATATGGTTGTTTACTCTGGAAATGGAAATTACTCAAGTTGCTAATGCCCAAGAGAGCTCCTGGCATAGTAATAATAACAACAGCTAGTCTGTCCAGAAAAAGTCCAGCTGTTATTAATATAATGAGAATGGTTTGAGCAACATCTGTATAACCTGGCAGCCAAGGAGAGCAGGCAGGAATGCTCATGCGTGGACTGGAATGCACATGAGTGAAGAGCACATGAGTGAACAATGTATTAGTTGGTGGGGGCAGTAGATGCAATTGAGTGAGCATGGGTACTGTGTGACCATCACATTCAAATCAACTGAGCGAGTAGAGCAACAAATCTGCTTTACATTTTCCATTAAGCCTGAACATTCTTCGGCAAAAACCATTCGGATGATTCAGAAGGCCACCACTAAGGGCAACTAGTGGTTGGCAGCTTCATCACAACAACACACCTGCTCATGCATCGCATCTCATGCAGTTTATTAGTGACACATCAGATCACCCAGGTGACTTCTACATCCCAGATATGTCACCATCGGACTGCTGGCTTTTTCCAAAAACTAAAATCACTTTTGAAAAGGAAGAGATTTCAGACATTCAGTGAAATTCAGGAACATGCAACAGAGAAGCTGATGGCAATTGGGAGAACTGTGTGTGGTCCCAAGGTGCCAACTTTGAAGGGGACTAAGGCATCATGGACCTGTTTTTTGTATATTGTATCTTCTTCAATAAATGTCTCTGTTTTTCATATTACATGGCTGGATGCTTTGTGGAGATTATATATATATATATATAAACTTAGTGTATCCCAGGCAGTTTCCTGAGTGCTTTACATGTATCAACTCACAACCACTTGTGAAGTAGGGGCTGTTAGTATCCCATTTTACAGATTAGGAAAGTAAGGCAGAGATGGTCACTTTGTTTGGTTTTGGCATTTCTAGGTAGAGAGATAGGCCTGTCACATCTTTGATCTTTAAATGAAGCCTTTATGTATAAAACACTTAAATTGTTAAGCAATTTCTTTGCATTTGACTGCAACTATATTTAGCTTGGATTTTTTCCCACCTGTTCTTTCCAGGTGAACTCCTATTGAAACCTCAAGGCTCATAACAAATATATCCCCTTTTATTTATTTTTTATTTTTATTTTTTTAACGTTTACTTTTTTAAAGATTTTATTTATTATTTTTAAAGAGAGAGGAAGAAAGGGAGGCAGAGAGGAGAGAAACATCAATGAAATGTTGCCTTTTACCTGCCTCCAGCTATAGACCTGGCTGGAAACCTGGCTTGCAACCTGGTTGTGTGCCCTGACTGGGAATCGAACAGTGACCCTTGGGTTTGCAAGCCAGTGCCTATCCACTGAGCCACCAGTTGGGTATTTATTTTTATTTATATATTTTTTCAATTACAGGGACATTCAGTATTATTTTACATGTGTGTAACATGGTGTTTAGACAAATCACATACTTTACAGAGTAGTCTCCTAATATTTTACGTATCCACCTGGCACTGTACATAGTCATTACAGTATTATTGACCATATTACCTATTCTGTACTTTCTTTCCCCTGACTATTTTGTGACTACCAAATTGTACTCCTTAATCCCTTCACCTTTTTCATCCAGCCCCCAGCCCCATATTTGCTGTTGACCATTAATCTGATCTCTATACGTCTGTTTCTATTTTCTTTGTTGATTTATTTTGCTCTTTAGATTTCACATATAAGTAAAATCATTTGCTATTTGTCTTTCTGTGTATGGTTTAATTTACTTAGCATAACACTCTCTAGGTCCATTCATACAGTCATCAGGAATGGAAAAATTTCATTCTTTTTTTTCATGGCCAACTAATATTTCATTGAAACATAACCATCTTTAGTTTGTTATCTCCTCATACACTTTTGCTTTTTTCTTCAACCATGTTTCCTTGACCTTTTTTTTTTTTTTTCATAATCTGCTACTCTAATTTGAAACATCACTGACTTCCTGACCAATCCATAGGGCAAGTTTTATTTATGAAGTTATTAACACCTCTGTGATCATTGATGTTCTTCATGACCCCTTCCTTCTTGAAACTTTTTTTCCTGGAATTTTAAAGCACCATTTTCCATAGTTCTGTGGGTTCTCTGGTCATTCTAGCTCAGTCTTTATTAAGCCCTTTTCTTTCTCTGCTTGCCTATTAAATGATGACAATTCCTGACATAGATCCTAAAACAGATCCAGCATCCAGGCTGGCGTTGGGCATATCAAAGAAGCTCAATATGTATTACTTGAATAATGAAATCTACCCTATGCTTATGGTTTCAACTATGATGGGAAATCCAGAATTCTTAAATTTAAGAGTTTCCAATCCAGATCTTTATGATGTTTTCTTTTCCGCTCATTCTTTCCTATCTGATTGATGCATTCTTTTACTGACTATCACACTTACTATCACACACACACACATGCATGCATACACTCTAAGGCCAATAAAATGTTGGACATTGGGCTAGGTGCTGGGTCTATGTGAGGCCTTCATGATAATTATCTAGGTGAGGGTACTACCTTGTTATACTCTTTTCTCCACCTACCATTTTATTTTGCACACACATATCAATGTGTTCTTTAGGAAATATTTAAGCTTCCCTATTTAATTTTTTCACATTGGCTCTACACTGCATATACAATAGAGTTCCAACACCTTTGGTTATCATAGAAGACCCCTTACAATTTGATCCCTGCCTGTATGCCTAGCCTCAATTCTTCCACTCTCCCATTTGTATCTTGTATTCCAAACAAAATAAACTCTTTGGTATTTTCTAATCATACAATGGCTTTGCTCTTTTAAATGTCTTTATACATATCAGCTAGTCGTGACTTAGTGGGGAGTTGTAGATAACACCCCTCTTGCCTGCCTGGGTTCAGCTTCTATTAGGGATAGACACAAATAAGCCAGGCAGAAAGCTAAATGTCACCACAATCCTTACCATGTTTATGTTAGAGTATGCACTTTAGACTGTTAAGTGATCATGCACCCCTAAATTTTAGAATAGACAGCCTTATAATTTCAGAATAGACTATCTTCTGATCAAAGACAGCACAGGAAAATTTTAGACTCACCATCCTGAGTCTTTTTTGCTAAGCTTATTACGTGGTCCCGATAGACAATACCAGCACTCTGAGGACACGTTCACCCTCAGACATGAGAAGATAGCACACAGCCCAGCACTCCTCCAAAGTCACCAACAGAGAGCACAGCTCTTTCTTCTGTGGGAGTTGGTAAGACAGCAGAGGAAGGCCCGAAGTGACATGAAAGTGGCATGCCTCCCAACTAAGCAGTTTTAAGTAAATAACAAATATATAGCAACTATAAGCTGAATTCATCAGGTCTTGTTTAATTTTAAGTGTAAAGAAATAAAAAGCCCCTCACTTTGCCTTCAGCCAAAGAATGGAATTGAGTAGCTTTCATAACTGAAAGTCACAGGCATAGAATTTGCTTTGAGTGTGGCTGCATCCAGGTGTTCAGTGTCACAGAACTTGATCTGTGGACACTCCTGATTTCACTCCCTCACGATTCCACTTCAGGAAGCCTCTTTCCTTGCTGTGCCAACATATTAAGATGGCCATCAACATCTGCAACTATCTTACCAGCTCAGCTATTCCAATGAAAAGATAGCTTTGCTCACTCAATTATTCTAATAGAAGACCTGAAATAAATGCCATTGGATAACTTAAACCTGCAAAGTAAGTCATACACATTTTGAAAAGATTTTACTCATTATTTTTAGAGATAGGAAGGAAGGGAAGAAAAAAGGGAGAGACACATCAATGTATGGTTGCCTTTCACATGCCCCCAGCTACAGACCTGGCTGGAGACCTGGCTTGCAACCTGGGTATGTGTCCTGACTGGGAATCCAACCCATCATGACCTTTGGGTTTGCAGGCTGGCACTCAATCCACTGAGCTGCATACCATACAAGGAATTGTTTTTTCTTTTTTTTTCTTCTTCTTCTTCTTCTTTTTTTTTTGGCTAGGCATGGCCATGGGCCTTCTTGGAACTGTGGTTAAAGTCAGGGTTCTCTGAAGGACGGAGATGAGAGAGAGATGTTTTGAAAAAGGGATATTAGAATGCTGATTCAGGTAAAGGAGGATCTATCTGGGGCAGGCAAAAACAATGACTCACTAAACAGGCAGTGGTCCATGGGTGAATGGAGTGAAGAACCAAGGTAGATGGTTTGTTTAACATCAGGGACATTAAGTCCAGGTAAATAGTCTTTTCTACATTATGCTTATTGCTAAAATATACTTGTCCATGATTTGATGGCAGCCAGCTGGGAGATTGCCCTCATTTTTGTTGTTGTTGTTGTTGTTAGCCTAAAACTCAGACTTCCTTGAAATAGGTGAATTGGGAAATCTCTTTTCTATACAGAAAATATTGTCATGGTGGTAATTGTGGCAAGAGAGGCCTGTTGGAAATGAGTCAGGGAGCAGATAGCCACAGAGTGAAGAAATAGTAACCCCAGTCGCTGCTGTCAAATAAAAGGAGGGTGAATGCATCTGTGAAGGTTTCAATTCTAATTTCGTCCCAAATCACACCACACACACATGGAAGCACTCTCAAATAGGCCACATCGTCATTTCACCCAAAAATAATGAAACAGAAAATAAATATGCCTACTTCTATCCAGCAGAAATAAAACATAACCCCCTCATTTTAAGTTAATGATATGTGTCAGATTATATTGACTCACGAAAGAAAAATGGCAGTCTTTCTCATTCTGATTCAAAATATCATATTTGGAGGCCCCCACAATATGTGAGGATCAGCAAAAATGGAGCCTTTGTGCTCAGCTGCATAATGGCAGGAATGTCTGTCAAAGGCCTGGTTGTGTTGGGTTCATTCCAGTATGCCCTAATTTTATTTCCCTCTCTCTCCAGCTGTCTTTCTCTCCCTCTCTCTTTCTCTGTCTGTCTCTATCATTCTCTGTGTGTCTTCCTCAGTGGTTAAAAAATCCAATAGAATTGTCTTCTCAGCAGGGGGATATCTGCATGTGTTAAAATGACATCTTCTATTTTAAACTTGTAACTCACTCTCTTTTTAATGTAAAAAGAACATGTCAGAACAGGCAGTTTCATTCTGTTTTGTTTTCTTTCTCCCCTGTCCTAAAAGAATGGGGAATATGCAAACCTGAGGTTTTGAAAGAAGCAAAAACCAACTTACAACAATGACAACAAATAACATTCGCAAGCCTTGCTGATTCTCTTTGAGTTGAACTCTCTCTTGAAATTTGATATGAAGAACTGCAGCATGAGGAAACAGCAGCAAGAGGAAACATTTCAGAAATAAAGAGATTCTTCTGTCTGGAAATTACTAGGAAAGACATGAAATCCCCTTTACCTAAGTTTCCTGGAAGCTATTAATGTAAGTTTCTCAATTACTCATCCCTATATGTAGGTATACTGAGTAAAAAATAATAATAGCTAACCTTTTTTTGAGAAATACTTTTGTGTGAGACAATATAATTCATATACAAATATGAATATATCTCTCAACCCCTCTCATAGTGTGGTTAATTTAGGGAGTACTGCTCCCTCAAAAATAATAGACCACTCTATCTAATGGGTCGAGTTGGGTTGTTACCTCCTTTTTGCAGATAAGGAAACTCGGATTGATTTAGGCTTCTTGATAAATGCTCTGGGACACTACGCAGAGCCTCCTTAGGACTGTGTGTCCATTCTCCCAGCTGTTGGAAATGCCGGCTGCTTACACTCACAGCTCAATTTCATTTGGGAGTTTTCTCTCCCAAAGAAAGCTTCCTCACCTCCGGCTACATTAAGGTCCCAGGGTGCAATTCTTTTTCTCGGACTAGTTATCCAGAAAATATAAAGGTCCACTCCTTGCCTGACTTTGAGGCAGCTCTGAAAGGCTGCCTCAACTCCAGCATTTCCTGAAAAATTAGTGGCAAAGTTGCTGAAATCAAATTCCTACTTGTTTCCATTCATCATGGGTGTTGATCAAGGGTAACTCTTAGTAAACTTCATACAAATCTTTGCTTCATGGTCTGTTTCTAGAAATCCCAGCCCAAGACAGGCACCCAGAGTAGTGTCCAGTTTCTTAGCAGAAATACCGATAGTAACAAACTTGAATTGTTCTACAGTGTCAGTCAAGCAAATGAAAAAATGTAAAGGCTCTGCCTTTGTATGCTAATTCTTAATGCATTGCTCGGTATACATAGCTATTCATACATAATGCCTCATCAATTAACCTATAGCCAATTTATCCATGAGATATGTGTAGATAGCATAAAGTCAGCTTTGTACCAAATGCTGTTGGTTCGTAAGAGCCATGCCTTTATTGGTCTTTTCTCTTGTGCTATGCAATATATAATAAGAGAATGTGTGGTCGCTGGTGCCTGAATGCCACTTTCAATAATAGAAACACCTTCTGGGAAAATAAGATTGGTGCCAAGACTAGAATATGGGATCAAACTTGAAATTATTTCACTTCTATTTCAGAATGGTTTCACAGAAAAAGGAAACGACAAAGCAGCAAGGCCATTTTCAAGGGCTGCCAATCTCATTGAGGCATTTGAATGAAATACCTCTATAGCTTCCTGTAACCTACTAAATAGAATTCAAGAGTTCTTAGATGGGCCTGTTACCCTGTGTGACCCAATCTAGTGCCAAATTACCTTTGTATATTGTCACCCATAATGCTCCTTCATGAGCACTCCATATTTTTTTCCAAAGTGGATTTAGCTATTACCTGAAGATACATTCAAAGAAGCATAACGTAAAATAACAAATAAAATGGGACCAAGGTAATTTGAGCCCACTCTAGCCATTCTTTCTTGTTGATTCCAACCCCAAATTCTGGACAAAGCAAAACTAAAGTTAAAAAAAAAAAATAGCTAACTTTGAAAATGAAACAAAAGATGGGTGAACAGAATCAAAAATGGAAGAAACACTCTCCAAAGGGACATGCTTTCTCTTTGACATCCTATTCTTTTTTGTCAGTTGTAGCTATGGCAGAAGTAGAAAAGGCAGGACAACTTTGAGAGAACTCCTTATGTTTGGCCAGAGGCACAAGAAAAGGAGCACCTCACACCTGAAGAATGTAGGTGGATCTAAGACAGAAGGCATCTGGAGAATGAGATTCCCTAACATTGTATCTGAACCAGTGCACGCTCAGGGCTACACAATGAACTGTATGTGCTGAAAGCATGCAGATTAGCAAGAGTTCAAACTAAGATAATTCAGCTGTATTCAAATTTAAGTTTATGCTCCATGAGAGACATCATCAAGAAAACAAAAATACAAGCTATTAACTTGGAGAAAATGTTTTAACATTACGTACATGAAATCAAAATTGTATCAAAACCTGTACAGAATGATCAAAACCCAATAGTAAGAAAATACCCAACCTAGTTCAAGAAGATATATTGAGGGTCTATACAGGCATTTTACCAAACAAGATATCCTTTGGCCAACAAGTATATTCAGACATGCTCAATATAATTCAGAAATGCTTTAGTTTCTCAGGGCTGCCTTGGGGAATTGCCACAACCTGGGTGGCTTAACACAACAGAAATTTATGCTCTCACAGATTTGAAGGTCAGATATTCATAATTAAGGTCAATAGGATTACACTATTATTGAAGGCTCCTGGAGATAATCTCTCCTTGACTCTTTCTAGCTTCTTACGATTGCTAGAAATCCTTGGTATCATTATCATCATTATCATCATCTTTTTGAAAACTGTTGGTACCATGTTTTGATGAAGATTTGTAGAAATGGGAAGTATCAAAAGTTGTCAGGAAACCTTGGTTAAAGAGGTATCTTGGGTTACTGAGAAATAATACTTGACTTTCTATTTAATCTAAATGACAATATAACAGTTTAAAAGTAAATATAGGAGGTAACATGATCATAAAGCACCTTAGTTCTAGCCAAATTGAAAAGTCTTAGTTTATCCTGAATAATTAAGAAAATGAATTTTGGCTTCCAAGGTAGATTACTCTGAAAAAAATAAAACAAAACAAAAAAATAAACAAAAAAACCTTGCAACCTCTTAGAGAAACCAATGCTCTAAGAAAAATGGAATCACAAAGTCTTGAAAACCTTGTAAGTAAATCTATAATATAAACCTGCCAGAACTGACCAATACAAATAAAATTACTTTTTCATGAACTTTTCACAACTTTCTTTATCCATTCAGGTGTTTTCTTAAACTTTCCTTTTATCATTCTAAAACAGTTGGTCATTTTATGCTAAGATAAAGCTAATCCATTTTTAAACCAAACTGTGTTTCTTAAAGTAGTTTCTCAAAATGGCAAAAATGAACATATTCATTAACCAACACAGATATGGAAAGGCTCTCTGTACCACATTAATATGAGACAAAAAGTTATAAACTTAAATTTATGCTTTGTAACTATTGTAACATATTCTATCTTACTTAAAAAATATCTATTTATCTAATACATATAAATTAATTAGCTCAATTTAGTAGCAGTCCAAAGTTTTGAACTGCCTAAAGAAGTTGGAACCAATCTTTAGTCTTACATACCATAAAATACAGCTACTATTGAAATAGTTTTTCAGAATAATGATTCAATTTGGTTAAAACCAAATTTAAATTTTTATTGGTTTAAACAGTAAGTAAACATAATGTTAGCTAATTTGATTATTAAATCTATGTTTAGAAAGAATGTACTCAAGTACAATAAAAATGTACTTGCCTTACATTGATAATGCTGATAGCTCAGATAAAACATTGTTCATTGTATTAAACCAAAATTGTTAAACTATTTTTGTGAGCCTAAGTTTTACCCAAGTATGTAAATATAAATTTTTTAAATATTTGATTTAGTTTTTATAAGAATATTATTTTTAATATTTAAATTATTGAGATTCAATTTCTTTAACTTCTGAAGTATTGGGAATGGCTAGTTATATAAATATTTATTTATCTCTAAGCCAATCACAGTAGAGCTCCTTTAACATAAGGGATTTACAATCTAATTGACTAGTACTATCCAGAGGTAAGAGAATATTACATATTCATATAATTAGAGGGAAAGAGTTTTCTGAATTGCAAAGGTATAAACATACAGACCAATAAAGAGAGCTTTTAGTTTTAATTCCAAAATTCAGTCATGAGTGAAGCATAAACAAACAAATACAAAATTTCAAGTCTGTTTCAAAGACCTACAGAAACACATAGGACAAAAAAAAACAATGAAGTAGATTCTCTGCCCCTTTTCACTCCTCAAAGATAAGATCTATGTAAATCACCACAAATCCCTTTATAGAAGATCAACACAAGATGAACCCATTTGGACAGGGGTTTTTCTTGGAGCCCTGTGGACTCATAAGAAAAAGAGTCTTACCTCAGACCTTAAAGGGCAGGGAGGGCTTTTGAAATTAGTCATTTTCCAGAACAGGAAAGGATGGGGAGACATCCTAACCCTTGCTGCTTTCCAGAAGCACAGCACTCAGGTGAAGTTCAACATTGCTCCTTTCAGCTCTTTTAAGTAGATACTGTAATAGCCCCCATATTCTGGATGAGGAAACAAAGGCATAATGAGGTTACATAGTGCCTAAATTCACATAGATGCTAAACAGCAGGGGTGAGAAGACAAATCTTCAAGTTCCAGACCAGAGTTCTGACTGTCAGTCAACATATGCTCTAAGAGATGCTCACAGGGTTAAAGACCCTGCTCCCTGGTCCTTTTGTGGTTCCCTATGGAATAATGCCCAATATTTATATGGTGGATGGATAAATGAAAGAGGATTGAGTGAACTATAAATAGTGAAGGAAAGAAGAAAGAGTGAGGCAGAAGAGGAACACATAGAAAGAAATGGAGAGAGAAAAAAAAAATGAGACAAAATAAATATGCCTTTTTTTCCACTCTTGGAAGTGTATGTAGTTCCTGCCTCCCCAAGGCACAAAGGTGAGAAGTCCTCACCTAGACCATTTTTTCCCCAATTATCAACTCACCCCTAGGAAAATTTTTAATAATTAAGAGACATGCATGAATTACCCCTAAGGAGGGTGAATGTGCATAATTTGGCATGGCTGCTATTAAAAACTAGAAAGCATTGACTAGTTTGGAAGTTGAATCACCTATCTTCTTGACAATAATTATTTGACATAACTGGCTCCTCCTTGATTTGGGACTCATTAAAAGCAGACATTCTATTATAGTTTTCTTTGGCTCTTCATCACCTTACATAGCACCTGAAACATAATACATGTCTAATCAGATGTTTAATTGAATATAGGAAAAGACAACTTTTAAAAATTACCTCTCCCCTTGAAATAGGGGGAAATGAGAATTAATTCTAGTTAATGTGATCTGGATACAACCAAAACTGATAAAACAATATAGTTGTTATAACTTCCCAGATGAAGTATGCAATAAGTTTCTGTTTGAAATAAAAATGTATAGTTTAAATTACATTATAACACACAAATACACATACATATATATATATATATATATATAGAAGTCAAACTGTGTCAAGCTGATAAAATATTTTTATCTCAGCTAACCTCACATAGACAAATTATTTCACATTGAATCAAAACAAAATCTGAGAAAAGATCCAGCTAAATTTTGGGGAAAATATATCTATTAAAATCTTGGTTTTATGTTTATTATTAGCAATGCTAGCAGAAAAACATATTTACCTAACTGTTCAAGTAATTATTCTTAATTATTCTTTTAAAAAAACTTATTTATTATTTTTTAGAGAAAGAGGAAGGGAAGGAGGAAGAAAGGGAGAGAAACATCGATGTATGGTTGCCTTTCACCTGCCTCCAGTTACAGACCTGGCTGGTGACCTGGCTGGAAACCTGGCTTGCAACCTTGTTATGTGCCCTGACTGGAGAATCGAACCAGCAACGTTTGGGTTCACAGGCTGGTGCCTATTCACTGAGCCACCAGCTAGAACCTTAATTATTCTCGATATAGTGGGATAGCTTAGTTATTTCTAACTCTTGTCCTGGCTATATACTATAGTATTTATTGGCTATTTCTTTCAGATTCTCAGTGAATTGGAAGTACTTTAGGTTTATTCTTATAGCTTCCTTCAATGTGAATGTAAAAATAATTTGCATTTTATTCCTTGCCATAATATTAATAGTAATATTTATAATGGCACTTAGTAGTGTATATAGGTATTTATAAAGGTTTCATATATATCATAATAGTTTATTCCTACTGTGGCCTGACACAGATGATTCATTACAACCATTTGGCTTTTGATAAGGAGAGAAAGAGAGAGAGAGAGAATGAATGAATAATGTTTCACAGTTACTAAGCCTTAGAAACTTGACTCATAATTCATTGATCATATTGATATCATAACCAGTTTGGCTTATACTTACACTTCTGAAAAAGCTACAATAACAAACCAGCTAGGGATTGTTCTAGCATAAAAATATATTATGACTTTGATAAATGGTTTTATTTATAACAAACAGAAGCTAAACTATCTATACCTGTTAGGGGATAGGAGGTCTAAAATTTAAAACCAAAACTCTATGAAAACTATTGTCTTTAGAACTTCTTGGTCTACAATATCACAGACAATTCTAAATGCCTTGCAGTCTTCTGGTAGGAATTATTGACCAAAATTTAGGTGAGAAAATAACAGCCTACTGGCTCTTAAGTATAATGGGAAAGTGGCAACCATAGTACCAAAGATTGACCTTTGTAGAAAGGATTTCTGACAGTAATCAGCTTTTGGGATTGGAGATTTAGATGCATTTTTCTAAATAAGCTGAGGACAGTTGCCTAGCTAATTATCTCCACAAAGGAAAGGCAGGTAAAAGGTGTTTAGAATCCCCCCCCCGCCCCGCCCCCCAGCCACTCCACAGGTTGAATAAGCAAGTCCTATAGAGGTGTCCTTTCCTCCCCCTCATGACCAAAGTGCACTTCATTTGTGGTGATCAAATGCAACCTTGAGTCTTTCAAGCTATCAACAAGTCTTTTCACAAGCACTAGTTTTGAAGCTGAAAGCAGTGGACAAAAAGAATATAATATACTATTCTTCTGGAAACACGGCTTTTGAAGGAGGGTGATTGGATAAGCGTGATCAAATCGATGGGGGACCATTCCCTGTGGGTGGTCTCCATTATGCACTAGGAGAAAGAGTCTATACTTACATAGGTGGGTAGAAGAGTTTGTGTATGTGTGTGCACATACAGAATTCAACCTTCTTTCTGGTTAGAGGAAACATTTTCTTCCTAATAATTTTTCCTAAATCTTAAAGTAAAGTACTAGCATCCATATTCTTATCAGCCATTGTAACAATGCTATTGATCTTATTAGGGAAAGAGCCAAAAACATAATTAAATTATAAGCACTATATATTTTTGAAATATATTGAAACAGTACAAAACAAAACAACCCCCCCCCTACCCCAGTTGCCATGCATCAACCTGTGCTTCATTTTGAAGTTAGAAGCAAGTTAAAGAAATGCTCCAAGAAACTTGGATTCTCTGCTTATAATGATGATCCTTTAATGCCAAAACCCTGGGAAAACCCCCCTAAAACTTGATGAGTGCAGTTGGAATTATTAGGCCATGCATGAAGTTTATTAGCTATTTCTGTTCATTTGGCTGAAGGTATAAGTGAGGTCATATCATATGCTTCATTTGCCCTGTTTCTTTGGTGAGGAGAAGCTACAAAGAAAGAAGTTCCAAGAAAAAGTACGCATTGAAAGAGTGTGCTTGAGACAACTACCCAAGGTCTGGAGTGGGTGAAAAGTAAACATCCTCTCAAGAATCCAGAGGAAAAAGAATCCAAAGACTATAGATGTTTTAAAGGTATTCTGCACATAACTAAAAGTTCCAACCCCTAGTGTCAAAGCTTGATTCCTGGACTCAAGCACATAGAATATTTTTTTCCCTTAGTGAGAAGTAAAGACACCTAGACTCCAGTAGTTGAAGACATTACCAAAGGGGGAAAAAAAAAAGGCATTTTGTCTACCTCAATGTTTGTTCTTCAGATCCACTGTGTAGTTTCTTTAGGTGTGTCTTCTCAGAGACAGTTTAATTTACAATAGAATCCTGAAGTATTTTAATACAGTTTTCTTGCAAATGTTGCCTACCAAAGAAATGTTTTACATCTTCGATGTTAGAAATAGCTTTTTAAATGTAGAACTTTGTTCTTAATGCTGCCGGAACTTTTCTTCAAGGGAAGTCATCATATTTGTACTCTTTCTTATGGAAAGAACTAGGAGGCCACTTAGCAACTGAAATTTGAAGGAATTGAAGGAAATTCAGAACAGACATGACTGTATGTGTAAGACCTGACTCAGTGAGTGATGCTTTCAAGCTGAATTTGGGAAGTAGAGGCAGTTTCATTAGAAGCATGAGCATACAATTTCCTTGGTTTAGACTACAGCCATTATTAGCAACATCCTCAAATATTTCTGGCTCTCTGCTTTCCATGAACAAGAAAGAATAGTTGTGCTTATCCACCCTTCCACATCTGGATGTGGAAATATAACTTGTTTGTATAAACAGACTATGAGTTGATATAGTATTTGCCACCTCTTGGTAGAAACTTTTGGAGACAGTTTCCCTTGCCATATTCTCTGGCCCAGGTGAAGTTTTTAACCTGTTCTCAAGGAGTGATATATATATTGGTTGAACAGTTATGTAAACTATGGGTGATTTTGATATGACAGTGTACATTCATCAGTTGTAATAAATGGACCACTCCAGTGAGGGATATTGATAATGGGAAACTATGCATACATGTAGGCAGAAATTATATAGGAAATCTCTGTACTTTGCCCTCAGTGTTGCTATGAACATTAAGTTGGTCTAAATAAATGAAACATTAAAAACAACAACAACAACAACAACAAACAAACAAAAAAAATAACCCTGCTTTCCCAGGATCTAGCACCATGTAAAGCTGATGCATTTATTGAAAATAATGCCTCTAGGACAAAGTACAAGTACTTCCTTTGGGCATCTATTCATGATCAGTAATAATTCATGTTAGTGATCTTTCAGGTTTTGACGCTCCACATTACATAGTAGAGGCAGAAGTGTGTAAAAGAGTGAAAGACAAACTAATAGTAAGTCCTTCTTTTTATGGGACCAGCCTTGCTCCTCACTTAGGCCCTTTGAATTTGCACTTTTCTCTGCTTGGAGTGCATTTCCTCCACATCTATGCCTGGCTGGTTCTTCATCATTCATGTAGTAGTTCGCTATCACTCCTTGAGAATAAACTCTTTGACTACTTTATCCAAAATAGCCCTCATACCTCACTGTCTACCACCTAGCAAATTTTATCTTTTCCACAGCTCTGATACTATCTATGGTGCTTCTATGTATGTTTGGTTTCTAGTTTATTGGCTATAAGATGTGACCAATACAATGAAGTCTTCATGATGGCAAAGAAGGAATCTTATCTGATTCATTACTGTATTCACAGCTCAAAGAATAGTAGCTGGTTGGTATAAAATAGGTGGTGATCTAACTTTTTGTTTGGGCAATTAGAAACTTCTAGCCAAACCACAGAAAGAAAAAAAATTCCTCACCTTTTAAACAATTAAAACAATATGAATAACTATTTGAAATAATAGTTTCACTGAACAATAGCTTTCACTAGACAATGACCTCTGAAGGCAGGAAATACATGAGATAAACGGTATCAATTTCCCAGCTTACTGCTCTTATGCTTGGAGGGAGTTTTTAGGCTCTATGGAGGGAAACCCAGACATGATCCAGCAGTCTCTTTGAGTTAAAGAAATAGAGGTTGTACCATGTACATGGACAACAGGTGGGATTGACTTTGGGGGGAATGGGTGGGTGGGGAGGGGGACAGAGAGGAGCAAAAAGGGGATGGATGTAATACAACAACGATAAAATTAAAAAAAAAAAAGAAAGAAAGAAAGAAACAGAGGTTGTAGTCCAACGAGGGCATTCCATATAGAGTTTACGGGGCAGAGGACCAAAAGAGAGGAAGTACAAAGTGAGAAAGCTCTGCATATCAGAAGAAGGTCCATATTTGTCTTCATCTGAGGACCAATCAGACTATGTGGATGAGAAAACTACCAAACCAGGGAAAATACCACCAAAAAAGCAAGGGGAATAATCCTGAAGGCTCACATCAGGCTAGGAACATAAAATATTCCTACTAGTTAGAAAGGAAAAAAAAAAAAACTATAAATGTGGGGCACCAAGGAGAGAAAACAGAATGATATTGCCCTAGTAGTGAGAGAAATTTATCGTTAGACCACAAGATCTTCAATCAGTTTGTTTCAACCATCTCTAAATCAAGCCAGATATGATCAAGTTTGGTAAAAAACACAACTGTATCTCACCTGAAAGACACCTGTATAAAATATAAATACACAAATAGATTAAATGTAAAAGGATGCAGTAATCTAAAGAAAGTTGAAGCAGTTGGATTAATGCCACATAAAATAGTTTTTATGAAAAATAATAATACCAGGAACAAAAAGGGGCATTTCATAATGATAAATGATTAATTCATTAGAGGACAGTAACTTTTCAATACTTACATACTCAGTAACAGAGCTTCAAAATGCACTATGTAAAAGCACAAAGTTGATGAATAAATTCACAATTACAGTAAAGAATTAAAATAATAGAATAAGTAGACAGAAAGTCAGAGTATAGACAAACTGAACATTATCCAACAACTTGTTTCTAATTCACATTTGTAGAACTTTCCACCCAACAATAGTAAACATGCAATACTTTTATGAGCACATAAATCATTTACCAAATTAGGTCATAATCTATACATTTAATAGGATTCAAAGTAAATTAAGAATATTCTCTGATCACAGTGGAATTAATATTAGAGATCAATAACAGAAATATATCTGGTATAGTCAGTCACAGATATTTGTAAACTAAATCACACACTTATAAATAAACCATGGGTTACTAAAGAAACAAAAAGCAAAAATAAAAATGATCTTGAACAAAATTAAAATGAAACATGGATGACAAAATTTATGAAATGCAGCCTAAGAACATTTTAGAGGCAAATTTATTGCAGTAAAAGTTTGCATTAGAAATCATTTTTAAAAAATCAATGGGAGATTGCCTAATCTCTCATTTTAAGAAAGTAGGAAAATAAGACAAAATAAAACCCAAAGAAAATAGAATAAAATAAATAGTAAAGTAGCAGAAATCAATGAAATTAAAAAAAATGACAAGGAGAAAAAATCAATTAAATAAAAAGCTTACTTTTTGAGAGGATCAATAAAATTGATAAACCTCTATCCAGATGGATTTAAAAATAAAAGTGAATGCACAAATTTCTAATATCAGGAATGAGAGAAAGGACAATCACTATAAATCATATTGATATTAAGAGAATAATAAGAAATTATTTTAAGTTAGTAAAAAACCAATAAGATAAAAGTAATTACACCACCTTTGGCAGGCAATCTACACACAGGCTATTGTTACTTCATTTAAGGCTGATGTTGAAAGGAGAAACCATGATCAATGACATGATACATGATATATGCATTAAGCCCCTGAGTGGTTATATCTAGCATATTGTCATTAATAATAACAACAAAAAGTTATCCAGGACCTAAGGTATGGAGGGACCTGTGTTAGGTTGTCTCTTGGCATCAACAGCAACAAAAAAGAAGTTCTTTGAAGATAAGTTTATGTATGAAATAATGAAGCAATATGTGTTAAGAGACTAAGCAATATGGGTTAAATAAAGTACTCTTTGGATTGATGATAGAGGGTAATTATCAAGACCCAGGTGGGGTCTTTTGTAGAACTTGATCCAAGTTTAACTCCATGGTAGAGTTATTTAAGCTTACAGTTCCTGGATATAGCAGGAGGTTAAATAATCTGAGAAGCATGATAATGTCCAATCCTTAGTAACTGGTTAAAACACTTAAAAAAAAAAAGAAGATCCAAGCTAATTTCAAGACATAATTAATAAAGACTTCCAGAGACAGAAAAACAGAGAGTAAGTAATCTTTTAGACTAATAAACTAATTCAGAACACTTGGATTGCAGACAAACCAATTTTACAATAAGCCCTGAGGGAACAAATACTAAGCAGAGCTCCTGAGGTTCTGCTTATGTCGTAGCCTGCGATGCAAGGAGCCAAGAAAAGCGTGATGATGGGCTATGAGGAGTCTGTGTTTACAATCATCACAGACACACATTTTCACATAAGTGTTTTAGGAGGAATTTGCTCATAGTGATGCCGATGGGATTCTTTTATATTCAGTATTAACTTCCAAGAAATAAAACATGCCCATATTAAAGTCAGACATTTATCAACCATTTATGGTAGCTGTTGACTCACTATATTAATATTAGACCAAATTTGGGAATTTAGATTTTTTTTAATAATATGGATTCAATTGCCTGTCTTTCTCTAGTCAAGACATATTATCCAAAAACACCTGAGAAGTCTTACAGGGTAAAGGGAAGGCTCCCAGGTCCCCTATCAGTTCTCTGTAATACACCACCTTTCAGATGAGAACTAGGGACTCTTGCAGATACCAAGCTGTCCCAAAGTGAGGGAGGATGAATGTTGAACAGAAATCAGATTTCCAAGAAGCTGTTCTTCAACTTTAGTGTAACTATTATTCAAGCTACCCTAGATTTGGAGGATGCTGGATCAAGAACAATAGGCACAGTGATGAGCTGTTTAATCTTATATCTCACTCACTTTTTATTAAATGTATTTCTTCATGAACCTCTCAAGGAATGTATATGCAATTCCTGTGGTTGGTGGAGGTCATCTGGAGACCATGAACTATGGTTGACCCTTGAGGTGAATTTGGTCAATCAAAGACTCCTGCCCTTTGCTGTTCAGGAACAGGGATCTTTATTCCACCCACCATTCCCACAGCTGAGACATTTCAAGGGCATAGCCTTGAGAGAGTGAGGTGTTGTTGAGAGCAGCTGTACAAAATAAGTAAACCCTCTATATAAACATACATTTCTGGCATGCCGATGTAGACATCCACTCTCCAGCAGTGACCAACTAGCTTCGTAAGTAAATCCCCTTGCTTATGAAAACAGCCACCTACCAGTTTGGAGTGGCCTGCCTTTTTCAGGTCTCTCTTTGCTCTTAATGGGGGGCAAAGAGGGAGGTGGCAAGTTCAAGTTTCAGCTGGGTAGTTTCCTAGATTTTGAAACAAATTGGTCATATTTTTGGTATTCCTTTTCTTGGCCAAGTATTTATTGGACGTATAATGTTCAATGAAGTTCAACATCTAGACACTTTTAAAATGATAATCCGAGTTGCAATGATAAACTGCAATAATCTACCAAGGACTTGCTATGTGCCAAAATTCCAAAAATAAAACTTTGCATTGTTAGCATCTACATTTTAGGGCTTGGTAATACTTTTGGCTGTGAAGCAAGTGTTGGTGAAGAAGCAGTTAACTGCCATCAGATTTTCTTTCTAAATATTTTGAGTCAGAATGATCTCAGACAATTATCAATCCAGAAAGTAATCTCTTGGTTTTAGTTAGACTTATAGCACAGATAATTCTGTGACTTTATCTGTGTATAATAATCTCTAAGTAGGGGTCTATTGTTATTCAACTATGAATTTACAAAAAACAAGATCAAAACTATTTATAAAAATAAATTGAAAACCCAGATTGTACCATGTCAAAGGGATTAATTGATTCTCATCGTGGCAAACAAAGGCAGCTAACAAAGCAAGGAAAACAAACTTATCAGATGTATGTACATAGTACATATAGATCACATATATTGTCAGGAAATATGCTAAACACATAATAAAAATTAATTTCAGTCCTCACAATAATCCTGTTAGGCATGTATTAATGTTCTGCTCAAAAGTGAAATTAAAAAAGGAGGGGAGGGGAATGGGGGAAGAGGGAAAGACTTACAAAGACTATCCACCTGAAACAGAACTGAAATTTGAACCCGGATCTGTCCGAACTCTAATACCCAATGTTTGACTTTGTCTTTTATTAGCATTTGGGCCAATTAGGGCTGGGATTTGCTGGGTAATAATTAATTGCATTTAGATAAATAAAGGCTGAATAATACACTGGTTTTAAACAACATTTTATTATTATAAGTGGAATTAATGAAAATTAGTCAAAATTCTTTATGCATTGAGCCAATGCCAATATAATTAAAACAGTTAGTGCAACTGATACTTTCAGGACAGACTTTCATATGTTGTCTATGTGCCACTGTTTATTTTATGAAAAATGTTCAACTACTCAATATGAAAGATGCCTTTAAACTGATTTTTATAGATATGATCAAGATGAAACAGAATTATGCTTTAAACTGGAAACCTTAAACATTTTGTGTATGAATTTTAATCACCTAATTTACTCTCATTTATGTTTTATACTAATAGTTGCTCTATTACAAATAAGTTATTTAAATGCTATATTTTATAGAATAAAAAATCACACCTCCTAGAAATAATATTAGATGCAGATCTGATGATAGTGGTAGAGTTTTGTGGGTCCCCCCCCCCCCAATGTTAATAACAGATAATCTACTGGAATTTATGTAAAGTAGTGATTTGAAAGGCACATTTTGGGGGAAAAAGGCAAGTTGTTCAAGTTCTTATTTTCACTTTTACATTTTATAAAAACTCAGTATTTTAGCTTGGTGTGGTAAATGTTATTAAAATCTGTGTTTACTAAATTAGGTTAAATGTTTGCTGTTGGTAGAATTCTTTCACGTGTATCATCTTTTGTGACACCTACTGGCGATACCCGATATTACATTGCTCTATAATTCATTCTTACCTGCCTTCTCTAACTGTCCAATACTCATTTATTCAGATAATACCAATTTAATTCACCTCAAGGAACTCAGTGAGTATTTTTGACTAAAGGAGAGGTATTGTATTGTGATATGAGATTGAATCAAAGAGAAGAAAACATGAGCTGTTCAGAAGCTGAAGAATTATGCACTTAGCATATTATGCATCTATTTTCTTACATGGCTTGGCACTAAAAATGATAAAAAGTATTTTTTTCTTGAAAACTCCAAACTCATTCTAGGTGTTATGTATAGTAATACTTACTATTGACAGTATCAACCCATCCCCCAAGTGGCATCCTCCTACTATTTGATAGTTATGTGATATAAAAACTGTGCATTAGGGTAAAACTGTGAAGGGATAGTCCAAATCCATATTAAAAATGAATGAACTGCCCCTAGATTCCGGCACACATCGGGGGCATGGCTGCAAGGCAGAATGCATGAACAAACTTTTGCTACTACCAGGAATCCATTTATCCACAGTCCCATCAGTCAAATTCAGATACTTGTTGCCAGATCCAAGATTTATAGGTTGAAGCTCGTTTTTGAAATTGCTTTGTATTTCCATTTAACAGCCGGGGCAGCAGCATGTTAAAAATTTGCCTTGGTCTCCTTGGAGCCTATTTTATAAAGCTAATTTGTCTCCCTGGACAATTTTTCTCATTCAAATGCCAGCCCTAAGCTTCTAAACCATTAACCACCGCCCCCCACCCTTTTGTATCCCAAACAAAATACTGTCACAGACAATGCCTGTGCGGGACAGGGATGATTCCCGTGGTAAGAGTCTTCTCCCTGGCAGGATGCAAGCCATCTCGCCTTCTGGCCGGAGACTGATGCATGGCCCTCCCTGCAGACACGCAGGCACACACACGCACACACACAGACACACACACACACAGACACACACATACAGAGACACACATACACACATGCACACACACACACACACAGAGCTGAGAAGTCCACGTTTACCGGACTGCGTGCCGACTGCCTTGAAGAAACTGTAGCTAACCACCTGATTAGTATTCTTGCCTCCACCGTGTCTCACTCGCAGCATCAGAGGGCTGAGCGAAATGCAGTTGAACGGGGACAGACACAGCGCTGGCAGTCATCTCCATGCCGCCTGCCGAGTGTTGGGGGTGGGGGATGCAGCACATCAAGATTAATAACCTTGCCATAATCCGGGGCACGCTGCAAGCAGACACCTCTGCCGATTGACCCGCTCCTGGCTTGATGCGTCTGCCTCGGGGAGGGAAATCCAGAATCTGCCTGGTCCTGGGGGGAGGGTCCCCCTGATTTTTGGATGTTCTTTTGATCCTACACGGATCTGGGAAGGTAACAGCGACCCGAACCATCTGCAGCACACAGTAGCGATTGGAGGTTACTACTGACAGTTTTCATCGCACCGGTTTGCGTGAGCCGTGTTTGTGAGTGGGGTGCCTGCTTTGGTGTGAAAGGGAATGCATGAGTGTCCACGAGTGCCTGTGTTTGTGTGACAACCGTAGCAGGTACCTCGTACAGGAGATTTCTGCGTGTGCAATACTCCCCGGGTACTTGGGCTCACAGCCTGTACGTAGCCCCTCCAGCGCTCACCACCCCCTTCTTTTCCACTCCCCCCTTCTTCTTCCTGCCTTTGATGAGTTTTTGGCTTACTTTTTGGCGAAGTCTCTTGGACACGTTTTGCTGGTGCTGGGTGATCAGATAAATGGAACCTTTGAAAGCTGATTATTTTCCTCCTATGTGACTTTTAAAAAAGAAGAACAGAGAGGCGTGCAAGACCAGCTAGAGGATTTTAAATTTTGCTTGGCGAAATGTGAGAAACCATACAGAAGGTAAGTCACGGGACTACTTAGACCTTCCTCCCCATTCCTTGCGATGTTTGTGCTTTCCTGTTTGTTTTCGGAAATCCTTACGCAGTTTCTAAGCGCATCTTCAGGGATCATAGTGCTCAGAACTCGGTGTGTGGCATTTGGGGGCTATTTTCAAGCCAAAGAGATGATTTCCGTTTGTATAACCAATCCCCCCCACCCACCTCTTCTCCCATTTTTATAACTCTTCTGGATCTTACAGTTTCACAGAAAATTCTGCATATATGAAATCAGGGGAAAAAATAATTTCAGCCTCTCCTTCCTTGAAATACTCTCTAAATTTGACAGAGAGAAAAACAAACAAACAAAAAACAAAAGAAAAAAAAAAAAAACCCAAAACCCAGAAAAGCTACTGGCTTTGAGTTAGAAGCAAAAGTGCTTGGGGGGAATAATCTTGACATTTATGATAATTTAATAGTAGGCTTTTTTTATTCCCATGACACTTTTTTTCTTAAATAGTTAGATCTGTTCTGAAATACAGGGAAGCTGCTTCAATAGCTCGTAATTGGAGCACATGAGAACAAAGTGGAAATTGTTTAGTATTTTGAACCTCTCATTTTTTTTTTTTGCACTGATTCTCCTGCTAGTGCATCTCATTAACCTTTCTGCATGTAGTGTCCCCTGATGAAGACTTGTGTCTCTTATTTTGAAACCTTGCCATGCCCTACGTGGTCCCTGAAGACCACCTTGTTCTTAATTGTCTACTCTTGGCTGTGAAAGGAAGCAGGCAGCATGAGGAATTCAGGTGACTTGAGTCAAGCGTCTTGCCTGACTCAGTCTCTTCAGTGTTTCCAGGTGGTTAGCTTTGTATTTAAATTTTGTTTTCTTTTCCTTTCTTTCAAAGTTTAATGTAGATCATACTTTACCTGTTTCCACCCTGAGGTTATTTAATTAAAGCAAAATACCATTTCTTTGGGATAGCAATGTGTCTATTTTTATCCCTCTGCATTGGCATCACTTAGCTGCTGCTCCCAAGAGGTGAGAACACTTGTAAATATATTTCTGAAATCCTGAGACCCTCCCATCCCCCAAGTGGAAGTAATAGAGCTTCCCTCAGTCAATGCATATGGAAATTGGGGGCTAGTTTCTAATGCATATGGATGGTTTCTTCTAAAAGGAAGGGTGATATTTCATGGGATGTTGCCATCTCAGAACTGTTACATGAACCTATTCATGGAGGTGATAACAGGTATGTTAGCTAAGTAGGCAGAGGAGAGCATGCACAGGCATTCCTCTCCAAGTACTGACGCCTGTGTATAGATAGAGAAATGGAACAAATGATAACAGAGATTTAGTCAGAGACATTGGACTGGATTAAAGCTTTACAAGAGCATCTAAGTCTTGAGAGCTGTTAAACATTATCCTGAAAACACTAATGCTATTTTTTGTTTCTAAAAAGGTTGTTTGAAATTCCTTTTAAACAGAAGGAATTAAAGAGAAGAGAACCTTAAAGATGAGTTTATACTCTGGTATTACCATGGGCTATTTCTCTCATCTTGCTAATGGTTTTGCATAATGGTGTTAGAGACACAGGTGAAGGTGGGCAGCTGTTGAGAGGTGACCCCCTTCCATCCTGTAACTGATACTTTTCACACAGCACCCTTCGTGAAAATGCAAGGTAAAAGCTCTCTCCTGCCAGTATAATTAATGACATATCTTTCTTGTCAACTCTTTCTGTTCAGGATATTTTCATCTGCCACTCATAGATTCCAGTTACATTTCCCCTGTCAAGAGTGATGCTTTTATTTATTTATTTTTCATTTTTAGATGACTCAAACATAGGTGAACCCCAAGTAAACTTTTATTTTCTTTGTGACGAAAACAACCTGGAACTCATCAAACCTCTGGGGGCCAAGGGGTTATGTCAGGGTTTGGAGGCCCCTGGACTCTGCCAGGACAATCACCATTTCCTAGTTTGGCCAATTCTTCATCAACCTTCAATCCCCTGTGCCGGCACCAGGTATAGGGGGACCGTGTTTTAGGTCATCTGTTTTTGTATTAGGATTGTTCTGAAGAAGGAGAAGCCCTTGGAAAATGTTGTTCTTGGAAGTTGGCAAATTAGTACCTCTTTTTATCAAGGTTTTTCAATTTTGACGGTTCCTCCCCCTATTCACATTCTCTCCCAGTGTGGGTATATTTAGACTTGTGGCATTGGGAAAATGTAATCGCATAAATTATTCTCAACACCATCTTGAAATAAAGTAAGAAGGACACATCTTGGCTTTTGTGCATTTGAGATTTGATAATTGTAATGAGTGACTTTACTAGCAAGAACAGCATTTTCATTACCACTCATTTTGGGCTAATAATAGAAGTGGGATACAAGCCAACTCAGGATTTTCTGCTTACAGCTCATGCAATGTGCAAAGCATCTCCCTGGTATCTCAAGGGTTCCTGACAATGTTTGAGTTGACTATAACTTTGCATCTTTATTATCAGCTAGGTCAGAGAATGGTAAACAGCTTTCCATCAGAACTGGTTCCAGATCCAGGGCTTTCCTTTGTCCTCCTGGGGCTTTGTTTGACACTAGAGTATTTTGGAGTTTAGGGATTTTTTTTTTTTTTTTCTTAGTGACTTCAGAAAAGGAAGGAGAAGGGAGGGAAGTAGCTTTCCATTTCAGTAGAGGTAATAAGCCATAGTTGCCAAACAAGAGGCTAAAGTTCCCAGAAAAAATAAGTGCAGTTATAGTTTTAAAATACTGAATTGGGAAAGGATTGCTTTGCCTTTATTTTGGGAGAATAAAGGACATTCCCATTCCTTCTCTATTTAGTGCCAGTCAGTTGGCCAGCCTTTCTGTGGGTCTTGGCTCCAGTGAGCCAACCAGGCCCAACATTCTCCAGCATGTTTGTATGTTAAGGGCTCTTTCCTTCTGTAACAGACAGAGCTGACAGCTGGAAAGTCAGCTACTGAGAATCTTTAGAGGTAGCCAGAAAGATCCCCTGGTAAGTTAAGTGGGAAGGAGCTCTTGGAGCACTGGCCCTGGAGGTGAGTGAGGACCTGGGGACTGAACTTGAAGTTTTGATTGCTGAATCATTACAACAGTCCAGAGCTCTGAGCCAACTCCTGGAATCGATGCTGACAGTGGGGCTAATGTTAACAGGCTAGCGCATCAGCCTACAGCAGAAAATGCAGACCCTGGGAAGGTGGCAAATACACTAGCTGATGACAGGGTCTATATCGTACTGTATGCAGATATACTCGGTGCATTCTTGCAATTGGTTTTATCACTTAAAAACAACACCTCAGGGTGCCCCAATAAATTCCAAAAGAAAAGATAAATTGATTGGTATGCAAATAGGACAGGGGCTTTGCAAGTGACTAAATTAACTAACATAATTATCTGTATTGCCTTTTGGGACCACTCAATAATTACAGCTAAGGTGGGGGGAAGGGTGATGCTGGGGTTAGAATCCCCATAAGGAAAACCCTGGATTGAGGGTCAGCAGGCATTGGGTCATGCATTGATAGCATTGTTTAAGGGTCAATAAATCACTCAAAATCGCAAAACCTG
This sequence comes from Noctilio leporinus, assembly GCA_004026585.1. Lineage (NCBI taxonomy): Eukaryota > Metazoa > Chordata > Mammalia > Chiroptera > Noctilionidae > Noctilio > Noctilio leporinus. The sequence goes on from PVIW01000107.1 coordinate 312,301, forward strand.
ATTTCCTCATAGTGTTGCTGTGAGAATTACTGTGACATATCACAGAGTAAAATGATGTATCATTAATCATTGCTGTGGAAAAGTAAGGGGTTAAAGTGTTATGGTAATTGTGACTTCATAGATGGTTTCTCCAATAGGATTTCAAATTAAATTGATGAAGCAGACCCAGTTTCTTCATGATGAGATCGAACTTTACAATGTTGTAATTTCATAGTTTTTCCACCTGTGATGACTATACCTCTTCTCAGTAATTGTTGTGGTACATTCTTGTTACTTGTGTGTGCGTATGTGCATACGTATGCACACACATGCACATGCATATGCATGTGAGCATGGACACATGTGTAAGCAATAGACAAATCTATAGGAGGTATGGTTTTAAGTTCATAAAACATAGAACAATGTGTGAGGACCTGAATTCATTGGCAATGGGTATCCAGAAAGGACAAGAAAGTCTTGGATACTAGCCTTTTCCTCTGGGATTACATACAGTTTTACAATTTGTAGGCTTCAGAAAATTCCAGTTCACCATGAAGCTATTGACTAGATTTTGAGTTAGATTTGGAAATTGTATCAAAAGGGTATTTATAATAGAAGAGGTCATAATGAATGTCACTCTCGGTTGCATGTTTGGGACAGATAGAGACCAGGATTAGAAGGCTGGGTTGAAGATTGTGATGATAAGAGAATGAGTTATTGGTGAGCATGGGCTTTGGAGTTGGTCAGAGTTGGAGTCAGGTATCTGTTCTCTTGGATAGTTTACCTAGTCTGTAAGCTAGGGACAACCAGTTATTCAGAGGACCGTGTTATAAATAAACAATACTATATACAGTACTTGGTTAAACCCTTGACACAAAGTTGGAACTCTACAGACCATTCACATATTTTTTCCCTCCTCTTCACCCAGCTAAGAATGAGGAAGACAACCCCAGTTTAGTCAATATATTTATGTAACTTATGCAGAGCTAAATAAAACTGGAGAGGGAGAAAGCTATATTTCTGTAAATGAGCTCATTTCATGCACTATGGTTTCATCAGGTCTTCTTTCAGAGCAAGCAAGTGCCCTTTCCAGATGTCACTTCACTTATGCTCACAACTTCCAAAATGATACCATATGTAAGTAGCGAGAATCATGGGCATCCATCCGTATGTGGTTGCAGAAACAATTCCGATGCCACCACGTGGCATTAACATTGCTCTTTAGCATCTCATTTTGTTTACAGTCAAGGAAAGGATGCATATTTAGTAAGCACTCACCAGGTACAAGCACTGTGATCATTGCTGAGGGGAATGTTGAAAGGCTCTCTCTGCTTGTCTCTTTGCTGCAATTCTTGTATTTGGATGGAACATGCTGCAGTCTTCAAGGGTGCCCCTTGAAATTCGGACTTGATAGCTAAACTCAATTAAGCATCCTCTGCAAGAGTCTGACCTATGGAGGGGGCACTGTGCCATTGAATCTGACCTTTATTTAGTTCAAGAACAAAGTGCAAAAGATGTAAAAATCCTTGCTCCTATTAATGTGGTTGAGCTGAGCTGTCAGTGATGAGTTCAATTCTACTTTGCTAACTCTGCATGGCTGGTACCACTTGATCCAGGTATTTCTGTTCTGCAAACTCAGCCTTTTCCTATGTACAAAGAAAGCATAGTTATGTCCTTCAGGTTGTGGGTTCCTTCTGTCCTTATAATGAATGGATAAAGTCTATCTTATGGCTTGCTAAGAAAGAAGATAATATACTTGTTCTATGCATTGAAAGTCCCATTTCTTAAAATGCAAGTCTAGTAGAGTAAGAAAGAGAGGCATGTCAATTACTTAAAATAAACAGAGGTTCCCTGGCCTCTACCACAGCTGCAAACATCTGGATTTGTGATTGGAGCATTGAACTGAAGAAATTCCCTATGTAATATACTGCAGATTATTGCCAGAACATAGTGAGGCAGTTACAAATTATTATTAATACTTTCATATGGTCAACAAATGTGTTCTATGTGCTAGGCATTGTGCTGTGCAGATTAGGGTATTTACTTACACTTCTCATAAAGAAAAGGATAAGATAATATTGTTTCCTTATTACATATGAGGCAAAAGTGATTCATACCTTTGTCTAAATAAAATTCTGATGTATCTTCTTTTATACTATGATTCTTTATTGTTAGGTTCCAAACCCAGTGTCTCTGTACATAATTCCTTGAACATAAACAATCCAGAGTATGTCTTCTCTAAATGCAAATCAAGTCATCTTGGTCTAATAACATGACTTACTCTATCAGTGGGAAGGTATGGTCTCAGTATTGCCAAGGGATGCCTAAAGGGTCACCTCTCTGAAAAAAATGGGTTCCTGGTATAGTACATTATTACTATGCTCTTTGGAACATCCATTGCTTAAGGTAGAGTTCTACTTAATTTTGACAACTACCTGTCTTATTGGAATATTTGCTGTCATGTGGAATATTGGCAATGGCATAAAACTACTACAGTTATATGAGTTGGAACAAAGTGAAAAAAGAAATAATGGCCTTCTCTGTACCATTAGCTAGTAGGTAACATTGGGCAGTATTTGTAGTATGCAGCCTCATGGGTAGTCTCTCTTAAAATGTTTATCTACTTACTAGTTATGTAACTGTGTACAGATTATTTTAGAATCACATCTCCTTATCTCACCTTGCAAGGTGGTTGTAAAAAGGTGAAGCAAAAAACAATACTTGTAAAGAACTTAAAATAAAGATTGGGATTTATTTGATGCTCAAAAAAATAAAAAAGAGAGATGTGTCATTATAATGATTATATTTACTTATAGCAATAATTAGTAGTAATATAAATAGTAATGGTATTAATTATGATAATACAGCAATCTCAGTTTTACTATAAACCTTGTACTCTACAGTGCCAGAGGTGATAAATTATCACTTCAAGTGAATAAACAGAAAAGTGAATATCCCTGTCTGTCTGGTCATAAAAAATTATGAAAGAGAGGAGGAAAATGATCTTTTAGCAATATTGATGTCAGTGGGGAACATGTTGATGCATAAAGAGTGATTTTGTGCAGAGCATTCAAGGAGACTGAAGAGACGGAGAACCAAGTGAGAATTTCCTGAGCTGAGGAATATTTTTTAAAGTCAGATTCTAAAATGCTGTAAGCTTATAGATACAGCTCACTGCTTGACTCTAAACACACAAAAAAGAAAAAACTGGTCATATTTTGAAAGCATTCTGGATAAAGAGAAGGGGTAACGATCTTCCCTTGACTTTACTGTCAAAGAGAGGAGAAAAGTATAACTACCTTTCCTTTCATCTCTGTAAAATGTCTCTAGCTTTTGTACATAACATAGATATTTCAGTGATGTTTTTTTATCGGCTGTTGGTGTTCTAGCTGTTCCTTTATACGCATGTAAATAAATCAGCATTTTAAATGTTTGATGGTGAGACAGTGCATGATGAAGAATCCTTTGATTTTAATACTCATGTTGTTGGTGACAAGTCAGAAAAGCAAGGACCAAGGAAACTCACAGTGATCAGGGTCTACTATTTTTGGAAAAATACAATTGGAGTTAAAATGTGTGACCACATATACCTGGAAACAAGAAATAAGTGTTTCCAGTAAGGAAAAGTTTTCCACATGAATTGAGACAAATGCTTGAACAACAGTCAAAATAATTGTGAAATGCAAGCATTTTGAACAATCATTTGAACAAAGGCCAACTCTTTTCTGAAAACAAGCAAATAATTAGTAACACAAACTGAACAGATATGCTGATTTTCCTTTCTGTTAGAGACAGTCACTATATATAGTGACAGTAAACTCCATACTGAATCTAGATACACACAGAACAAAAATGCCACTCATCCTTCTTCGCAAGGAAAGCAATGTTTGTGTGTGATTTCTGCTCAGGATCTGTCACAGACCGATGAGCCTGGGTTACTTTTAAACAGTAAACATTATATTAATTAACCTGTCCTGAGTACAGTGCCCCTCGGAAAAGTAGATCTACAAATAGCCTTAAATTTTTCCTGAGCGCCTCTTGACTACAGATATTTTCGGGAACTGGAACCTGTCCTTCTCACAGATGGCTGAGTTCTTCCTGTGTTTATCTGCTCTGTGCTTCTTCTGTTAATCTCTTTCCTCTTCCTTAACCTGTCTTGCATTTTGGTAGTGATACCACTGGATGTGTCTTTGCTACTTCACATTTCATTTTTCTCTTTCCTACCACTATTGTATAGTTACTGCTGCATTTTCCCCTCTGAGCTTTCATTAAATGGAATTTGAATCTACCTCTCTGGCACACATTTACTTTGGTTTTCTCCAAAACTCATTTGACTGGATGTAGGTCAGGATTGCTTTTGCATATATAAATCAGAGTCCTCAACAGATCCTCTTATGAGTACCAATATGTTCTTTTGGTTCTGTGGTCATTTTAATGGTGTCATTTATGCTACGCGTGATTTTTGAATACCTATTATGTTCACTATTATATCAGTTATAGTGTGGAACAAAAAATTGTAGCAATGCAACTTATTCTCCTTAAATATGTTAATATTGCTGCTGATGTTACATTGGCAAAGGAGAAATTGAATTGGTAAATAGGCAGCCTAGTGTTCAGAACCAAAACATGAATAAGTCAGTAAATGATTTAGAGAATGGAGTGATCACTGGGGAGTTTGTGGTTGGGAAAGTTTAAGGAAGAAAGTGAAACTTGACTACGGTGCTGCATATAATGTGATGCAACAATAATATCTCTGAGAGGAAATGGAGATTAGGTTTGTGCATATAAGTGTGAATAAAGAAATGCATCAATAAGTAGTTGGTGGGTAAGAATAAAGATACAGGGTAGACCCTGTATGTAGAAGGTCTTGAAAAGAATCAAATTTAACATCATAGCTACCATGTATTTATTGCTATGATATTCTAAGTGGTATGCTAGGAATTTCACAGTTGTAGATACATCTGTATCCACAGGATACAGATGAGGAAGTTGAACCTGAGACAACTTGTGATCTGCACAAGGTAATGAGAGATTTGCTCAAGGTAATGAGTCATTTCATGCTGCACATGGTGTCTGCCTGGATGTGTCATCTACAGAGCCCAGGTGACCTGATTTATCCTGCCATGAGCTTTATCCTTCCAAACACTTGAACCTATACACAGTGGTCTCGATTTTTCCTATTGCCTTTTACATTTTTCTGTGCTTTTTGGGGTAAACATTGTTTTCTGCTTCACTAACTTTTTTTTTTTTTTTCTTACCATAAACACCCTTCCTGGAATTCTTTCTTTCTAAGGCCTCTAAAGAGAGTCTAGGAAAAATGAGAGATGCAAACACTCATGTTTAGTGTCCTTCCTCTCTCTGTTCTTTGATAAGCTCTGAGTAGGTCCCTTTTCCCTTCAGCTTTCTGGAAGGGGAGCTGATGCTGTATCCAGATGGTCTGTCGGACAGGCAGATGGTTCCAACCCCTCTCACGGTATGTTCCAGAGGGAAACAAGTCTATGAACTGCCAACTCCGAATGGAATGGCACTTCAAACACCCAGGAGGAGTTGCTAGAAAGCCTGTTTGCTGACCTTTCAGACTTCCGCCCAGTTATTCAGTTGGCCATTCTTAGAGATACGAGAGAGCCCTTTTCTGCTGGGAAGAGATGGCTGTTTCTCTCAGCCAGAAGAATGAGAGTTCCCAACAATAAATTGAGAGATTTGTCAGGGAGTTTCATAGGGTGCAGTGTTTCTTGGCCTAGGGACGGGATCTGAGGTAAGGATCTAAGGAAAGGAAAAGGCAGCTCATTTTAAAGTTAGTTAGCTCGAATTCTGACCATGTCATTTGCTTGACCAAGGAGCAGAGCATTTTGCCCGTCAAGAAGAAGCCATTCAGATTGATTCTTTGGTCATTACCGTCTGCCTCTCTGGGACAGCACAGAGTCATCCAAGAAACTTCTGTTTCAATAACACCCGACTCACTGCCCAGGTGAGAACAGAGCTAGAAACAGAAAAAAACCCTAATTTCCTTTCCTTGTCTCTGCCTGAGTCAGGTTCCAGAAAAACCTGTCTTCCCCAATCTCTCTTTTACTCACCTACACCTCCCCTAGTGGTTAGTGAGTTTGAGGGTCCAGAATATAAAGGAAACCTTTCCCTGATCCTGGCTTCTTTTTCCTTAGCCTTCTTACCAAGTCAAGACCACAGGAGATGCCAAAATCAAAAATCAAGATCAAAATAAAAAACTCAAGTGTCAGGCAACAGCTCTAATTTCTTGACATTTGCCCAGACTCCTCTAACCTGCTAGTTTGCTAAGACTTCCTGGCTTCTTGCTTTCCAGCATTTTATACCTCTACCTTCGTATTTCAGTCCCAAGTCTTTTCAACATCTACCTCAGGCCCACCTTCTTTTTTTTAGATGACATCTTTGATTTTTCAAATCTGTACCCTTGGTTCTAGTTTCTGTTGTACACACTCAACAGTTTTAGGCTGTTTGGAGCTTCGGAGTACAGGTGTTGTTTCTGCCGGCCCCAGCTTGCACTGTTGAGCTGAAATACTGGACTCTGCAGCTAGAGAGAGGAGCAGAGAGCGCCTGTGCGTGCATGAGTCCAGGTTTCCCCCAGTCTGCAAAGTCTACTTACAGATCTGACAACGGCCTCATTTCCCTGTCATTTGATATAAGCTGCTTTTTAAAAGGACAATGATCTTATCTGCCAAGCTGGGGTTGCATTAACAGCTAACGTTTACCCAGCATTGACGATGTGTCTAGAACTTTACACTCATTATCAAAATGTTTGATCCTTCCTCTTAAAACAAAATAAAACGAAAAAACAAAAACAAAAAACTATGAGGCAAAGATGATACAGTTCAAAATATAGGAAACTTCAAGTTCAAAGATGTTAAATAAATGGCCAAGATCACATAATAGAGGTCTGGATTGGTCAAACCTGGAAATATAGTATGATGCTTCCTAAATCATTTTAAAAAATGTGTTTCATCTCTGGGAATATGGAGGATTTTGTGTCTGGGTAGGGAAAAAGAAAAAGCTTTGTGAGCTTGAAAACTCTGTACAAATGTTCATTGCTGCTGTGTTCTATCCTAAAATTACTTATGGATGCTACTGTGTACATTTATGTAGCTCAGTCTAACAAATAGCTGATTAAGGGGCATTTTTCAATTTTAAAGCAGAAATCTTGTGGATACGTGTGAGATAGAGCTCCAAAAGCAGATGCTGGCAGCAGCCTAGGGAGTGTGCCTGGTGAAATACAGGAGAACCTGACTAAATTACCCTAATGAGTCGGAGACCCACTACAAATGATCACATTTGTCCAATTAAGGAAGGAATAACACGGAGAAAATACTAAGGAAGCAAAGCTGATATAAAGGGAAAACACAACCGCAACTTCAAGGAAGTCCAAATGATGTTTATAACACCCCCCCACACATGTGCATATGTGCCTGTATACACAGACACACACACACAGACACACGCACACACACACAGCTTTGCAACAGGTGAAGTTGTTGACATTTTGAAGTAGGTACATATTTGTACAGCATGAATTTATGCATATATATGGATTGCTTAGTTTCTCCTCCCTACCCCCACCCCCCTCTCTTTCTCTCTCTTATAGGGAAAATAATGAATGGAAGTTAATTGTTCTCAGGTTTCAAAAAAACTACCTGGTATTTCTGCTAAATCCAAATGTTGTGTCACAGTTGGGAAACTGTATGGTGGATGGTAGTGCTATATTTAAATTGTAGTACATGCTTGGAAAGTTGTCTTACTATCCACAACACGTTGATAGTGACTATCACCTTGGAATCTTGCCAGTTACAATCCTTTTGTGCAGTAAGTTTTTCCTAGAAGCCATTCTTCTTCACATATTTTCAGGGGGAAGGAAACTTTCTTTCCAAATTCTCTCAATAAACTTATTTGGGGGACAAAAATAAAAGGCAAGCTGTGTACCAACCTCCTTGGAATACTAAAATCTTGATATTTTAGAGTTCAAAGGACAGTACACAGTTAAAAAACTAAATATAGACAATTTTTCATAGGCTTGTTAATGTTTCAAAATAGGGTTTAGTAAAACTTATCATTGGACACCAGGTAATTGTTTAGTTACATATTTCATTTATTTCTGCTATTTTTTGAATATACTATGCCAGCAACAGGAATGCACATAGATCTTGTTTAATTCTCAAGTATCAACAAATGAAGTTAATATTGCTATTATGTTTAACTTATGCCTGAGGAAACTGAGGCTTAGTGAGGTTAAGTGACTTGCAAATGATCACATGTATACCTAATAATACATAGGCTTTGAGAAAATACAGATTCTATTTTAAAGAAACTTATAGTTCATCAAACATATTGTCACATTCGTAGTATGCTTTATCCTAAAATTATGACTTCCAAGTCATAATTAAAATAATGGCCTACTCTAATTGTCTTTACTTACTTTCCTATTTCTAAACTTTTCTTCATTCCTGGGCTTTTATCACATGATGCCATTTTTGCCTTAGTTTTAATTTTGTCTCTGTTGGATTCCTTTGCATTTTACCCAGCACTTCAGATTTTACTTATTAAATTTCAAACAGCCTTTTGGTGCATACTTGGTCTAGCATGAATGCTTTTTCCTTAATTCTGAGTGAGGAAAACAAGCACACTTGTCCTCATTTTTTTGTGGTAAAGAGAAAGATATGTCCACAAATTCTATGTATCCTGATTTATACATCCTTTGGCCATGTGATTTCTTGCTTTTGGACTGGCCTTCTGACTTGCTTTGGTAGAATGTGGGAGAAATGACATATCTCTAAGAATAGGCCTTAGGAAGCCTGTGTTCTCCACTTCCCTCCCTTGGAGCACTCCCTGGGTGCACCATGAAAGGAAGCCCATCTAATCTACTGAAGATCACCTGGAGAAAAACTGACCCACTACTTCCTTCACTTCTCCACATCATGGCCAGGTGCCAGACCTGGGATGCAGTCTGCCTTGAGATGACTCTCTAGCTAAAGGTGACTGCTAAGTGAATTGAGTGAAAGTATCAGAGTAGCTGCCCCTCTAACACAGAGAATGGTTATGGTTAGATACAAGAAAGAAGTGGGTTAGGAATTTGGATGAAAAAAGGTGAAAGGTTTGAGAAGTACAGATTGGTGGTTACAATGTAGTCAAGGGGATGTCAAATACAGTATAAGGCATATAGTCAATAATGTTGTAATAACTACATATGTATGGTATCAGGTGGGCACTGGAAATATGAGGGGGAAGGTTTTATAAGGTATATGATTGTCTAACCACTATGCTGTACACCTGAAACCAATACAAAATAATATTGAAGGTAAACTATAATTTAAATTACAAAAATCTTTAAGTCTCATTGTATTGGGATTGTTTATTACACAGCAATAGTTAACTGGAACAGGGTTACCCATTATGCAACCATTATTCATTTCTAAGCTTTAAATTGGGGTGGGAATGGATTTGTGAGTTTCCCAAAAATTTTTTCCCCTGTGTTTTCTTGAGAGTAACTTGGTTCAGTGCATATAGACCTCTGAACTGCAGAGTTGCTTATATAAAAATTCCAGACTTTGCTAGTTGGCAGCCTGACATTCATTCAGCTTCATTTTTTTAATGTTGTTTTTGAGCATTCATTTACTCAACAAATAAATGTTTAAAATCTACTGAGTGTTGATCACTGAACTCAGTATAGATAAGGTCATTTTCATTATGAACAGCTTCAAAATAGTCAGGAAATTAAGTTCCCCTAAGTATCTAAGATATTGAGTTTTATGCATGCCCACACACTGTGCATTCCTTCCTGCTCGGGTCTTAATTTGAAGAAAGAAAAAACTTCACTCTTTGAACCATACTGTAAAGCAACAATTTGTGTTTTATTCACATAAGGTCATATTTAATTCTCCCAGTAACTCTTTGAGAAAGGTGTTATTTTTCCATTTCACAGATGGGAATGGTGAGGATTAAAAGACTTAAGTGAAAGGTTTAACATTATGCTACTAATTGGATGAAAATTCAGAATTCAAAGGGAGCATCTGGCTTCACTGTCACTCATCCTGCTTCTGACCTCCAACCAGGACTAGGATTCCAGCCCCAGGATTTTATTCCAGCTTCTTTTGTTTCTATTTCCCCTTTTTCTTTTGTCTCTCTGTTAGTCCCTTATAACCTCAGCCCTTCCCTTAATTGACTGATATTGCAATTCTCCTGTGTGGTGTATGTCTTTGGCCTTGTTTGGCAAAGATAAAGTTTTATTTACTAGGCACCAAAATCACTTGCATATACAGCTTGTCTTAAAATGTCCTTTTGATGACATGGGTCGTGATTTGCTTTTATAGCCCAATTTGTTCAGAATTGAAGTGTTGGGAGAGTAAACTCTGAGTAGAAGGGATTTTCTCATGTACACTTAATGAGTTATCTCTTGGAGAATATACAGTGTTTTTTTTTTTTGTTTGTTTGTTTTTTGTTTTTTGTTTTTGTGCTGTATATTCTTAGAAGATGTAAGAAAACAGACAGGGGAAACCAAAGGTTGCATGTTAAATCTTACTTTCTCCTGCCTGTGGTGTAGCTTTCCGCCAGATCTAAAAAGAAAAGGGTAAATATTTAGTTAAATTATATTCCCCATACCAACAACGTCTCAATATTTTTTTCTTCTTCCCATTAGTAGAGTTAATTTTTTTCCCATTCTAAAATCTCATTACTTTACCTGAGCTTACATAACCAGTCTTTGTCCATAAACCAGTTGGGTTAATTCAGATCAACTGGTAAATACTCACTGATACTTGTAACCTAGTGGATTCCAGGGCTCATGTTCAATTTTATAGAAGCCCCAGTTCAATAACTACTATTCAGGGTCATTAGGGAGCTGCTGTATAAAAACATTTCTCATTATTACTACTTTTTATTCCCTTCAAAGCTACCTTACGCTATAACTACTGGCCTGTTTTTATAAGTATCCTATAGCATTAGGGTTTATGAAATTCCCATCTATGGAATTCACTCTTGCCTTTCTCATAACAGACTCTCTCTGAGGTTCCTGTTAACAATTCCATGGTGTGTTTCACACTGTAGTCACAAGTGCCCATAATATCTACTCAAAGAACAAAAGAAAATGCAGACTCATTCTGTTAAATCTGTTATCTTTTCCCTAATTGGTTTCTTCTAGGCCTTAGTTAATTTTTTTTAGGATTCGTCATCCTAGTCAGGATTGATGTACACTTATGTTGAAGCAAAAAGTAATATGTTGAACTTGAAAGAGTTCTGGCTTGAAGTCAGGAATTTAAGTTCTACCAGTTCCTAGCCCCACAGCCTCATGCAAGCCACTTGCACTTTCTGAAGTCAGCTTTGGTCTTTGGTAGAATAGGTATCATACCTGCCTCAGTAGCATTTGCTACAATGCAAAAATATTCTGCATGTATAAGGTATTGCCATAGGTAGCATTTTGAAGACAGGTTAACTGTTCCAAAATTATATACTGTAAGAATCCAATGTTTGGTTTCATAGCCTGAAAGAGGCAGTACAGAGAGAACAGTGTGCAACAGTGTCTTGAAATCTCCACTTTAAAAATGTTCTTATTTATATGAAATTAGCATTTTTGACATTAATAGTCAGTGTAGAAACTGCAAATGAACTGATGCATTTTTACGTAATTGGTGCAGTATATATGGTATAGCACTTTAAGAAAGCAATCTGATTTTATGTGGCAGGCCATAGGCTTGTTCATTTGCTTTGATCCCATTCCAGAAATCTAACCCAAGGAAATCTGAAGAATGAAAACTGCACAAATATGCTAAAAATTGTTAACAACAGTTAAAAATATCATCAACCTATATGTTAAATGAAAGGATATGGGCAAAATAGTTATGCATAAACATAAGGCAGCTAATAAAATTTAGAACCTGGATGACTTTGTGCAATGATAATTTTATAAAGAAAATATACATGCATATGTAACTTTGAAAGAAAATAAGAGTGCAATGAGGTGCTAATCATGGTTATTAGGAGGAGACTTTAAAAAATTTCTGTGAGTAGTTTTACTTCTTAGGGCAGAAGGTATTTGGATCAGTTACTATCATTCATTGCTGCAAACATTAATAATCTGACTCTAGAAGCCTAAACAAATTACAGCTCATTTTCCCCACTTAATAGGAAGTCCAAAAATTACGGGGCATGAGATACTGAGCCAGGGATTCTGTTGGTCATTATTTCTTGATTGCCAGATGACTGTTGAAGTTCTCACCATCTTGTCTGCATTCAAGGCTGAAATAATAAAGAAGTGGGAAGACACAAGATAGTTATATATCTCTCTCTAACTTAACTAAAAGAAAAAGCTTCCCAGCTTTGGCCTACAAATGAGGTTAAAGTGCAGATGGCCACTCCACCCAGACTGGAGGCTGGGAAAAGCATGTGAGAGATGGAAAGGGAAAAAGAGAGCTGGAAATAACTTTGGGGTATTGGATAAGCCCTGTTACCCACAATGGTCGGTGAAGATACTGAGTGCTGGGTAGTTCCAGTATGAAGATTTCCATAGGTCTTGTCTACAGTCATATGGACCAAGTAACCTTCAAAACAGAAGAGGAGAGCTCTTCCTCCCCTCTCTGTCTCTGAGAAGCCTGGCTCTTTATGACTTATTTATTATCTCAGCATTATTATACAAATTAATTCACAAGCCTCCACCCATTAGATAGCGTTTTTGGACTTCATAGATAACCTCTTAGACTATACTTTTTCATATGTAGTATGTTACTATCTGATAGCTGTCATTTGATTACCAATGGGAAAGTTTACACAGTTGTTTCAAAGCTCAGGAAAGAAAAATATAAAAAATGAGGAGGGGGCCATACATAAAAGCCTCAAAAATATATCTGGAATCTGTTTCTTATTCAATTGCCATGGGTTCTAGGTCACATGACTATTGGCTTACCATGTTGATAATGTTTCTTCTCCCCTTTTGGTCTTATTCCCCTTTAATCCTTTCTCTATAGAATCATCAGAAATATTATTTCAAAAATACTAATTATGAAATACCACATTAACAAAAAGAATAAAAATTGTATGATAATCACAATAAATATGGGGAAAATTTAACATTTTTTAATGATAAAAACAATAAAATGGGTACAGGGGGAAGATCCTTCAACAAAATAAAGGCCATAACTACCATAGTTAACATCATTTTCAATGGTGAAAAGCTGAAAGCTCTTCTGCTAACATGAGGAACAAGAGAAGGATGCCCACTCTCAGCCCTTTTATTCAGCACAGGATGGGAAGTTTTAGCCAGAGCAATAAGGCAAGAAAAATAAATAAAATGTATTCAAATTGGAAAGGAAGAAGTAGAACTGCCATTATCTGTAGGTTACATAATTTTATATGTAGAAAACCCTAAGACTCCATCGCAAAACACTAATAAATAAAACTAATAAACAAGTTAAATAAGTTGCAGGTTACAAAATCAACATATAAAATTTTATTACATTTCTATTCGCATAATGAATTCTAATATAATATCTATAAAATCAGGAATCTCCTTCACCTAGTGTTACACAGTGCTGACATATAATGAATTTATTATAAATATCTGTCTAATTATTGACTATGAATCATGTTGCTATGAAAACAAAACAATAAAATGAATCTAAGCAGCTGGTACAGTTTCTGTTACTTATTATTTGAACATTATTAATCATATTTTAATCCAGTTCTATTCTATCTAACAAGGCTTGAGTTCCCCTAAGACAGATATATATTAATATTATTTTTCATTTCCCATTGTCTGACATACTGTCTGGCACAAAGAAACCAGGATATTATTTAAAGATTTTATTTATTATTTTTTAAGATAGGGAAAAGGAGAGAGGCAGAGAAGGAGAGAGACATCAATGTATGGTTGCCTTTCACCTGCCTCCAGCTATGGACCTGGCTGGAGACCTGGCTTGCAACCTCATTATGTACCCTGTGTGGGAATCAAACCAGCGACCTTTGGGTTCACAGGCCTGTGCCTCATTCACTGTGCCACTTGCCAGGATGGAAGCCAGGAAATTAAAAGAAGAACAGAAGAGAAAGAAATTATAAAATTAATAAATAAAGTAATGATGAGACTCATAAGTAAATGAACATTGGATTAGGGCAAAGGACATTCTACGGAACAAAGGTTAATTAAGTTCATCAATGAAGTACTGAAAGTCTTGGAGGTAAATTTACAAAAGGGTTGTAGGATCTTTGAAGATAAAAACTCTTGAGTTTTTTTTTGTTTTTTTTTTTAAATCTCTATTAAATCCCTAGAGGACAGAGGACAGACAGTTCCTGGATTGTGTATTTGTTTGTGTGTGTGTGTGTGTGTGTTGGAAAGGAAGGCAAGAACAGTATGGGAATTATATTGTAAAAAGTAAACCACAGTTTTGAAAGGGCCTAGGCTGAATGAGTAATTAGTTTGACACTTACCTTGTCAGCAGCGGGTGACCTGTGAACATTTGTTTATTACACTAGGTGAGTTGACTTAGGGTGCTGGGCAGGTATGTATTGAGATTGTCTATACAGAATTGGATCTAAGAGTTTGTTGTCAGGTCTCATAAGATCCAATCTCCCATGATGCCTATTTCTGAAAGCTTTGCTACTGCTTACATTTGTCCTATTTTGTTGCATTTGGGAAAAGTATTTTGTTTCTGTCAAAAGACTGAAAAGAATTGAGTATATCAGAAAATAGAAACTAACCTAAAATATTTGCAGATGGTATAGTGCCTTTCATTTAATCATTTGTCATATTCTGAGATTGGGTTTCAGTTTTATAATCCAATAGAGTTGACCAGTCTAGGAAAAGTGTTGGTACTGGTGCTCTTTCTGTCTTCCTCATTCTTAAATGCTGGAGATTAGAACTTAATATCAGAGGGTTAAAAGTACTAGTTTTAGGGTCTCTTAAGGGATGACTGAAGTTATCTGTTCAGCTCATTGGAAACATCAGAAGAAGTCAATTTTGAGATATGCTGTTTTCTGCAAGGAAAGATGATGTAGAGAAGTAGAATTTAGAATCTGAATTTAACTGGTTTTGCTTCTGGAAGTAGACCTTAGTGTCACAAAATAGGCTCCTCCATGATGATTATGGCCACGTATGAGATTTTTGTGCATTGGACATTGCAGCTGGTGACTTATTTCTATAAAAGATTCTCTGCTTTTTCTTGACAAATTATAGACTTTATTACCACTTGTGGGGCTTAGATATGGCAAAGATTTCTTTATTTAAGTTTCTCTGTGGTTGGTTCTACTTTCTGTAAGCAAGATCTAGCCATATGATATTGGGATTCATTGCATAAGGAACGAAAGAATGTGTGTATTCTCAGTCCAGGAGTGGAAATGACAGCTTAAGAAAATGGATAGTGTTACTTTATGTTTGTTATAGCATTTAGTTCACCTTCAGGGGTCGTAGGCAGACATGGATTCTCAAGGGCTCAAGCTAGACTCTGAGCCTCTAGCTTCCTCAACATCAGTTTTTCCTCCTGGTCCTTCTGTGTCTTGCTAGATATTCTAGTTTTTTCTTGATGCTTGTGAAGTCAACAGGGAGGTTCAATGCATTATAAAACATGGTGGGATAAATAACATAGTCCTGCTGCTTTTGGCATCTTACAATGGGGGTACATCCACCTTGGACAGTTGCTATAAAATACACCTACTTATATTTTCAAAAAGCAAGGTATTACTATGTATTTGCAGAAGAAACTGTTCCTAGATCTATCTTATTTTTGGCAAGTGTTTCATGCTTTCTTTTTCTTTTATAAAGATTAGTAAAAATGAATGTTTGAAGAATTCAAGAAGTCTTATATTAAACAACAATGTTTATTTAATTTTATTTAATTCAGTGCTTTCAAAACCTATTTGACTATGGAACACTGTTTTTTCTTTCTTTCTTTCTGGAACATCTGTTAACATTTAGCCAATTACCAATGCTCTATGAAACCCATATGGGAAACGGTGACCTAGATAATAATTATATTATGAATAGAAATATACTTATTGACAAATACCCATGTGACTGATGCAAGAATAAAACAATTTTTTTTATGGCTTAACTTTCTGGGGAACATAAGATTTAGGTACCTACTCATTTTAAATGGTGTATGGAGAGTAACCTAGTTGAGTGCTTTCCTCTTAGTAGATACTTCATAGATGTTAACCTCTGTCAAGTAAGTCAACTCACATCAGGGAATCAATACCTTGTGATTGATCAAATGACATCTCTTTTGTAATGGAATGTAAGGTCTGCTGGGCTCTGATATTTTTGTCAAAACTGGAGAAGGCTGCAGTCTTGAATCTGTATCTATCAATCCTCCTTAATATATGCTAATACCTTCCCGAGTAACAGTAGTATTGCTATAAAATATTACTGCAATCACACTCCAGGATCATTTTCATTAATGTTCTCTTGCACATGCAGCATACTGTATGCAATAATATTATCTTAGAATCATAGCATTAACTGCAGTCCTGCAACATTATGAGTACTTGAGGAGATTGTGATTGCTATACTGAGCAGCACTGATATCCTATCTCAGTGAAAATCCAGGAGCGTAGACCTCTCTCTCTTGGACTTCTCATTCCCGCTTAGTCTCTTAAAAGTTGGCAGCCACACTAGCAGATGGAACCAGCCCCTTCACTGCAGAGGACTGGAAAGATTCACTGGTTTGTAAAATGCAGGGTAACTAGGAACTGCACTCAGATACCAACTCTTTCCCTGACACCTCATCCTGAACACAAAACAAAACAAAAAGCAGGCAAGAATAGCAGGAGTATTCTTAGCTGAGCCAGCAGGATATGAATGCTGCATTACCAGCTGCTCCCCAAGCCACTGTCGAGCAGCTCTGCAGACTTCAAGCTGCCCCACATCCTAAATGGAGAAACTCCCTGAGTACTTCCCCAGCAGGAAGTCGCACTCACCCAAGCTGACTCTTCTGAAAGGAAACTCTTCTTCCTAGTCTTCAAAGAGTGGAAGCCACTGGGACACAGATGGTAAAAATATCCATGGATGCATTGGAATAGTAATGGATTCTTCTATTTGTAGCATTCTTTTGGGCATAGACTATTTCCCTGCACATCACCTGGGGCTTACACAACCGCGTGAAGATGATCTTGCAGATATAAAAATCAGACTCAGGGAAGCAGTGACTGGACCAAGGAGTTTGCCCTTGCAACATTAGCCTCAGAGTCCCAAATAAAAAACAGGGATCAATAAATAAGGTCATCAAAATTAATTATTTTTTTCAGAAATCATCTGGAAGACTGCTTGTCAGCTTTTCAGGCCTTCGCCTCTCTTTCTCTTGCCCCAAAGATGGGGATTCTACAACTGTTTAGGGTAAGGGAAATCCAGTAATGTGGAGGCTTATAACTTATCCTGTGGCGGTGCTTTCTAAATGCTAGCATGCTTACAAATAACTCAGGGGTCTGGGAAGCAGCCTAAAAATGTGCATTTCTAGAAAGATCCCAGGTGGTGGTTGGCAATGCTGCAAGTCTGAGGTCTGCTATGGCAATCCCAAGATCCCAAATGATTCTGATGGGTGTGAACCAGGGTCCACACATGAAGGAAAATGATGCCAGGAATTGATCAACCTGCCAATGAGTTAGTAAGTTCAGTAATTGCAATAACACTTGTATCTAGTATGCTTTTCTGGGCTGAGAAGAATATTAAGAATGTGTAATTATAGGTAAGCAGAGACAGCTTTCAGAGAAGAAAATAACTATGGAGGCTTAATTTGGAATTGGTGTTAATTTTCTTTCAGGATTAGGGGTTTGGGTTGGAACCTATGATGAGATTTGCATAGGAATCCAGAGTGGCAGGGTGTGACTAAAGTTATTGAAGGGAGGAGGAAGGCTGTGTGTTGTGGTAGGGATTGATTTTTAGTTAAAAAGCTAAAGCTTACACTGTCAATGAGCAGATAATACCAGAATATAGATTTCACAACAAACAATTTCATACACTTTCATGATTACTGATGTAGTGTTTTCTGAACATTTACATTATTCCCCTCCTTTGATATGTTCGGGCATTATTCAGAGATAGTGAGATGTTTTATTGGTGCCCTGAGAGGAGAGGACACAATGTGACCTTCTGTAGAATCTCTCATCATCCCTACAGCCATCCTCTTTCTCTTAATGCAATTTCTTATCTTAGAAGGCAATTAAAATAGTTATCTGACATCCCATTCTGCTTATAGTTTGAAGTCTCAGGGAGTTTTGGATAGAGGTGGCAGGTTTGGGGAATATTTATGAAGATAGGCTTTATTGTAATATTTGCCTCTCCATTGCCATAGGGGAAAAAAATGATGCCAGCCCTGATTTTGGTCTCATTACAGTGTTTCGATTTTGATGAAGGAAAAGGATTGAATCTTTAAAACTTGTTCAGAGTATTGATCACATAGATTATGAGAATGGTATTCTAGGGAGGCTTCATGTTTATAAATATGTGTGCATGTACAAATTTTATTGTACATTTTACTTATTTTTCCACCACTTCTTCATTTTGAGAATTATAGAATTGCCTCTCAACCACTTACTTTTTCAAAATGTTGATACCTACAACATTCTTGTTGTAACTAAAATTAGGTCCTTTTTGATACTATTGTAGTCTAATGACAACAACTCTCTTTTCCTACTTAGGAAACCATTGTTTTACTTCTTCTCTCCTAAACTTGTCAACTTCTTTCTTGCTTATTTCTACAGTTTGTTCCACTGGTTTATACTAAAGTGTCAATGACTGATATAGGTCATTGCATCATCTCTCCCAGAGAAGCTTGCATTTTAATGTATAAATAAAATCTTATACTAACATTTCTCTGCCTGATATGGCCTTTCAGACCTAAGACATGAGACAGCCAAAGAGGTAGTTTGTCTTTATTTGAATAAATCAGGATTCCTGAAATCATAGCATAAATAGTTCTATTGAATCAACTTTGCTCTGTTTTAACATTATGGCATTATTACTTACTATTTTCATTATTTGTATCTCAAAGTTTCCTAACTTTTTTTGTGTTTTTTCCAAAACACCAAACAGAACTATCTATGCCTAATGAACTGATTTAGCCCAACTTTTCCTGCTGATTACTACCATTTCAGCCATTCAACCCTCTGGAGGAAGTGTGTCATTTTTGCATTGTTCTTCTAGATTTCATATACACCTGGACCCAACCACTAGATGACCCTGTAATTATGTTAGAGGAAACCAGAGAACATGGGCCACCATAGAAACAAATGTGGGCATTAAAGACTTACTCTCAAACTCCAAATGTCTATTTTAATTAAAGTGACATGTCTTAAGTAAGCATAAGGTAATGCAACTAAACATTGAGTTATTCAATGATCTGCATGTGTTTATGTAACTTAATATAAACAGAACTTGGTTCTTCAATTTTCAGGGGACAACGTAGGTTGGTAATAAAATGCTGTGTTTCAACTAGGCATGTGTGTGAGAGTTCATGTGCGTACACACAACACACACATTCGGAAAATTAAGATAGGTGGAGAGACAGAATAAACAGTCTTAAAACTTTACCACCTTATGTTTACATAACAACAAATAATTACCAGTTTCTCTTTCAAAATGGAACAGATGATGGCTGAGGTTGGATGTGGCCTGAAGTCTCTGAATACAGCTGCCTTCATATTATACCATTTTTATGGATCACTAAGTCTCAGAGAACCCTTTTCTCCCTCCCTTCCTTTCTCTCTTCCTCCCTCCCTTCCTATTGTTCTTCCTCCCTTCCTTCCTCCCTTCCTCCTTCTTTTTTTCCTCCCTCCTTTCCTTCCTTTCATCTTTTCCTTTTTTTTCCCTCCAATTCTCCGTCCCTCTTCTCTTTCTTCCTGTTTCTTTCAAAATTAACTTTACCCCAGGAAGTGTTCAAAATTGTGAGACTGTTTTACACTTTTCCCTTTGCCATTTTGTTGGAGGCTACAAATGAATGTAAGATTCTATCTTGGTCATTTTTATTTTCATGCTAGTGCTTAAATAATGCCACACATAGTAAATCCCCAATGAATACTGAATGGTGAATGGATGAGGAGGATAATGTGTTTGTGCAGTAGAAATGTGAAAATTCAGATTAGTTGTGCAATGATATAAATAAATGATTGAATATATATAATACATAAGCATGTATTAATAAGTATTTTAATTTTTGAAAAGTATTTTAAAGTGTATTGAGTAATTCAAATGTACCTGAAATGCATTCTCTGATTAATGAAAAAATGGGCTACAACCATTCATTAAACTTAAAAAAAAATATTATGTATGAATCTACCAAGGGGTATGTGTCTCTCATATGAATTCATATATTATTTCTATAGTGGCAAGGGAAAGAAAATATGGTGAGAATAAGTATCAAGTAACTTTCCTTAGTGACCTACACCAACATAGGTGCACTGAAATTGTTTGAAAACAATGCCTTTGTCAGTTAGGGTAATATATATATTTTTTTTCTTGTAATTTAAGAGCAAGTGCTTTCCCCCAAAAAACACAGAAGACAAATTACACCCTGTTTTTGTCCAGCATACATGATTACAGATTCTACATGAGCAGAGGATAAAAACCTCTCCTGTTTACCCACAAAGGCTTTTATGTTGGCTATCCCCTGTGCATTTGGTCAGTTACTCAGAATTTTGCCATGATCTCCTTTGAATTCTTGAAATATAGCTATTTCCAGAGGGCAAATACAATAGTTGTCTAGAAGCTGGTGCACAGCAGTCTCACCTCATTCTTAAAGTTCAGTTTCCTTTGAGCAAACAAATGCAGTGGAGATGATGCTCTGGAACTTTCCACTTCAGCCTTAAAGAAGATGGAGATTCTACTCTTTTGGGCTGGACCATCGCATCAAATGGTTAGATAGTGTGCGTGACCCAGGAAGATGTCAGCAGCCCATTCTAGTCATATGAGTAATTTCAGTCAATAGAATGCAAAGTGAAGAACTTTCTTCCTGGATGAGTTCTGCCAGAATTCCTGGCCCAGAGAATCTTGGGAGATAATTGTTTTTAAAACTACCCTACTTCAGTGTAGCTTGTTATATAACAATGGATAACCGAATTGTATAGTGAATATCAAAACAGAGCAGGAACAGATTAGGAACATATATATAGCAAACTTGCTTATTTTGCTGGGAATATAACTCTTGCTTAGTCATAATGTTTTTGCAAACACAGTGCTGGCTGCAAAAAGGGCCAAAGGAGACATGAACATCTAGCTGTCAGTTTGCTGCCATGGCCCTAAAATATAAGGTCACTTTGGGAACCATAGGCCTGGTGATGTTTCAGTGAAGAACTCAGTTGGCAGAATGAATTCCAGGTGTGGACCATGTGTGTTCCAGAAAACAGCAGGCAAGGCATAGCTTTAGTTCTCAGTTTGAGTTCCAGATACCCATTTATTGAAGTAGCCTGAGAATTTACAAGAGGACATGAGGCATCAAATGCTATGGTCTATGTCAGGCACCAAAAACCAAGAAGTAGGAAATGGAGTCAAGGTAGGTAAGAAGCAGAGGTCTGGGCAAAAGTCAACTAATGTATTCTGACTGCAGTCTGTACAATGCTGCTTCATGGCATGGCTCCCATAGCTGGCCAGAAGGAACTATTTGGAGCTTAGCTCCAGCAATGCAAGGTACACATGTCCCCCAAAGTAGCCTCATTTTCCCCAGTTAATAGATTTATAGCCATAAATCTATTAAGATATCATTTAAAACAATGTTTAGTTGTAGACTAGTATTTTCTATTTGGAAGCATTAAAAAAATGTGACTGCCTTTTGAAGGCTTGAAAAGCTAAATGGAAGAAAGTTGGGCTCCCATGGAAGGACAGTCTCTCCTTTGCTCACCTCTTTAATGGCTCCTCTTCTGAGAACAGCTGCTGGAAATCCACTTACCATTCTTGTTAGGTGGACCTTCTCGACTTGAGCATGTCCCCTCTGCTGATAGCTCAGTCCTCCCATTTATAAAACAGGACTAGAAATCCCTTCCTCCTAATTGTCAGACTGTAAATTAAATGATTAGTAACTTGTGAAACACTTTGAAATAAAAATGCTGAGTATTGCTCTTATTTCAAGGGTGATTTCCTTCTTCTGATTCATGTGTCATTATGTCATCAAAACACCCTTCACTTAGAGCCATTTGATGTGTGCAATGCCTTATGGGCCTTCCCTGTAAGACCTTCGGTTTTAAAATTTGGTGGAGGCCTGGCCAACTGGAACACATTTGTTCCCAAAAGGTTTGCAACAGTATAGGTCTCCCGCTGCTTTTTACTGCCCTGCAGACTGTTGGAAGAGAAAACTCAGAGCAGTGACTCATCCCTGTACTTGTCTACAATAGGCTCTTACCAGGAATTAAAATGTGGACCACGGCCAAGTCCAGGTAACAGCTGGGGACATGATCAGATTTGGTTTTGGCTCTCTGCCCCACCTTTGCATTCAGCTGAGAATTCTGCTTCCTCCAGGTCAGTTGCCCAATCCAATCTTCCTGTGATGTACATGCAGCTATAGGTCATGTTGGAAAATTGATCTGATTTCCTTAATAAAATTAATCACAATGGCCCCTGAACAATACATTTTCAAAGTCCCTCTTAAAGCAGAGGGGCCTGAATAAGTCAATCCTGAAGCATGGATCATCCCTCACTTGCTGCAGTCAATGATAAGTTTGGAACCTCCTTGAAGTCTACCAATCTATATATATATATTTTTAAAGATTTTGTTATTTTTAGAGAGAGGGGAAGGGAGAGAGGGAGAGAAACATCAATGTGTGGTTGCCTTTCACCTGCCTCCAGGTACAGACCTGGCTGGAGACCTGGCTTGCAACCTGGTTATGTGCCCTGGCTGGGGAATTGAACCAGGGATTTTTGGATTTGCAGGCTGGCACCTTATCCACTTTGCTACCAGCCAGGGCTCCAATCTATCTTTAAAAAGTCACAGAAACATTGATTTTTCTCACTTCCACATTTTTATTTCAGTCTAAAGTTAATGTTTAAAAGGGTGTGCTCTTTAGGTTATATTTTCCTCCTATTTTCATCCTTAGGTGGCTTTAGAATATTAGCTGAATATTTGTCTTATTCAGCTACTGTCTTTATGAATCTCCAAGCATACTCTGAGTGTATTAACAACCCCATATGGGGATGTATGATGTTCAAGGGCTACCAGCCTGAAAGCCCTCTTTAAGATTCATGATTAGCTTTCTCCAGGCTTGTAGATTGATTAAGAGGAATGTCTGTTGCATTACCACCTGGCTATCATGTAAACACCTAAAAATAAACACATGCAAAACCAAAATTGGTAACTTTACTCAACTCCCCTAATTGGTTTAGCTTTTGTAACCCCTCTCCTTGGTATATGGTCAAATAATCCACAAACTAACTGGGAGCCATCTTGAACTCTGCCCTTATCCTCGTATCAAATTCAGATAATGCCATGGAACTACTGACTTTTTCCTTCTTTTAAACCCATTCTTTAAAAAACAAAATTCCTTACTGTCCTGTATTATCCTAAAGTACTTTCAGTTGTAAGAAAGCTAAAACTCCACAGAGCGCACGATATGTTAGTGAAAACTTAGTGTTTCAAGGAAATAAAAAAATCTGGAGGTGGTAAGGTTTTTTTAAAAAAATGAAGTATGTTACCAGCTAAATTATACTGTCAAAACCCAGCTTATTTATGTCTTTGCTTTGGCCTTCTGTGACACTGTTTTTTGCCCGTCTTCCTTTGCATCCTGCCATTTTCGGCACTTTGTCTTTTGGATTCAGCTGCGTGCTTTCAAGGCCACAAGATGGCTTCAGTAAATTTCGAGCTTCCCCGCCCCACACAGTGATTTTCTCACATGCATCTCTTTCGAAAATCATTAGCAGATGTACTCCTGGCAGATCTCCCTACAAGTCTTGTGGATAACAACTGGGTCACAAGGCCTTTCCTCAACTATCACTAGAAAAAAGGTCTAAATTATCTTAGTTGGTTTAGGTCAGTCCTGATTTGCCCATGAGCTTGGAAGAGCTTAGCCTCTTCTAAAGGCAGGCCATCAGATACCTGAACAAAGTATCAGACTCCAAATAGTGGGGAAGAAACAGGGCAATGGCTATAGACATGGTACATGGCTAACTAAGAGCACCTCCTCCAACTTTTTAGTTATTTCTCTAATCTAGGGAACAGAATACTATACCTTCTCATGGAGGGTGTTCTCTTCTTTTTACTGCCTCACTACATTTAACGACTATTGATTTCATTTCATTATCTTTGCTTAAGTATCTTTATGAGGTCACAGATTTCAGAATTATTTATTTTGTGAGTAGCATGAAACTCAGATGCTAAGAGAGATAGGAGTATTTTGCATAGTGGGCCAGGTATTAGTCTCACCCCTCTTCTGTCTCACACCCTGGATCATCTCCCTGCTTAATTGAAGCTGCAGGAGAGTCAACCATGATGTTCGTGCTGCCTCCATGATGAATCCTCCCCGGTGTTAAGGATGGAGACCCGGCTGATTACAGATTCTTGGTGGATTTGTGCCTGTGTCTGAATTGCTGAAACAACAGCAGCTGTGCAATGCCTTTTTGATCTACATAATCGTGGGGTGTGGAAGAAGAAAAGAAACATTTTTCTTTCCCTCCCAGAAATCTCACTTGACATTTAGCAAGAGACATTTGTTAGAATGTCAGTTTGGTAAAACTGATTGCAGGAGTCTCCCAGCATTTGCTACTGAGCTCTAACAATGGTTAAGAGCCAAAATTACTCTGGGCAGGTTGAAAGAGAAAAAAAAAAAAAGGTTATCAGAACATTTGGGCAAAATGCCTCCAAGCAAGTAGCCATGCTTCTTTTCCCTTCCTGTTCAATTATGGTTTCCCTGATAGACGCTCCCACTGAATCGGAACTCAGGATTAGCAGCAAAGTTTTCAACAGTTCTCAATGCAGATAGGAGGGTGGTAGCGTGCATCAGAGAGACAAGGGGTGGGAGATGTGAAACCATCTTCAAATGTAGAAGACATAAAGTCTAAGAATGGGACTTTCTATCTGGATAATGTTACAATAAGCATTAATGATCACGATTAAGATAGCAAACACTGGTATGAAACTTGCTATAAACTACTGACTTCTAAGAGCTTTACATGTAGGAGCTCATTTTATAATGCTAATCCTATGGAACAGGGATATTATTATCTCTCTTACTCAGGAAGGAATTGTGGCATAGGCAGGTAAAGTAACTTGTGCACAATCATAATGGAGTTTGAACAAGAATATATTCTAGAACCTTGCTCTTAGCTATTACATTATATTCTCTTCTGGTATAGCTTATGTATGGATGGACTTTATAGTGTCACTGTGACAAAAAGGCTAATATTGATCGAGAGCTTATGCTTTGGTGCTATCAGGGGTTCCTGTTATTGTCACAGTGGCCCTAATGGGCAGGGATAATTATTAACTTTTTAGAGAGTCTCTTGAACTAGGAAACCGAGAAAATGTTAATTTGCTTGTAATTAGGAGGTCAAGATTAAAAGCCATGAAATATGACTCTAGAGCCTTTGAATTATAAATTAATGTAATTAACATGAACTTTGGCTCAATACTTTTGGGACAGACCTTGTATATATATATTACATATATAATTGCATACACACACATGCACGTACGCGTGCGCGCGCACACACACACACACACATATATATGCATTTTTGATAAGATGAAATAACCGACCACATTTAAAAGTTTATATTTGTTTGAGGAAGGTGTATACCATTAGCAATCTAGTATTTTGCTCTTCCTTATGTTTGTTCCCTTATTTACTGAAAGCTATTTTTAACATAAAATTTTTTAACAAAAAAGTTTTAGTACAGCAACTTTATTAGGTGCTCTTTATAGAAAGGTGAAAAATCACATAGCCCCTCTTCTTTAAAAGCCTTACAGCTGAGAGGAGAAAATAGCCATAGAATCCACAACTTACAATACAGTGGCTGCTGAGCATGACAGTGTCTATTTAACTTCTCAGAGGTTTTGGACAAACTATCTTGGGTCACATTTTCCTTCTCTTTGTAGCATAGTGAGGGAGGATAGCTGGGGATCCCCTAATTCTCTTTAGAGAACTGATATAGACATTCCCAAGAGGATTCCTGGGGAGCACTTAGAAGGTTTTAAGACAAATTGCTTTATCACTATTTCAAGGTTCTATTATCCCAAAATGCCTCCTCAAAAACTACCTAAAGCCAATCTTCAGAAACTCTGTCCTGTGCACAGACAAGGGTGTTTCCTAAGAGGAGAAAACCATTCTCTTGCAGCCTTGGAGGCCTTCAGGGTTCCTGACTTTCCATTTCCTTGGAGGAAAGCTGAGTCCCTGCCAGGTCCAAAGGGTCTGTGTTTGTTCAGTTTCTTTCTTGTGGTGTGATGGGAAGATTCATGTAGACCACTTCAAGGTAGAGGGGTTTTTATAAGAACACAAAGGATTGGGGCAACAGGAGTTTGTGACAGGGAAGTAGACTCAGGGTTTGAATCCTGGCTCCTTGACACTGGTAAACATTACTTTTCCTCTGCGGGTCTCAATTTCCTCATAGGTGAAATGTGAAAAAGAACAGTCATGAGATCATGGCAAGCTTTCATCTGATGAAAGTGTTGGAAGAATAACTAGCCTGGGTAAGTCCTCCAGAAGAGGAAGCTTTCATTATTGTCAACAGGAATTTGAAGATCTGGCCTTAGTTCTAATTTCTGGCTCTCACTCTCAGTGTTTCTGGTTTTCCCTGTGTATTTCTGCTTAGCAGCTCATCTCCTGTTTCAAAATTTCAGTATAGACATGGCCGCCCATAGACTCAACCTCATCTTATGCATCTTCCATTTCTAGGTCTTGTTGCCAATGGCATCCATCTCTCCTTCTTTCTTGGTCCAAATTCGCAGGACAGAGAATCACCTGGCTCAGGTCACTCTCTTGAAAAAGAGTTTTTAGCTTTGCATATAGTAAGCATTGTGGATCTGTGCTTGGTCCAATGGCTATGTCATGGGTTGGTATCTTAGTCTCTTTGTGCTGCGGTAATTAAATAGCACAGGTTGCAAGGCTTAAGAAACAACAGAAACCTATTTCCCACAGTTCTGTAGGTCACAAGTCTAAGACCAGGGTGCCACATGTTCAGATCTTAGTGAAGGCCCTCTTTCATGTTGCAGACTGTAAACTTCTTGCTTTGTCCTCAGAGGGTAGAAAGGGGCCAGGGATTTTTCTAGATTCTCTTTTATGAGAACATAAAGCTTCTATTCATGAGGGCTTCATCTTTATGACTTATGCATCTCCCAAAGGCCCACCTCCAAGTATCATCACATTGAAAGTTAGGATTTGAACATATGAATTTGTCCATATATAACATTCAGACCACTGTGGTTGGAGTTATATAGGTCTGCTTGTTCATCAGGGCATCTATGGGTGACTGTTCCTAAGAAGGGGACATTTTAAGACATGACCTGCTGATTCAAATATAGTCAATTGTCAGAGTATGGGGACAGGAAGTATGTACTTAGTAACATTATACAGTGCTTCCATTTATATGTTCTTCATTTCTTTATTACAACTCCTCCATTCTGCCCTTAGGCTAGGTCTGGTCCATCTTTGTAACTCCTGAACCAAGCATAACACGTATGTATTGGGTACTTAACACTGTATGTATTGGGTATTTAAACACTATGTATATTTAATATCTTCTCTATTATTTTCATTTGTAAAGATACTGTTTAAAATTAATATACTACTTACAGCTAAATCATTTCCATAATTTAACTCTAGACTCTATATTATGACCTTAACGCTATATAGTTTCATTTTGTTAGTGATCCCATGAAATAAAATTTATTGTCCCCATTTAACATATGAGAAAACTGAGCTCCAAAAGAATAATTTACCTGGACCAAAATAAGTATTAAGCAGAAAATTGAGCACTTAAGCCCATATTTGTTTTATTTAAGAGCTTATATTTTTCAAGCTATGCTGTTTTATGGTGGTAATAGTTTTTGTTGATTTCTGACCCCTCCTCTAGCTGTCAAGATCTCTGAATATTTATTCTAGCATTCACCATGTTATTTCCCTATCTCTTTGTCATGGACTAATTTGCAGGATACACATTCTATTTAATATTACAAGTTTAAGTATGGAATCCAATGACTCACATTGGTGCTAAAATAATCAATTTTCTCTGGGTGCAGTGTTCAGATAGTTACCAGGCCACTTAATGATATTGTCAATCAGCTCACAGTTCTTTATTTTGACCTGAAGAAGTTCATAAGAGATTCTGTTAATGCCACAGGAAAATGAATCCACACTTGCCCATCTCTTTCCCTATAGCCATCTTCTAGCCCATACTTGCCTGTATTGCACATCTGTTTCTCATCACCTTGTTTTAAGTGAAGGCTTAGGATTTCCTACCAATGGCTGACTTCACAAGGAGGACAGTAATAGAAAAGCTGTTTTACAAAAGTTATCCTCATTGGAAGTTTTGCATTTTCTCACTGCCTCTGAGCATAGTGTTTATCCATTGAGAGCTCCAACTCTATTGCAGTAAGAGCAGAAGGAAAGACCTAACTGCAAATTTATGTCCAACTCGAGGGTATACACATTTGGTTCTTCTGTTTTATCACTGGAAAAGTGCTAAGCTCATTGGATCCAGATTCTAACCTCACATACTAGCAAGACAATACTAAGGGAATACTGTCTTGACTTTTATTTCTGGGAGACTTCTAACTTAATAAAAAACATAAATGGCAGCCTTCTAAAAAATATGATTTATCATGTGGTATTTGTAGGAGGGCATTTCTTTCATTTAAGTATTTTTCACCTTTAGAAAGAAGATGATGGGCTAGGCTAACATGGATACAGAATAATGACATGTTATTTTATAGACTACAAAGACTGAATGATCATAGGTTATATTATAGATGGTTCGCTAGTGGTTAGTAACCATTTAGGAAGTCATGATGAAATCATGAAACCTTTGAGAATACAGGCAGTAACACTGTCCTCAGGAATGTCCCATAAATAACACACACACACACGGATAATATATGTAATTTTAAGGAGTTCAAAAGCCAATGAAATCTACTGTTGGAAACCAGGTCAAAGACCCTTAGGTAAATAGTATTTAAGAAAAAAATATAAACCCTGGATTAGTGGATTGGCACCATCCTGTGAACCCAAAGATCATTGGTTTAATTCCCCAGTCAGTGCATATAACCAGGTTGCAAGTCAGGTATTCAGGCAGGTCTTTAGCTGGAGGCAGGTGAAAGGCAATCATACATTGATGCTTCTCTTCCTTTCTTCCTCCCTCCCTGCCCTTCTCTCTGAAAAATAATAAATGAAATCTTTTAAAAAAAGGTGTAAGTTGAATTCCTTTTTGAAGTTATTAGGATTAAGTAAATTATAAAACCATGTAATAAATATAGATGTTATAAAAACTAGTTGATTTGATTGTCTCTGGGAATGACTGTTTATTTGTAAAACAGTTATAAAATGTGTATGCTTTCAGATTTTGTTGCTGAACAATAGACCTAAAATGTTGGCATGCTTCCCCACATTGCTGAAAGAAACAGTATGTATGTCTCAGGGGAGAATGGATCAGTTTTTCCTATGTAAACCTGGCGATTCTTGGGAAAGGTGCCTTATATTTTTACCTTGGCTGTGGCAGGAATAAAGCTGAAATTACTTAGGGAAGAACTTTTGAACTAGCCAGAGAATTTTTCTGATAGAATCTAAGTACGTGCAGTGTTATAGATAGATATTAGAAAGAGCAGCTGCAATGATGGAGAAGAAAAGGTAGGGACTAAGCCATATGAATATATGCTATTTATAGAAAATAAGCATTTGGGGCACTTTTTTTTAGGTGGATAAAATATTCATTTGGAGGTGGTGAAGGGTGAGAGAAATTGGTAAAGGTCATCAAAAAGTAAAACCATCCAGTTAAAACATACTGAATAAGATCGGATATAAGGCACAATATGGTGATAACAGTTAACAATAGGGTACTGTATATTTTAAAGTTGCTAAGAAAGGAGGTGTTAAAAGTGCTCATCCTAAAAAGTTTTATTTTCCAACAATGTGAAGTGAATGATATTAAATTATTGTGGTAATCACTTTGTAAATATGTACGTATATCAAATCATTAAATGAGCTCCTACAATGTTATATATGTCAGTTATATCTCAATAAAACTAAAAAAAATGTAAAAAAGAAATCTAGATCGACTTGGTTGGTATTTGATAGTAAAGCTCAATAATTAAAGAATAAGGAAGCTGAATATTTGTAAAAACCCAAACAATGAATTCCATTGGAAAAACCAATGGAAGCCTTTTAGGGCTGGGAATATCCATTTAAAATCCTCATCTCTGGGCCTTGTGGTGACTTCCTGAGCTGCATTATTGCTGAGAAAGTAAGTTTAAGGGCAGGACAATATCTCAATTAGTGTTCCTAGTCAAATGCTTGCTCTCTCAAGAGTAACTAGACGAATTCAGAAGCACAGAAAGAAGACACTGCCATACCCTGCATTCAGGCCACTCTGCTTCTGAGTCTTGGCTCAGGAAAGCAAGGGAGCTATGTGTTTACATTAAGCAATTGATTTTTCTCTTAGGTCAGCCAGTTTAAACTGATGCTCTTGGTTGATCCTTAAGGCCCTATGACTGATACATAGATGACTTTTTTTTTTTTTTTACTAGTCATTACTGGAACTTTCTTTAGTATTCTGCAGCTATAACTTAGTGTTTTCCTTTTACATCTTGGATATGGCATTAAGGGTTGCCACTGAGTAGGTTCTGAAACTGTTGGCTTTGTGAAGACAGTCAATAGTATTGGCGGCTTTTCTTCACAATTTCCCTGACAATTGTGCTATTTTAATTAGAGTATGGCTAGGCCTATAAATGAGATGTTAGAATTTTACTCCGTAAGGAGCATCTATTTCTATTTTAATTCACTACTGATATTCTCTAAGGAAATACCAAAATGCCTTCCATCTGGAATTAGGAATCTTTTATTTTTGTTGGGGAAATCTGTGCGCCTGGAAAATGCTTTAATTGGGCTCATTACTCACTCAGTTGCCGTGGTCTGAAGGATGGAAAACATTAGAAACTGAAACACCTTACATGATATCAGGGGTAGGAAGCAGAATAGTTGAAAGTAATGTTGATAACATTCGCACAATGGGTATGTTAACATCATATCATAGTGCTATTATGTAGCTGGGTGGTTATTAATATTCATACTCTTATAAAAAAGGGAAAACTTTTAGACACATCATGGTTCTGATTGTGACTTTAGTGAAGTCACCTGACATGTTAATTTGAGAGCCAGGTGCCCTGTTTTTAAACCCACCCTCCTTTCACTGGGTGCACTGTCCAACCACCGTGAGTATCTGAAGAGAAAGAGTGACAGTAAGTACAGGAAGCAAAATTTACCTTGCTCTGTTTGAACTAGGTGTTATTGGTTTATGCCACTTCAGTGGAAAAGCCGTTTGGGGATGGAGGAAGTTAGGGAGTTGAATTTAGAAAGCCTGATCTTTCATTTTTGCCCCAGCCACCTAAACTGTGGGATTTTGTGCACTTACCCTTTTAGTCTCAGTTTTGCCTTTCTCAATCCAGATGAATAATAGGGTTTGTGGGACTGACTGACATATTCTACCAACAGATCAATTTCCTGGAATACACTGTCAGAGAGGGTCCCTAAAAGCAGCCTAGTTTCTGGAAAAAAAGGGGACCCTGTTAGTAATAAGGGGGTTATTTGCCCAAATCTTTCTATTTACTCCTCCTCCAAAGATCTAGATCAGAGAGAGGATGTATTCATAAATCAGAAAGTACATAAGGATCTCTGAAAATGACAAGACTGAGGAATATAATTGAGCTCCTTCTCATTCTCCAAACCTAAATTTTTAGGCCCAGATGATCAGAATCAGCCAGCTTGGGGGAGGGGGGGCAGACCCCTGGCTGGGGTCTTTGCTAGCACTTCCTACGCTGCGATTCAGATAAATCAAAGGAAAACGACTCTCCTTACCCCTCACTTACGGAGCAAAAGAGAGAACTCACGAACACTGTGTCTTTTCCTTTTCCTCTGATCCTAGCAGTTGAAGCTAATGTAATGATAGTTTTTATTGAAAACATATCCTATATGTTACAGGGTTTGGAAACATTTCATGCAATCCCAGAATGTCAGAGTTATGAGATAATTTAGAGATCATCCATGCCAGTGATATTTTACTTAATTAGACATGGGATTGTTCACATCTCATAAAAATCCAGCATCTAAAATGAATGAAAATACTGCCACTCTTTCTGAACCAGGGGAGCTCAGCGCTTTTACCTGCCTGCATTGGGGACCCACAGTACTTTTAGGACATACTTTTAAAACCATGATCTATCCAAACAGTTCACATTTAGAGACCCAAACTGTAAACAGATTAAATTATTTTTTCCAGGTCACATTGTGAATTAGTGGTTAACTTGAATAAGGGCTTTAAATCTTACTCCCAATTTAAGACTGCTTTCCAACTCACCCCAGGATGCTCCTTTGTTCAGTTCTGGGATTCTGTCTTGGGCATTGCTTTACTATGAAGAGGCAAAACTAAGGTCTTCTGCCCTTTCATTCCCCAGCCTCTTTGTCTTTGCTATCCATTGATTTCATCATCCATAACTGCCTGGCTTTGTGGTAGGGCATCTCAGGGAAGAACCAGGATGTGGGAAAGAAACTTTTGATTAACATGCCTTAAATGCTCCTAGACCCAGATCCTTCCAAAATTAAGTCCCACTAGTTATTTATGGGTATCTTGTTTTCCTGTGAGCATCTTCTGCATTGAAAACAAGGCAAGAGTCATTTCCAGCAGATGCACTCTATATGAAAAGGAGATTGCATCTAAATAGGCTACTTTTTCATGTTTTAATTGGCCTAATTTCTTCAGGTTTGTAAAGTGCTTTGAAAAAGCAAGGTGCTATATTAGTGTTGCTTGTTACTATTTAGTTCCCCCAGTGGCATCTGTTCCTTTCTTAAATTGCTTCTCTTGAAGTGACCTAATACTCAAATAGCCAGAAAAGATTTCTTCTTTTTTTGCTTTTATTTATCCTTTTCTTTTCTTAGAGCACCATTAGACAAACATAAGGAAAGTTGGGAGGCTAATGATGGGTGATGCAACCTTCTCTTTTGACTAAATTGGCTTTGCTAGTGTTTTTGGAGTCGAGGATGAATTACACCTTGACTCCCTGCCTTTCTTGAGAGGCCCCATCTGCCGGCAGCATGTTCTGCTGGGAACTTCTTGAGGGACCAGGGATCCTGGGAAACTTATAAGCATTGCGGGGACCCAAAGGAAATGAGCTGCTCTTACTTTTAGTCCCCCTTTGCCTCAGTTCTAGAGAAGGCAGGAAGGCATCAGAACTTGTGATGCTGTTTGTGAAGACGAATACTGAAGCGGCATTTCCTCCCTTTGACGGCAAACTTTTTCTCTCCAACCATGAAAGAGAGCATCTTTTCCTCACTTCAGATATGGTACAGAAACGGCTCAACTTTGGAGAAAATGTGTTTGATTTTTAAACTAGATGAGAGAATAGTTTGTTTGTGAATGTGCCAGTATCTTGCCTATTGTCCCCTCAATTGTGACACATTCAGTTCCACTTCAGAAACATAGGAAATAACACACTTGTCTATAGCTGTTATGCGTTGGGAGCTTTCTATGGTTCAAGCGCTGTGAGAGGAATTATTCCTAGTTTCACAACAAACTTGGGCTGTTTTTACAAGTGGATATAGCAAGTCAGAGAAGATGGGCCCTTGCCTGAATCACGGAGGAAGGAAGAGAAAGGGCCAGATATGGAACCCAGATGTGTCTGACTGCCCAGCACTAAAGCCAGCATCTTTAGAGATTAGCTTTGAACATGCTGCAGGCATTGCTGGTAGGCCTTGAGTCAGATATCTCATTTAATTATCACCCAACTTTCAATATGATCTTTGTAAGTTCCAAATCTTGGTCTAGGAAACAAGCTCAGAGATATCAGGTAGCATATCCATTAAGTGGCAGCTCCTCAAATTTAATGCAAATGCTACACATTTTCCGCCTTTTCACTTAATCACAGATTTCAGTGGCAATCCTGCACTTTACTTTTATGCCATAGATGTGTTTAGTTTTGAACTAATGCTAGTTATGAAAGTCCAAGGGTCAGGTTACCAACCAGATCAAGCTAAGACTAAGAAATTGAAACATGAGTAAACAAGTTACCTGTCTTGTTGATTAAATGGCTAACCTTTCTAAACTCAGATTCTTCTGAGATTACTACCAAAAAGTAAACTATCATCACATTTTTTTTATTGAGAATATATTTTTAAATTTTTATACACTTTATTTTATTTTATTTTTTGATTTCTTTTGTTACTGATTTTATTGGCATGACTTAGGTTAATAAAATTATATTGGTTTTCAGGTGTACAAATCTATAATATATCATCTGCGTGTTGTATGGTGTGTCCACCACCCCAAGTTGTCTCCTTCCACCACCATTTGTAATAATAATAATAACCACATAAATAATAAATAGCAGCAATTAACAAGGCTTACAATGTGTTCTAAGCACTTTTCATACTTATCATGAATAATCTAATTTAATCCTCAGAATAACTTCCATAGTTGGTATCATCATTACCCTACTTTACCAAAAGGAAAAGGAGGCATAGTCAATTTTCAATGAATGAAAGAAAACTGAATCTTAAGGTAAAATGGATTTCAGAGCAGTGGTCTTTGTGGAAGAGAAAATGCTATCCAGACTTTCTTTCCAGAGTCCTATATAAACTATTGTATTAAGTTGGCCAAAAAGTTCATTTTTTTGCTTAAGATGGCTCTAGTAGTGCTTACGTGTTTTTAACTTCATTGGAAACAATTCTGTTAGATTGTATTATGACAGCTGTCATATCAGCATGCATTAAAAAACATCAAAATTGCTAAATTTTGGGGTAGCCATTTTGATACTGAAGACAGAAAAAATAAGCAACATTTTCAGCACATTATGCTTTATTATTTCAAGAAAGGTAAAAACACAACCGAAATGCCAAAAATAAAAAAAGATTTGTGCAGTGTATGGAGAATGTGCTGTGACTAACTGAACATGCCAAAAGTAGTTTGTGAAGTTTCATGCTGGAGATTTCTCTCTGGGTAATGCTCCATGATTGGGTAGACCAGCCGAAGTTGAAAGCTATCAAATCAAGACATTAATTGAGAACAATCAATGTTATACAACTCAGTAGATAGCAGACACATTGAAAATATCCAAATCAATATTTATTGGTGAAAATGAAAAGTGTGTCTTTTATTTTACAGATAAAATCTGCACAGAATTTATTGGCCAACCCAATATTTTATGATTTGAAGTCCAGCAGTGAATCAGGCAAATCCTGTTTCCTTCACCCTGGACGGCTTTTGCCCAACTCAATTGGGTAAAACTGAATATCAATGGAAGTAATAAAAATAAAAGAAAATAGAAGAAAATGATCATAGCGTCACCAGACCAGTTTCCTGCTGGGGGTTGGCCCTGCCCCGAGCACGGCCCTTGCCTCCAGGCTCTTGCCGCATGCAGCAAAGAACTCAAGATTGAGTCAGAGTGAGAACAAAATCAAGTTCTATTTAGGTAGAAAAAGAGGATATTATGCGCCACTGAGAAAAACAAAAGTACAAACATGTTCTAGTGGATGCAGGAAACTCATGAGTGAATTGTGCATTGTCAGCCAGCTCTTAGGGCTTTACCTATTTCCAATGTGGGTTGCTTTTAAACTCTGTGGCACCAGTCTGATCTGACTCCACCTTCTGGTTGTGAGAGGGTCTTGCTCCTAACTTGGTCCATCCTGGAAGTGTCATGGTGTTAGGCTCGCTTGATTCCCTTTCTACTTGTGGTGTCAGTTTTCATTATAATGATGGTATAATGAACTTTGGGACCATTCTCTGACCAGTTTTCTCTCAGTTTTGGATTGCTCTGGTTTTAGCCAGTTCTCTTTGATTATGGTGGAGAGAGGGCCTACTAGTTTATTGGCCTGTGATGTTGGCTCCTACTTCCTCAGGTATCTTGTTGGGAGTTTTCCCTAATGCTTTTCTGCTCTGCCTCTATAGAATAGAGCAACAACAAAATCTGAAGGATGAGATGAACAAGGTGGGAAAGGCTGGAGGGAAAAGAGGAAGGGGGATGTTGAAGGCAATTGTGTAATCTGTAGGGAATCTTTAGTGTCTTTGCAAATCAGCTCCTTTCTGAGAGTTTGTTGCCTAACCACCTTCCCATCTCTAGTCTTTTTCTCCCTGAATCTCTTTAATTTTCTCATCACTACAAAAGTTCAGGGCTCCTACTAGGAAGACTCAGTTTATAAAACTAAATAGATCAATCTTTTAGTCTCTCAGGCAGACTCAGGAATGCCAAGTAGCCTTAGGTTGTTTTCCAAATACAAGTAATTGCTTATCTGTCTTTTGTTGATTTGTGAGCAAGTCACAAGTACATTTAACAGTTTAATAAAAACAGGGACACTGAGATGCTTTTTATTTTGCTTAATGTTTTCCAGCTTACTATCATCTATTTTAGGGTGGCAGATAATTCTAATAAATGTTGTACTTAAATTTAAATGTAGTATTAGATTTTAAAATTCATGCAAATTAAGCTATAAAAAGAGAATCTTGTTTTCATATGGACTTAATTTTAAGACCAGTTTTCTATCTTTTCAATTTCTAAAGTTATATTCTTTAGTTCACATTCATTCCCATTGGTTTTATTTCCTAATTATTTTGCCAGGTAGGGTACTGATCAAGTATGATCTATGAACAAGTACAGAGAGACTTTCAATGGAGAAACCATCCAGTTAAAGATCTCTGGTCTTTTGGCATACATGATTGATAACTGGTGCTCTGTGCTTTCCATAGGATGTTTCTCCTTTGAGGACCTTTAAATTGATAAGTGGATTTTAATGGTCCTCAGGCAGGCCCATCCATTAAAGAATTACCATCAGCCATTCAACTAATAGATTTTAGGTGATCATTGTCTAGATTCATTATTGCTTTAGAAGTTGAAAAATGGTGACTTTCTAATTCTATCAGTCATTTAGCATTGATTAGCTGGTATTATTCTATAGAGGGGAATTTTCCCAGTAAAGGGACTGAGGAATATATATTTTTGCTCACTATACTGGTAGGAAAAGCTGAGTGTTTTTCTTTCTTTTTGCTATTCTGGAGTGCTTTTTTTTTCCCCTGGTATAGACTTCTTCAACTTTAGCATCCTATTCTTATCCATGTTAGAGCTTCATAGTTAAAAATAAAGATTCTGAAATTACAAACAAGCTTGTTACCTTCTTTAGCATTATAACCTTGAAAAGTTAATTTATCATCTCAAATCTCTATTTATTTAGTGGTAAAAATTGGAATCCAATAGTAAATACCTCATAAAAATATTTTAGGAATTTATTCAGACAATTTTATAAGGCTTAAGTAAAATGATGCCTGGAAAGTCCTTAGCATATTGCCCATCCCAAAACAGGCATGCAAGGCATACTTCCTATTTTATGTCACTTATTCTAAGACTTGGAAAGAACTTTTCCAAAAGTTGAATAGTTTGTTCCTTAGTCAACTTTATTTTTTGCAGTTATCTCAAGTGTAGACCAGACCATACTTCCATGGAGATGTTGTGCTGACTTTTAAAATTAACCAATGTAACCGGAAAAGCAGTATGAATCCTCACAATGAAGACAATTCACCCCCGAATGTCTCTGAGGAAGTGAATCAGTGCAGAGGGAAAAGCAGGGATTCATGGCACAAAGAGAGGGTAGGAGTGCCTACTGCACTCACTGAATGACTGAGGACCCTGACCTATGTGCTCATCCTGTTCTGCTGGTTGCCAAGCAGGTGCTGCACTGCCTTTAGCTATACTCAACCCACCTGTGATCATGAAGTGGTTGAGTGATTGAAAAAAGCTTCCCAGAACTCTCAGATTTAGTCAGACCCATGGGCACATGCATGTGTGTGTGCGCACACACACACACACACACACACGAATACTCATCTAGTGTTTGGTGTTGAAAGTGGGGAAGCCAGGAAAGATTTTTCAAGTGTGGCAGGAGGCATTCTTGATTTAGTCTTAGCCACACCAAGTAACCTGAGATACCTGTCTTGTTCAGCCTCTCAGAAGCATCAGTAGGAGATGGACAATCTATGGAGTGTTGGGAAGGACACAGAATTCCTCCAGAGAGTAAATTCCCTAAATACAGGACTGGGCCTTAGTCATTCAGACTAATATAGCAAAATACCATAGGCTGGTTGACTTATAAACAACAGAAATTTCATTTCCTGTAGTTCTGGAGGCTGGACGTGTAAGATCAAGGCACTTGCAAATTTCGTGTCTGGTGAGAACTTCCTTCCTGAAAGGCAGCTGTCTTCTCATGGCTGTAACTGAACATGGCACAAGGAAGAGGCCACTTTGTGGCCTGTCTTGAAAGGACACTGACCCTATTCATCAGAGCTCTAGCCTTATGGTCTAAGCATCTCTTGAAGACCCCACCTCCTGACACTGTCAAATAGGGTGTTAGGTTTCAATATAAATTCAATCTGTAGCAGACGCCTATCTTATTCCTCTTTAATGCTAGTCTTAATGCCTAGCACATACATGATCCTAAAGCAATGCTTGGGGAACTGAACTGAAAATAAATTTTGTATTTATTTTTTAGAGTCAAGCCAGTAGAGAAAAGACCTAGATCGAATGACCCAAGAGATGGGATTCTACTCATTCCAGAGAGGCATTTATTTTCATGTTATCATTCATATCTGTCATTACATTTTTTATCCTTGGTTTATACCAAAATGTGGACCTTTTCAAATTCCACTCAACTGTCCTGCAGTATCTCTTTGATATTGACACCAGAAACATCACTTAGACAAACAATGCTTATTTGGCTTCCTTAAGTTTACCCCATAAGTCTATTGTCCTGCTCCATCATTTTTGCTGCCCTTCTTTGGTCCATGTCCAGCTTCACTGCATTAAGTCATTGTAGAAGCTGCCAGAATGAGGTTCAGAATCCCTGTGCTGGGGAAGCTGCCCTGTGAGTGAGATACAGTGTCTGTGTATCTGTAGTGCAGCAATTAGAGCATTGTACCCATGGTTATCCTTTGGTATTTTCTTGTTTATTTGCTTTCAAATTTATAGTTTTAAATTTATGTCACTAGAATGAGCACTTTTTCAGGGCAGGATCAAGATTTGTTTTTATATTCTCAGTCTTGCAGTGGTTGAAGCATAATAGGTGCTACATATTAACTAACGACAGTAAGGCCAAATAGCACCGTCTCCTCCACCTCTGCCAATGTTACTTTAATTAGAATGATTTGATCCTAAATGGCATGGATTCTTCCTTTTCCCTGTTTCTGTCCTTGTCTATCATTTAAAATAGATCAAAGTCAGGGCGTGTGATGAAGATATGCAACACCCCTCTAGGGGAAGGTAAACTTTTCTTTTATATTTGTTAATTTTTTCTCCTTTATTATCAAATAGTTAAAGGACTTAGATGGCAGTGAGTTTGTATATGTTTTTTTTTTTCTATGTTTTCAAAAATCTGACAGAGTCTGAATAATTTGATGCAGTAAGCTAGAAAGATACAAGAATAATAATGTATTTATACTTTTCCAACTTTTATTTTGTATTCTTTGATTTTTCCTGCTATTACAGAGAAAAATTTCCTAACAATGTTGAAATGAAAAATTAGATGATACTTTTTGTTCTAGTTATTTTTGCATTTTATTATAATCGTTTTGTAAGAATACAAAATATATGAAATATACATCCTGAGATTTATACCAAGACTTCCAAGAGCAGCAGGAGAATATTTTAAGTGACTCCTTCCTGGATTTGGGTCACTAAAAATATCTATTATATGTTTACTCAATTATGAACTAATTTTTTTGGAAAACATCATCAGTATTTTCAGAGAGCATCCATCACATTTTCTCATTTATCATTTAATATTTTATGTGCTAGTAAAGCA
Source organism: Noctilio leporinus (assembly GCA_004026585.1). Taxonomy (NCBI): domain Eukaryota; kingdom Metazoa; phylum Chordata; class Mammalia; order Chiroptera; family Noctilionidae; genus Noctilio; species Noctilio leporinus. The sequence continues at coordinate 352,228 of PVIW01000107.1, forward strand.
TCTATTGCTGGACTCTATTATTGCTAGAGCCACTGAGACACTGGAGATTTACTTATCACATAATAAAATAATGCCATGTTCTGAGTGAAGAAGTGTTTGCCTTCTCTGTTATCGGAGTGTATGTTCAGCAGTGACAATAAGAACATCCTCCACGTATTTCAAATAATAATGAACCTGCCAGTTTTATATTTGCTTTCTTAAATCCTGGTGACTTACACGTTACATTGTTTTTATGTCTTTTCCTTGTAATTGGTGGTCTGAAATGTCCAAAGTACCCATGTTTAACTTAAGTGTGGAAGACACATCATGTATTTGTTCTCTAGCACAGCTCTTCAGCTGGTGTGTGAATGAAGAAAACAGCTGTCATTGCTGCTGTTAAAACCACATCCTTGTCACTGTGCTGACATGAGTCCTGACTTAGTTGTAAAGGAATCATGGGAAGGAATATATATCTAGCAATTATAACACAGTGTTCTTGTGAGCTCTTTATACACACCCTTATGTTATCAGAGGCACCTCCCATGCTGCCTAAGACTGACTCCAGAACAACTCAGGCCTTCTCCACCAATTCAATAATTAGTCACATTTTAAAGGCATGTGGTTTGGGTGATGGCTTGTTACAAAGCAACTGTAAACTTTATAGATCTCCACTCCACATAGTACAATTAGTAAGAAGTTCTTGCTTGGGGTATAAGTTCTTTGGGGAAATTTTGGGGATCTTTTCAGAAAGGAAAAGAAAAGGATGGGATGCCCAGGAAAAAGAGAAAAGTTGGCACCAATCAATCAACTGCCTAAGTGAATGACAGGGGTGGGTTCCTTTAACTTTCTACTTGTCAGATATTGAAATAAATGACGGTGCTACTGTTGGCATCACCAAAACATAATCTGCTGATACCTCTGGCAATTTAGCTCTCAACTGGGTTCCATTTATCATTTTTAGCCTACATCAGGGATGTCTTATTCCTGTTGCAGGTTATTTCCAGTGCATGAAAGTGGTGTATAGTGTGTTTATCTCCACCCATGTGTGTGTGTGCTAGTGTATGTGTGTGTGGTTCTTGCTCTTTTTAAATGACAAGGTCCACAATCAGAGAATGAATGCATCTAATTTCTCACTTGGATATCTCAGTTTAATGTGAGCTAAATAGATGATGAAGAAGGTAAGAACGCAATCAACAACGAGTGACACTGATGCCGTCCTCAAAGGAGGAGAGCAGGGAAGAGACAAAAAAAAAAAAAATCAATTCTCATGCTTTGGGTTAATTTCTATGTTGTAGAAATACAATTATATGTCTTGACACCTGCATTCTCGGAACAGAACCAAGTTTTGGTCAACAGCCCAAGCTGGCCAATTTGGTCTTAATCAGTTGTTTGTCACTGCCTGGCATGGCAGCTTGAATAGATATTACCATTCATTTCCTTTTGTTGGGATACCTTGTAGCACCTGAATTTCATAGAAAGAGGTTCCTGTCCTAAACATTAAGTCTATAATTTTAGTGGGGAACCAGAATGTAGCACTTCCACTTAAACATAAATGTATATACATACCTGCTGTTACTGGAATTCAGTAGCTAGTTTTTGTTTCTTTATCTTCTTTGTTAGGTCTTTGGTATTGGCTCAGACATTTGAGAAGTATAAGCCTAGGCATTATATTGTTTTATTCCAAATCTCCTGAATTTAACTTGTGAAACATAGCTGAATTAAGTTCAAGATACACTTAAGTAGGTTTTCATGTATTTAATTTCTTCGGAATAATATATATATATATATATATATATATATATATATTTTTTTTTTTTTTTTTTTTTTTTTTTTTTTTTTTTTTTTTTTTTTTTTTTTTTTTTTTTTTTTTTTTTTTTTTTTTTTTTTTTTTTTTTTTGCAGTATTTAGATAGAGCAAATTTTTTATTTCAGTTTTCAAGACCTCAATTATCTGGCAAAATAGACTTTCTAATCACATATTTTAGCACTCCCCTTCAGGTAACCAGCTAGGCTATCTGTATTACTAATACCTAAGTGAAAGGACTTTGATGTCATAGTGCTTTGATTTTGAATCATGGCTTAAACATGTATTAACTTTGTGATCTCAGGTAACTTATCTATTTAAAATTATCTGATTCTGGAATGTTAATCTTTTTTAAAAAATTTTATTGTTGTTCTATTACATCCATCCCCTTTTTGCTCTGCTCTGTCCCCCTCCCCACCCACCCATCCCCCCAAAAGTCAATCCCACCTGTTGTCCATGTCCATGGTTCCTTTATACTAGGTTCTTGTCTAAACTGCTCCTCTTCCTTGCCTCTGCCTCCCCTCTCCCCGCAACCCCCTTCCCCCTCCCCACTGAAGGCCTATTCACTATATTCATATATCTGGTTCTGTTTTGCTTGTTGTTAGTTTTGTTCATTATTGTCCTGTAATGGATGAGATCATATGGTGTTTGGCTTTCACTGACTGGCTTATTTCACTAAGCATAATACTCCCCAGTTCCATCCATGTTGTTGCAAAGGGTAGGAGTTCCTTCTTTTTTTCTGCTGTATAGTATTCCATTGTGTAAATGTACCAAAGTTTTTGGATCCAATCATCCACTGATGGGCACTTAGGCTGTTTCCAGCATTTGGCTATTATAAATAGTGCTGCTATGAACATAGGTGTACATAGGTTCTTATGAATTGGTGTTTCAGGATCTTTGGGTACAGTCCAAGTAGTGGAATCGCTGGATCAAAAGGCAGTTCCATTTGGAATCTTAATCTTAAAAATTATATAATACTATATCAAGGTGTTATTGTAAAAAGGAAATAAAGTATTATGCTTAGGATACAGTGCTTAGAATTAGGTTCATGGTACCTAACCAATTAAACACTAGCCAGATCCTGTATTTCTCTTTTGCACTTTTATTCTTGCTATTTACTTTTTCTAGAGATATTCTTCTCTGTTTAGCAAGTCTAAATCTGACCCATCATGTTCCACCAGAAATACTTCCTGCTGTAGGAAGCATATCAATTCTTCTTTGATTTCTTAAAACATATTGGCAACTATATCTTTAGGCACAAATAGAATTTTTAAAATGCATTTTCTTGGATAAGAAGTTCACTGATGACAAAGAGCATATTATACATATTGCTGTCTCCTTTCTAGCCCTTAACCTAATGTTCTTACTGAATAGCTATTCAATAAATGTTTGCTGAAGGAAAGGCTTTATGAATAGATATCCAACATTGACTTATAGATAGACTGTTTTTGGTAGATTCTGATCAACTATACAGTATAAAAGCCTTAATGCACAACTGACTGAGTTCTCATCTTCTGTCCCCAAAAGCTTCCCATTTGTTGGTAAGGAATCACTTGCCATTTGTTGAATTAAAATTCAGTATGGCTTTATATATAATTCACAAGACTTTCATCATTGTTTGAAGACATGTAATCAATGAAATGCATCATTTTATGGGTGAATAAGAGGCAAAGTATCTTCTTTGAATGTTGGTTAGATCTTCTTTTTTACTTCATAGACCCTGTTGTCCACATCATCACATCATGTTTTTGTATTTTTATATTTCTGTCTATATCACTAGAATTTTCTAGACAAAAGTCATGGCAATCTCAACTATATGTCTTTAATTTGCCAATTACATAGAAAGTGTTCAATAATATTTCTTACATGATTAGATGGATAAATAAATAAACTTCTGAAAGAGAAAGGAATCTCTTGTTCATGACTTGGTTCTGCTTTGTGAGGAGAACCATGCAATTGTCAATGACACTACCCTTTTAGACATCATTTATACTCAGTTTTAATGGCACCAGAAAGTATGGGATGTTTTTCAGATGATTAAAGAACCATGTGAAGACATTGACCTTTTTGATATGAAACAGTTCAAAAGTTCATTTAAGAAAATTCTTCAAAGGGCATTAAAAAATGTGAGAATAAAATCTTTATGAATCCTCCCCCCGCCCCCCCAAAAAAAAGAATAAATTAAACATAAATAAATAAATGAGAGAGCTCTTTCTGATAACAAAGATAACGTCTTTTGGATGTAATCAGCATTAAATAAACTGGAGAAAACAACAATATTTCTTTGAGTGAAAAATTAGATGGATCAAATGGGTAATATTTTAACCAGACCTACAATAGCTCCACATATTCCTGATCCTGCATAACATACTTGAAAAACATTTAAAAATATTTGTTTAAAAACCAAGGTAAAATGGAAGTGAAAGATAAGTGAACAACTGAATGAATGAACTAAGGTCCAGCGAACTGAAGCAACCTGTCCACAATTGCAAAACTAATAAGAAGCTAAGCAATATTTCAAAACCCAGGTCCTTTCCAGTTAAACCCTGTTCCTTTGATATCCAGTGATTGGCTTATGGCATTCCTATTCTTTGCTTATTTTTGTCCACTTACCTAACTAGACTGACAACTCCGTGAGAACCAGAACGTTGCTAGAGTGATCCCTGTAAACCTACCATTTAAAATAGAAAAATGACACTAGTTGGTCACAGGGAAACACAAGTAGAATATTATTCTTTTTTTTTTTTTTTTCTTGTCAAAGAACTACCCAACAGAACCTTCTGTGTTGATACTTATAGTCTATAATAAACAGTAGCCACTGGCTATCTGTGGCTATTGAGCACTGAAAATGTGACTATTGTAAATAAGGAACTAAATTTTAAATGATGTTATTTTAATTTAAAAAGCCATGTGTAGCTACTGGCTACCTTATTACATATCACAGTTTTATACAATACTTGCTTTATTGATGCTTCAGATTAAGTTCTCCTTTCTTCTATTACCACATCATCAACACACTAAAGGGATACTTTCTTCACTTCTTCTAGAATAATTTCTGTCTCCATTATGTCACAATATGTGGCTTTTTTTCCTTACTCCCAGCATGATGCCCAATTGTCTCAAATTCTAAAATATTTCTTTATTCTGATTTTGACCTTATTAGCAACCTCTTGTTTCTTTTCCTTCCCTTCATGTTTTCCTAAAGGCTTTTCTTCCTTTTATTATCCATGGGGTTCCCAATATTATTATGACTGAACTTGAGAGTAAGGACACAGGAAGATGACCAAAAAGAATGGTTCTCAAAAACTGTGTCACTGATTTATCAGAGGGTAGGAGAAAAGAAATGGCTAAGGAGAAGAGTGAGTACCTGGTGAATACTTATATCAAATACTTAACAAATGAGTTTTTACTAAATATCAAGCCCAGAGCACAGCCCATATGCACATCTAAATATAATGTTTATAATAGCATCTTTTCACAAGATGTATTCTTATTGACATTTTTCTTTTACTGAAACTAATACCCAAATGACAGTCTCAAGTTATTTAAGGACAGGGGGCTGTCTAAAGCTTTGAACCAAAGTCTTCCTGCCTCACCTTTTAAACCATGGACATTTTGCAATTCTTGCATGAGTTTTTTTTTTTTTTTAATGACACTGAGTGATGAGTGCTGGATTCTTAATATACTCCTACTTCTCCAGAATTTTTACTTTTATGATTAAGTTCTAGTGCTTTATTATCCTCCCAAGCCCTTCTGAATCTAATGTCTATTATTTGTCACCATAAACTTTTGCTTTTTCCTTTCAGTAGCACAACCCAACTTTATTTAAAAAAGAAAGTTTTTGTTCTTACAGTTAGCATCAAATAACAAATATTTGGTTGATGCAAAAAGCTTGTCATTAGAAATTGGCCATCTGTTTCTCTAATCTCCAAGTGCCATCATATTGGTAGAAACTATTGAAATTTTAAGGGAAGAATTTTTATTGTGAAAAAATGGTGGTAAAGGTTTATATCCTCTTCTTGTGGCCTAATAAACAGTATTCATGGCAAAGCATGCCAAAGATTAATAGTCCTTCCTGCAGAGGCTCAGTTAATAGCAATCCTGAGGAATTCCACAGGCTAAATATGAGACCCTACAGTACCTTCATAGACATAAATTATTTGGTTTTCTTTAGAGCCTGTCACTCTAAAGGCAATTTTTCTCTTTGAACCTTTGTACTGTAATTTCATGAACTCATTGCAAGGCACTCTCCCACATAGGATGTATTGCCCTTGCAAACAATCTCTCCCCATCAACCATTCCATAAAAATGAATATACTTCTAAGAGAGTTAACACTTTTTCCTTTTGTGTGTCCAAGATGTGTTTAGGAGCATTCTATGAAAATGTGGGACAAAATCAAGGCAATATTTAAAGGATCAAGTTTATTAAGTGCCTTCCAACCTTAAAGGCAATCTCTTAGAAGAATATTATTAGCAACCACTGATTCAATTCTCCTGCTTTGTAAATAAACTGAAGGTCAACCTCATAAGGAAACATAATTAGTAATGACAGTTTGAATTTGCAAATTTCAGAAGCTTTGGCCATTTTTTCTGGAATGTTCTAGATTGTCTATTAAATACCTTATTTTCTAGAAATGCAGCCTTATTCCAGAGACCTTCAGCATCTGGCTCTGGATAGATAAGAGTAGATTTGATTATAGTCATTAATTCATTTATGATAAAAGCTCTCAACAAAGTGGGAATAAAGGGACCATACTTAAACATGATAAAGGTTGTAAATGACGTACTTACTGCCACCATCATACCCAACAGGCAAAAACTACACACATTTCCCTTAAGATTAGAAACAAGACAGTTATTTCAGCTTTCCCCTCTCTTATTCAACATGATACTGGAAGTCCTAGCCATAACAAGCAGACAAAAAGAAATAAAAGGCATCCAAACTAAAAGGAAGAAGTGAAACTGCATTTATTTGCAAATAACATGATAATGTACATACATAATCCCAAAGGTTCCAACAAGAAACTACTAGAACTGATAAATGAATTAGGCAAAGTAGCAAGATACACAATTAATATCCAGAAGTTAGTTGTAATTTCATATGCCAATAACAAAGTAACAGGAAAATTTAAAAGAATCAATCCCATTTACAATTGCTTCAAAGTGAATAAAATACCTAGGAATAAACCTAACCAAGGATGTTAATGACTTGTATTGAGAAAATTATAAGACACTGAAGAAAGAAGTTGAAGAAAATACAAGTGGAAGCACATACTGTGTTCATGGATAGGAAGAATCAACATCATGTTACTCTGTAGATTCAATGCAATTCATATCGAGATTCCAATGATGTATTTCACAGAACTAGAGTAAATATTTCAAAAATTTATATGGAAACACAAAAGGCCCCACATAACAACAGCAATTCTGAGGAATAAGAACAAAGTTGGGGGAATAATGCTACCTAATATCAAACCATAGTGTAAGGCCATAGTCATCAAAACAGCATGATACTGGTATAAAAACATACATAAATCAATGGAAGAGAATGGAGCACCTAGAAATAAATCCACAATTTGGTGGTTAATTAATATTCAATAGAGAAAGCAGACACATACAATGGGCTAAATATAGTTTATTCAATAACTGGTGTTGGGGAAAATTGGGCAGATATATGCAGAAAAATGAAACTGGACTACCTTCTTATACCATACACAAGAATAAGTTAAAAATGAATTGAAGAAATGTTAGGCCTGAAACCATTAACATCATAGAAGAAAACATAGAGTGCAAAATATTGGACATAGCTAGTAGCAATATTTTATCAGCTATATCTCCTCAGGCAAGGAAAACAGAAGAAAAAATAAGACAAATGGAACTACATCAAATTAAAAAGATTTTGCACAGCAAAGTAAATTTATCGCCAAAATAAAAAGACAACCCACTGAATGAGAAAAAATATTTGCTAATACATCTGATAAGGGTTTAATATCCAAAATTTATGAAGTACTTACAAAACCCAACACCAAAAAAAAAAAAAAAAAAAAACAAAAAACAAAAACCAAAGAACCCAATTAAAAAATGGGCAAAGAACCTGAATAGGCGTCTTCAAAGAACACATACAGATGGCCGATTGACATATGAAAAAATCATCTACCAAATTAGTCATCAGAGAAATGCAAATTAAAACCACAATGAAATATCATCTCACACCCCTCAGAATGACTATCATCAAATCAACAAACAAGTGCTGGTGAGAATGTGGAAAAAGAGGACCCCTTTACACTGGTGGTGAGAATGCAGATTGGTGAAGTTACTATGAAAAACAGCATGGAGACCCCTCAAAAAATTGAAAATAGATCTGCCTTTTGACCCAGCAATCCCACTTCTGGGGATCATTCAAAGGAACCCAAAACACGAATCTGAAAGCACACAAGTACTCCTCCTATGTTCATTGCAGCATTGTTTACAGTTGCCAAGATATCAAAGCAGCCAAGTGTCCATCAGTAGATGTGTGGATAAAACAACTATGGGACATATGTAATAGAATACTACTTGGCTGTTTTTGTGACATAAAGATGGACCTGGAGAACATTATCCTAAGTCAAATAAGCCAGTCAGAGCCGGACAAATACCATATGATTTCAACCTCATGTGGAATCTAATGAACAAACTAAACTAACAAGCAAAATAGAGACAAAGTCATAGATAGCAGGCGGGAGAGATTGAGCAAACAGGAAAAAAGAATCATGGACAACAGTGTGGTGATTGCTGGGGTGGGGGAGAGGGTATAAGGGAACTAAATGACAATGAAAAAAATACAATTAAAAATCATTAACAAAAAAGAGTTAATATGTGCTAAATCCCATTGCCCCTCACCTACTCAAGGACATTTGGCCAGTAGCAATTCTCTGTTTTCTACATCCACTTTACAGTCTCTACTGGGTTACTCCCACCTGCTAAACATACGTAAGATGATTTCTCCCATCCTAAATCACTTACCCTTGACTCACTTCCTTCCTACAACTTGCTACCCAATATTTTGCTCTCCTCTCTAGCAAACCACTTCAAAATTGTCTCTACCCACTGCCTGCAATTGCTCCCCACCCCTGTGATCTTACTTTAATTATGAATTAGGATCTAGACAAGACTGTTTCTGAATGTGAAGAAACAAACAAACAAACAAAAAGTAACTACTCTTTATTCCTTGAGACACAAAAAACTGTGCAGTGTTTTTGGTTAGAAGTTTGATAATTAGTGTGTGTATGTATTGGAGGGTACAGGAAGTGAAAGACAGGATAAGAACCCGTTGGAACAAAATGGAAACATTCATTTACTGTTTTCCTCTCTTTTTACTGTTCTATTACATTTGCCCCACATTTTCCCCCATTGCTCTCCACTGCCCCACCCACTCTCCCACCCCCACGCTCAAGGTCAATCACCACCCTGTTGTCTGTGTCCATGGGTCATTTATACTATTTTTAAAATTATTTTATTTATTATTTCCTGAGAGGGTAAGGGAGAGAAGAAGAGAAACATCAATGTATGGTTGTGTTTCACCTGCTATAGACCTTTCTGGAGACGTGGCTTGCAACCTGGTTATGTGTCCTGGGAATCGAACTAGCAATCTTTGTTTGGGTTCACAGGCCAGTGCGTATCCACTGAGCCGCAAGCCAGGGCTTATACTATTTTCTTGACTAAACTGTTTCCCTCCTTTCCTTCCTTACCCACTCCCTTCCCCTCTGGTCACTGTTAGTCTGTTCCTTGTTTCCATGCCTCTGGTTCTATTTTGCTCATTTGTTTGTTTTGTTCATTAGATTCCTATATTAGGTGAGATGATATCATACTTGTCTTTCACTGCCTGGCTTATTGCACTAAGCATAAAACTCTCCAGTTCCACTCATGCTATCATAAAAGATAGGAGTTCCTTCTCTCTGCTGCAAAGTGGAAACATTTAGGTTCCACTGGACCAGAGGCCAATTTTGTGGTCAGGGGACCTTAGCTTTATTAAGAGCACACTGAGATACAAACCCCTAGTGAAGCCTCAATGGCAGGCACCATGTTGCCTTCAGTCCTTCTTAGAGCCTAGTTATGCCCTGTTATCAGCAGAAATGGCAGGATGAAGCCCGTCAGTGTGAGTATGAAAGGCTTGCCCACCTTGGTGCCTTATGCTATGACATCATCTGCACTTTTCTCTTTTTTTTTTCTCCCTAAGTAACTGAACACAAACTTTTCATTTGAAGTTTTCCTTACTCTTGTGCTAGCCATTTACATATATGAGAAGTTACAGGTCTCTTTGGCTGGTGCCAATCCCAGAGCAATAAGAATATGTAACAGCAGCAGCAGTAGCAGTGGTGGCAGCAACAATATTAGAATTAGAATAATTTTCATGGTAATAACCAATAATCCCTTGATGAGCATGTGCTCAGCACTCTCCAAAGCTTTGCATTTATTATTATTCACTTCTCACAGTCCACCTTTGAAGCTGGGGTTTTTGTATGTTTGTTTTGTAAGAAGCAAGTAATGCTTCTCCTGCCCTTTTTGTCTGAGAAGCTGAATAGAGAATATAGCTAAGCTCATCACTGGGCTTCTTTAGATAGCCCATAGACATGAGAAAGATGTGTATGCCCAGTGCTTTGTATGGCTAGTTGGCTTCAAGCCTTCTCCAAGATATAGGCAGGGCACAGAGGGCCTCCAGGGCTGTTTGCTGGGGGCCAATCTGTAAAGGGAGAGAGGAAGGAACCAATAGGGTACATTCTATTCCTGTTCCCCAGTCCACTAGTTAGATAAATCCTCTCTTTTCTAAGGAGTGGAAGGAAATAAGGTATGGAAACCCACTGGAAGAGTCTCTTCCCTAAATTTCCATCTCGAAAGTGGACAGCAAATTTTCTTTTTCACTGTGGAAACGTGAGATGGGTGGAATCAGTGCCTGCCACCCCACTCCATAGCTGCCACTGTTACAATACACATTTTACAGATATAAAGGCAAAGACTGCAAAAGTAAATCCAGCCTCTAAGGTCATTCAGATAAAGTGAAAGAGTGAGGCTTTGAATCCAGGTCACATTGACTTCAGCATCTGTGATCTTAATACATCCTGTACTATCTCAACATGTATCTGAAAGGGGCAAGGGAAGAGAAGAATTCTGGCTGATTTCCAGAATTCTAAGAATTACATTTTTTTGACATTATCACTGGGTTAAACATACCATCATTAATAAACATGTAGGCTAATTAAAGATATTCTGGGGAAGGGATGTTATGGAATTCATTGCATATGCTCCAAGCACTAATACGATTGAACACATGCCCCATTGCTGTTATAAATGTGTGATACAGTATTTCATGAATACAAAATGCGATAGGATCCTCTGTTGCAGAGTAGACTATAAATGTGGCAGTCTCATTTGCAGAGATTTTGGCAAGTCCTCAATATTCCCCTTCAACTTCCTTGCCTGTAGCTGCAAAGTATAACAACACACAAGGTCATGCAAACTCTACTGCACCTCTTCTTGGGCACTTTTACGTGCTTAAAGGTAGCAGGGTCAGAGGTTGCAAAATTGTGATATCTCTGGAAACAGTGGAAGCCCATTCCTGGGAAGAGAGAAGATCTGAGAAAGAGGAACAAGTTACTGCTTCTTAACACACACACACACACACACACACTCTTTATTCACTGAGATGGTATGTACAGATCATCCCTTCTTCAGTGTCATCCAGCTTTGGGAACTTTTTCTAAAGATAATTTTGCAAAACTCAGCAATATCCAGAGCATTGTTTTATCCCTAGCCTGCACACCCAAGGTATCTCTCTTGTCCTGAATTCCTGGAGTGATCCTAGCAATCAAGAAGATATATGTACTTTGGAAACTGTTTTTTAATCACTTCTCACAGACAAGTCCCATAAAGTATATGAGTGGTGCTGATTTCGGTATATACATTTGGCTAATGGAAAATTATATCTGGAGAACATTAGAAGTTTTTGCTGTTCTCTTTTATAAATTCCTAAATATCTCAGGTTGCTTATCTGGTAAGGAGTCACTACTTTAATGGACTTGGCTGTTATGTGAATCTTTATTGAAAATCATGCTGGAAGGAGCTGTGCGGGGGCAGTGAAGAATAGTGTAATCATAATATAGGTGCATTATTATCATGACTCACGGCAGAGGTTTAGCTGATAAAATGCTGTTTTAGTCTCCTAGGGCTGTCACAATAAATTATTACAAATTGAGTGGTTAAAAATAATAGAAGTTTATTCTCTTACAACTTTAAAGGTCGGAGGTCTAAAATCAAGCTATTATATATAGGATCTTTTCCTCACACCCCAACCCTGAAGACTTCCAGAAAAAATCCTTCTTTGACTCTGGCTGCTGATGACACTGGCAGTCCCTTGCTTTTCTATTCTTTCTTTTGTTCTTTTTTTTTTTTTTTTTAATGCTTGTAGGTGCACCTTTTCAGCCTCTTAACCCATCACCATGTGAACTCTTCCCTTGGTGTGTGTCTTCACATAGCTTCTTTTTAAGGACACCCCTTGTTGGGTTTGGGCCTACTGTAATTTTACATAACCCCAGTTTAACTGATACACCTGCAAAGACTATTTCCAAATAAGATCACATTCTGTGATTCCAGATGAACATGAATTTTGGGAAAGACACTTAATCAACCCAGTACAAATCCTAAATGAAGTCATTGTTGAACAAGGCATGCTAATAACTGCTGCACTGCTCCCTACTGGTGCCACTCTGCAAAGGAAAACTAAGTCATGGAACTCCATAGAGCCCAATGGAAGGCTTTCTCTTCCTTCCACTGTGAGATTGAGCCCAGGTTGAACACATGCTTGCATAAGAATAGGTGAAATAGGTTGGTATTTCAGACACAGAAGAGGAAACATCTTGACAAGAAAATTCACTAGTGGGTCACATTATACATGCGTTAAGTGGCTAAAGTCCTTTTTCAAGTCTTTGGTTAATAGAAACAGAATCATAGAGGAAGCAAGCTCATCTGGAATTCCGTAATAAATATATTGTAATGCCCACATTTGCATTTGTATTTTTCCCTCTCAAATGGCTTTCTCCTACTTTGTGTTTTTATAGTTCCTTCCATTGGGCACTTATCATTGAACTGCCTCATGTTGAAGCTGCTCATATAAATTTATTTTTCCCTTTTATCTTACTAGGTAGGTGGCCTGCAGCAAGTTATTTATAAATAATAAAGGTACTTGTTTCATAGGATTCCTATGTAGTTTAACAATCAATAAAAATATGATTTTAGTGCTTACTGAAGTAATTTCTATGCTTAAAATGGCAATGCGTATAACAATTAGTAAACATAATATATTGAATATTTTATTATTTTTGAGAGACCGCAGAACTGTTCATAAAAATACCTACTTGAGAACAGGTAAAAATGTTTATCAGTTCTTCCAATAGATATAGATGTGTGTTCTCTTCTTTTCTGAGATATTGCGGGAACTCAAGGGAAAGACAATGCCTGTCACTTTAGAATTTGTTTTGTGTCTTAGGCTTTAGGGGTTATCAATATATATCTACTGAATGTAAAAATAAGTGTGAATTACAGCATCAAAAGTAATGTCGAAAGTCACTCAGTCATCCTTCACCGCAGTCAGTGACTCTCCAACTTGGGTATCATTCTTGTCTTAATCACTTCATGCCATGCCTGTCACCTATTAGGTGCCCAATAAATATTTGTAGAATTATTTTATGCCAAAAAACATTAAATGCTTGTTTACTGCAGATTCTCAGCTTACACCTTAGACTTACTGAACCTGAACAGTGAAGGAAGAGGTAGGCTAATAAGAAATGCTATTTAAACAAATTCATGTTATATTAATAATCCCCTAAAGTTGAGAGTCACTTATTTAAGGTATTTTCCAAGTATTTTGGGAAGGTTTATAGAACAAATAATTATTTCTCATTATATCTTTAAAACTTTTACATGATGGATGCTATTATTCAATGGACCAAGTTAATTTTTTGTTTTTGTTTTTAAAGTAAATGTCAGCCCTCTATGCTGCAGTACTAACACATGATGATATATGTACTTAAAAAAGGTTATGTTTATTTATTCATCCATTCAATTGATAATTATTAAGCAGCTACTCTATGTCAAGTTCCTTGCTAGGAACACAATCATAGTCAAGACAAACTTGAACATTGCCTGCATGGGTTTAGTGGTCAGGGAGTGTGCCTGAAACAAATATTTACACAGATAACTACATATTTCATAGTAATAAATGCTAAGAACAAACAATATACAAGTGCTGGAATTCACAGGCAGGCAACTTAATTTTAAAATGGAGTTTATCAGACAAAGATCATATTCCTAGGATTTGGCAATGATTTTCATACTTGAGAAATGAATAGGATTAAGCAATAGGAAGAAAGGGGGAAATGAGTTCCAGATCAAGGATTAGGAAAATACATAGGTCCTAAAATAGAAATGTAAGGAGAGTGCATATGACTTAAAGTTTTCGGAAAGGGATGGTTGGAGGTGTGGATGCTGAGTGGTGTGTGAGTACCAGATTGTGCAGGAGCTTACAGACCCCATGGTGTGGAGGATTTAGGGCAATGTCATTCTTCTCACAATGGCACACTGAAAATATCCCCAGAACCCTGAGCCAGACATCTGAAAGCTGAAGTCTAATTATCTCTCCAAAATGATTCATCCCTTTTAGAATCCTGTATTGTTCTTTCTTTCTTTCTCTTTATAACAGCCCACTAACTCTGTACATGAAGCAGATGGAACAAATCAGGCTATTCCAAACCACCAGATATTTGTTCTATATTTCATAAACTCTATTACAAATAAAATAATTAACTTCAACAATGTTCTCAGGCAGTTTTAATATATACCCACTTTATTAAATGCAAATTTTGGGTGGACACACAAAGTACAGGACAGAAAATGTCCTCATTATCTAGGTAAATAGTAGGTATTGTGCATCCATAGTAAAATTTCTTCCTTAGAGAGGCTTTTTTCATTAAGATGGTATAAACACATTATTGTTTCTTAAGTGTGCTAATTTGAGAGTATGATGCAAATGAATAAAATATTCATGCCCAGGGTTAGCACAATCAAAGATTTTTACAGCATCGCTCAGTGCTAATTATGGAAGGGTGAAAAGGCAGACTTCATTTTTTCTGTGATTTAAAAAATTGTTATTCTATTACAATTGTCCCATATTTTCCCCCTTTGCCCTCCTCCTCCCACCCCACCCCACCCCTTACTTTCATATTAAATTCCCACATTGTTGTCCATGTCTGCGGATCATTCATACATGCTCTTTAATCCCTTTCCCTTCTTTCCACCATTATCCCCTACTCTTCTCCCTGCTGTACACTGTCAGTCTTCCATGTTTCCAAGCCTCTTTGTTAGTTTATTTTGTTCATTGGATTCTTCTTAGAGGTGAGATTATATGGTATTCTAATTAGCAGGGACCTGCTTATGTGTTTGCTGCATGTCCATTACAGGCCAGCCCTCTGGCTCAGATGTCATTTCATCATAGGCAATTATAGACAAGGTAGAAGCACCTCTTTTAAAATTTTTCTTCTATGATTGCTGCTGACTGTGATTGTAGGTTAGTCTGATTGCAGTCAAACTTGCAAGGTTTTCTCTCTTTGGTACATGTTCCTCCTCCTTTTAGAGATTTCTCTTGGTCCTTGTGTCCCACACTCAGGCATCCCATGCCCTCATGCCATTTCCTGCCCATCTTTTCAACCACAGCATTGCCCATGCCCTGCATCTCATCCTGCTTTGCACCTTATTTGTTCCAGGTTCTTCTTTCATAATGAGATAGCCAATGGTGAAGCCTTTGAAACAGAGTTGGAGGCTCTGAGTATAAGTCTAGACACTCACTGGTCCTTAGTTCTGGGAACATGCAGTTTTCTTATCTGTGAATTAGGGTTATAAGTATATCAACCTAGTAAGATTTTGTAGAATCTCTATTCATGTGAATGCTTTTTAATTTTATTTTTATTGTTGACACTATTACAGATGTCCCCATTCCCCCCACTTTGCCCACCTCCACCCAGCCCCGACACCCTTTCCCTCTGTGAGTGTATTTTGTCAGCTGCAAAGTCCTGTGCAGATATTTTTATATCCCAGGATCCCAAAACTGCCACTCGAAATCTGAGGTCTAATTGCCTCTTCTAAGTGATTTTTCCCTCTTAATTAAGTGCATGTGGGTGTGGATTAAACCAGTCTTTGCTCACAAATTAATAAATGGATAATTCCCTTGTGTATGCATTGTATTAATACTTTTATTTCTTTTTCTAAAGAGTAACCAAAATACCCTTGTTTCAGAATAAATAATACTGGATTAGACACAAATATTGAAATATAAATTTCTAGGAGTGGGGTTTACCAATGTGCATTACAGTGAAATATCTAGAGATATTTCACCCTAACATTTGAGAACTGCAGCCTTTTGGGTTAGTTTTTCAGGAGCAGCAGCGTAGTTATGACTGTTATTGGTAGTTAAAGGAACCTTTAGCATTAGAGGTCCTGTAATGAGGACCTCTTGATGTGGACTATTGGAGTCTGAGGTTTGTGCTGGTTCTAAGATGTGGTCTATATAATGGGTTGAATGTTCATCCCTTAAGTTGGTGTTCCACTTTAAAGATGATCGTAGGCCTATGCTAAAAGTATCTGCAGAGTCATAGATGAGTATTACTAATTTTTAGCTTTTCAAGGACATATTTTGGATAAAAGTAAGCAGTATAGGGCTACAGGGGCAGTTGTTTGAACATCAGGAGCTATAATATGGTATATTAATTTTCTAGGTTGCTACACCATTATCAACATATAGTTTCCACCTCATGGTCCAAGATGGTTGTTTGAGCCCTAGCAATCAATATTTTTATTCTATCTTGTAGGAAGAAAAAAAGACAACAATTTTATACTCAGTAATACTTGCTACTTTGCATCTTGTTGTATTGCATTACTGTAATCTTATTCATATAAATGTACATAGCTGCAAGGGAGGCTGGAAAAAAAGAATTTATTATGAGAAGCCATAATAAAGGGGAAATGGCTATTGAGGAGCAACCAGCAGTCACTTATATAGCACCTCTGATATCAGACTGTCTCTGTTGTCACAAAGATTATATGCTAAATCAAATCTTGAATTTATTAGTTTTCCATAGCATTTGGGCATACATATATACATGCATATCCATATGCATATTTCTAGAGGAAGAATAAAAAGCATTTCTTTTTTCCCTCAGATAATATCATTTATGTCACTTAAATAATATGATTAAAAATGCATAGTCATATACTCATATTTCTAATGGGCCTTTTAAAATAACTTTGATTTCCTTGGGTTATAAATATAGCTAATTTTAAATACTTCTAGTTGCTATTGATTTCTTCCTTGGGTCATTGCTTTTCAGTAGCAGGAAGCAGAGAAGAAAGTCACTTAGGATACCAAAAGTAACGATGGACTTATTGTGATAACTCACATAGAAAAAAGTCAGGAATCACAAATGTTAGATACCAGGTTTGGCCCTAGAATTGGGTCTCTGGAGATGGGGATGTGGTTAGAGAATCAGAAGATGGTTCAAAACTGAAGGCAGCACTAGGGATTCCATCATCTTTACTGACAAAATTCATTGTCCTTGGGTCATTACCTTGGTTCCTAGTCTCCTCTGTTTTTTGTTTTATGTTATAGTATTTGATCATTTGCTTTTAGTCCATGTGATCTCACAGCTCACATTTGTGATATTTTTCTGTGATTTCTTTCTACTTTTATGCATACTACTAAATAAATTAATGTTATTTCATTATATTGTTACATATATTTACTCAAGTGGGATAGAATCCAGTGTTGTTAGATCATTGCTAGTATCCCTTTTAGGGAGCTGCCTTTTCTTTTTTCTTTTTCTTTTTCTTTTCTTTTCTTTCTTTTTTTTTTTTTTTTTTTGTCTTTTTCTATTTATTTATTTAAAGATTTTATTTATATCTTCAGAGAGAGGTGAAGGGAGGGAGGCAGAGAGGGAGAGAAATATCAATGTATGGTTGCCTTTCACCTGCTTTCACCTACAGATCTGGCTTGCAACGTGGTTGTGTGCCCTGGCTGGGAATTGAACCAGCAACCTTTGGATTCACAGGCAGGTGCCTATCCACTGAGCCACCAGCCAGGGCTTTTTTTTTTTCCCCCTTTTTAAAATACTATGCCACTTTATCCATTCTGGCCAGATAATATGTAAAAGCCATTGTGGTCCAAATTACCACTGAAAATGAGACAGAACCTCATATTTAGACCTGTCCTTTCCAAATCTAGCTACATATCAAAAATTACTTGTTAAGTTTATTAGTAAATATGCAACTTTGGAAGTACAGTCGGATTTGAGAAATGTGACATGGTTATTAACATTAAGCACCCACTGAAGTCCACTTTCATCATCAAAAGACTACTGGCAATGGCTGTGTTCCTGGGTGTTTCAGTGTGGTGGGGTTTCCATGACTTAGGATCTTTATGGTTGGTTGTACCGGTTTCTTGCCTGGTCTCAGACCAACCAAAGCAAACTATTTTGTAATTCCTTGATTTTCTTTCTAGCTTACCAACCATCTTCATATCCATTTTGCTAAATCAATTTACTCATTAAAACACAGTTCAAGCATAACTGCCTCTTGTAATGCTTCCTTAGTGACATGGGTTCAGCCCCTACTACAGTCCCAGATTACTCAGTGCCAAACTCTACTATTATTGTTTGCATGTATGTGTCCCCAGTACATTGTGAACAGCTTGAAGGTGTTTTTTTTTAAATGGGCTTTAAACAGGAATACATTAGTATGCATGTGTTTACTCACAGAACCAAATTATCTAGTTCTAGTGGCAATATCCTAGGTGTCAGATCAATAAGTCAATTTTTCAATGTTTTCACTGAGAGTCATTACTCTGGCCCAAAACTATCACTGGTGGCATTAGAAGCCATCAAAATGCTTGATCATCCAACGATTTCTTTGACTATTATTCATTTTTTCCCTCTCAGTGCATTGTAAAGCACCTAAGACTAAACGATTATTTGCTGAATGGATGAGTATACATATCTTTTCAAATACCAGACACAATCTTAAAAGCATTTGAAGTAAACAGTGTAAAATTCTATAAAAATAAATCTATTTCAATTCATTCTCTACTTCCGTAACCTGGTATTTTTGGATGCCTTTCAGAGCAAAGTTGATGCATTTCTGTGTTGGGTTATAGAACAAGAAGCCTTTAAAAAAAGATATCAAGGTGAAAAGGTTCTGAGAATGGAACAGATGTGTCAAATCTTGGCACTATCATTGGAAAAATGATCTACTGAGATCAACCTGGCATATCTCATCCCAGAAGAATGATTGGTAACTACTGAAGTACACTGATCGTGGCTAACAAAGAGGTTTTAGATCTTCAGCCATTGCTACTGCCACTATAACTGCGGGTTGAAGTTGTATCTAGCAAACTGCCTAAAACTTTTGAAGGGGGTTTTTAACTGGGAAATTAACCATGATATTTTGTTTAGGGTTAGGCTGACATATGACTATGGTCAGCTTCTTCTTGGGCATCTTTGTTCTGAATGTTGTCAAGCACTTACATTCAGTAAATACAAATCAGAAATTAATTTCCATCTCTTCTCTAAAAATACTATGTATTTTTATCTCTTTGAATGATATAAATAGCCATCTGTCTCCCATAATTAAACTGTCATCTTTATTAGTTTCTGCCTTGACTTTTCCATCACTGCTCCACACCCTTTAAATCGGCATCTAATTCTGTTGTTTCATCTTAGGAAAATCTCTCTAAACTACTGCCACTGATTTAGTCTAGGACCTTATGTCCTATCACCTGCCTCCTACCTAAATCCTGTATCTCTAATCTTTCCCAGTTCTAGTCTTGCTGCCTGTACCTGCCCTCAGAAGTACCTTTCTGAAGTATTATAATAATTATATTATCCACCTGCCTTAAAATCATTATCCTATTATTTACAAGATAATGTATAGTTTTCTACAGGGAAAAAATCCTTTTATCAGTCAGTAAAGATATTTTAGCCCCAGGAGCCTGTTTTGCATGTAGTTATAAAACCTTTCTATACTTGAAGGAAAGCAACATGATTAGCCTGAAGCTACTGTAAATTAGTACAATGTGGACACATATACCAACTGAGGATTTACAGGGACCAAAACAATTCCCTACAGAATTAAATGCTGTAATATTGGTTTGTTAATTTCAAAGCAAGTATCAGTTCATGAATCTTTATTGTACTGGCCATTTTCCTGCTCTACAAAAACTACAGATAAAAAGGAAACAGTTTTTTATTTCATTTGTTTTTTATTATTTTTATTGTGGTATAATTGGCTGACATATGACATTATATTAGTTTCAGGTGTAAACATGATTTGATATTTATGTGCAATATGAAATTATTGCCATGATAATAGACATTTGTCACCATATATCATTATAAACATTTTTTGTGATGAGGACTTGAAAGATTTACTATTAGCAACTTTCAAATATGCAATACAGTATTATACAATGTACAGATGATGTATTTTAGAAATGTACACCTGAAGCCTGTATAATTTTATTAACCAATGTCACCCCCAATAAATTCAATAATAAAAAAGAAATTATGCCTGGGGTCCAGGTTATAAAATAGGTAGCGCAGCTAAAAAAATAGCATTTTTATATACTAGAATAATTTCTAATGTGCCCATAGAAACTTTGGTTGTCAGGACCATGAAAAATTAATTCTTGTGTTCTGTACAGTAGATGCTCACCCCTTGATTAATGAGATGGGGAGGTTACTGAGTCTGTGAGGAAACAACATGTTCAGGTAGAAAAGAAAGTGTCCATTAACTAAAAATAATGACTAGTTAACCTAAACTTAAGACTAGATGAAGACTTCCAATGCATTGTAAGCACAATAATATCCTTGACTGTAAGAATAAAACTGATCATCAAATTACAAAGATACTTCTATGTACATTTATCAAATTTATATTTAAGCCATAAAAGTAAATTATGAACCGAAAAAGGAACACAAAATGTAATTCAGACAAAACAATTGTACCTACATTGATGTCAGTTTTCATAATTATATACATTCTTAGCATTAGGGGAAGCTGCATGATGGGTCCTATGGGGACATTTGATATTATTTCTGTGGTTCCTTTGAATGTCTAAACTTATTTTTAAATAAAAAGTTAGAAGGTAAACAAATCTTGGAAAAGTGTCCATGACATCAGCTCTCCTTCCTTGAATCTCTGAATGCAGCCTTGAAGTTGCCAGTTTATTCTGGATGTCAGTGCCACCTGTATTGTCCAGTTGTCTCCTCTTTTTCCTGTGAGATTTTAATTAGTTATAAAATAATTGGCTTCCAGCTTGAATGGAGAGTCAAAATTTAACTATTTCTCATTTTAGTTTTCTGAAAATATATGTGTATAGTCCATATTCACGCATATGTATGTGTATATGTGTGTTCTTTTAAAATTTGTATTAAAGTTATTGGGGTAGCAATGGTTAATAGGATTATACAGGTTTCCAGGGTCTATGTCTTTGATACTCAATATTTATATATTGCACTAACTGCCTGCTGCCCAAAACCGTCTTCTGTCACCAGATATTATGCCTCCTCACCCCTCTTCATTCCAGCAACTACCATGTTGCTATGTCCATGGGTTTCAGTTTTATATCCTGCATATGTGTCAAATCTTATAGTTCTTAGCTTTTCTGACTGATTTATGTCACTTATAAAAATTAGTCTTAACTGCCGGTTTGTGTTATTAGGTTCTTGCAAGTTTATGATTATTATTTCTTTCTGGATACTTCTACACTGACTCTTATTAGCCATTGAGTCTATTTTACATGTAGCCATAGCTCCAACTGAAAAAATGTTTTTATTTACAGGTCATATTCCCTACAAATATGGGAAGAAATAGCAAATGAGATATAGATTATTTTTTGATAATTAATAAATAAAGCATAAACACAATTGCAGTCCAAGAAAAAAGTAATTCATCTCTCTCAGGTAACTGAACTATATACAATGCAATTTTCCTCTCTCTTTTAATTACCAAGATGTACTATATTGCTGGTAACTATAGAGTAAAATACTTAGTCTGTTTTATTAAATGGGACATCATTGAAATCATTGAAAATCTTCCCCTGTTCATAAGGAAGGGCCTAATTTTAAATAAATTTTCTATTTTTAAAATCATCTCCTCTCTGGCTATGCTTCCTCAACCCTGAATTACCAATTCTGTTAACTTTGCCCTTCAATTAACATCATTCAAACTTCTTAATGCATAATGGTTTTATCATCTTACTTTCTGGGTTACATGTCACTCAAGAGCAATAGTTTTGTGTGTATGTGTGTATGAATCTCTAAATGATAGAACATGAACTATGATTACTTTTACCTTGCATTTAACTGTCGGAAGGAGGGAGACCCAGCTGGTTTTAGACAGTAAGACTAAAGAGAGAACTAAGTTTCGTACTGAGAATAATTAGGAGGACATACATCTTATTCACTTGTTTTAGAGGAGTATTCATATTTATGCATAGCACTTATTCTGCCTTTTGAATTCCTTATCCATCAGGCTTATTTTTATATAAGCCTCCAGTGGTAAGTGCTGAGTCGGGAGCCTCTCAGGCAGGAACATCAGGAAACAATTCCAAAAGGAAGTGACCATGCATCTTTTCAATTTTGGAATAGAAAGGAAAGCTATTAATAAAGGCCTCAGGTGAGCTTAAGTCTAATGAAAGGACCTTTGAGGACTGTCCACTGATCCAGCTATTGTATCTAACTTCACTTTATTCTATATTATTTATAGAAAATGCTTCTATGTCCAAAGCAAAAAGACTTTCCAAGCTTAAATTGCTAACTTTTACTAATTACTAATACCACCAAACATCCTCATGTGGGTTTATGAAATTGTATCTGAATTTTATTCCTACCACTCACCCAGTGATTGTACTAACAGTAAATGTGGATCCAGAGCTCTTCAGGAAGGACTGGTAACCATGGTGATGGGAGGGTGCTTTCTGCAGTAACTCCACTGTACAAAATAATTTATGCATGAATGTAAAATCACAGATGTTTTGAACCATATGCAGACTATATTTAACCACAGAGCAAGTGACAAGTTACTTGGGAGTTTGTAATCTAAAAAAGGTGAGTCCCAGACAGAAAATAATTCTTCTTTCTTGTCCTCATTGTCACAGTAAAAATCTCCTGGGTGCAGGCTCCCACCACTTTTGGAATAAAGTTTTAGTGTATGTGTAAATGTGAGGAAGAGGAGGAGGAGAAGGAGGAGGAGGAGGAGGAGGAGGAGTGAAGCATTGATATGAGAGAGAAACAGATCAGTTGCCCACTATAGGTGCCCAGACTGAGGATAGGACCTGCAACCTAGGTGTGGGCCTGATTGAGAGTCAAACTCATGACCTTTTGGTGTATAGGATGATGCTCCAACCAACTGAGCAAATTGGCCAGAGCCTAGGCCTCTTTTTAAATGTTGTCACTATTCCTAATATTCTTGGTTACAGAGATATTGATCCTTAGGCAAATCATTGATTCAACTTTATTAAAAAAATAAAGACTTTTATTTTTGAGCTGAAGATTATTATCTTTGGTTATTGAGAATAACTCTTAAGCTAGTTATATTTTCAGCTCAATGAAATCATTTATCTTCATAGGAACCATTTAAAAGCTTAACTTGCATTTAGCATAATCTGAAATCCAGGGAAATCTTTAATACATATTTGACATATTTATATCCAAAATTTCTATTCTTTTTGTCTAAGTTCTTAAGAGATAAATCCTTAGTTATGGCAAATCTTTCACTTAGTTCCCCTGCATGTACTTTTACCAGAGTTGACTCCATGAGTTATGTAGTCTTAAGGAATAAATAATTGTAAATTCTGCTCCCTAGCTATAAAAAATAAATGCTACCTTTACAATAGGTTTTCTTAAAGAGAAGTCCTTAGAAATCACAAACTTAATGTAATGCTTTGTGGAATAGAGCAGCCTTTTGGTCTTTGGAAGCAAAAGAAAGAAATGTTAAATGGACAGAAAATAATTTGCATTGTGGCATTTTAAAATTTCCCATGGCATTTAGTGCCCATGATAGTGTTTCCTTCTTTCCCTCAGTAGAATGTAACATCCCTTAGAATGTTACACCTTGCTCTCTTAGATTCAAGCTTTCCTGAACTTTCCCTCCTTCCCCCACCTCTTTGCTTCCTGCCTTTTTAAATTGTTTCCACTCTAATTTTAATATAAATTGCCTAGCTAGTAATTAAGTACAATTCTTTAGCACTAGAGAGACCCACCTTAAGCAATTGTTTTTCCCCTATCTAAAGTACTAATGTGCAATTAAACATTAACAGGGAGTCTCAATTTAACCAAACTTAAATTTAATAGAAGGTATTACTCCACAGTTCAAGATGGCAATTGCCTCTCGGCCATCGAGTTTTGCTTCACTGTTGGTAGGGTGCTCTCAGATGTAAATAAGCTAAAAAAGCTGCTATTATAGCAAAGTCACTGAGTGGCATTGCAGAAAATGGACCTCTACTATAATGGATGGTTGGTTCCAGAAGGCCACAGCGAGGCACTTCACACCACAATTGGTAAAACCTTTTGGGGTTTTCTAGCTAGCTAGTACCTGGCAATTTCAATATTGTGTAATTGAAGAACTCACCTAATTTTTCCGCTCGAGTAAGTCGAGAAAGACTGCCTGATGACACTTATTTCTGAAATTCAGTTCTGTCCTCTTGAAGGGTTTATACTCCACGCCATTGAAAAATGGAATTAAACATATTCAACAACAAGCTTATCTATTCTTTTTCCTGTCCCTTGAAAAATTGTGATGGTGGTTGCTGTCTGTGGTGCTGTTCATGGTACTGTTAATTCAACACAGAAGCATTTTCTAGTAACAGCCAGGGCTAGTTATTAGATTATAGAAATACACAGTCTTCTGGTCTTGAGAATGTTATCCTCTTGTTAGTGGTCAAGGGGACTGGAAACTCCCATTGTGGGGAGAGGATAGCATTGTATCCCTTACTATCAATTTTATTATGAACCTGGACTGGTGCCTGACATATAGTAATTATTGATAAATATCTGCTGGAAAGAAGGAAGGAAGGAAGGAAGGAAGGAAGGAAGGAAGGAAGGAAGGTAAGAGAACTTAATGGGAGGTTAAATGAAGAGAAATATCATTTGCATATACATTTTTTGAAGCCATTATGGCACATAATTCAAAGAGCTAAGCAAAATTGTGATTCTCTGAGTTACTGCAGATACCACATAAACATATTTTCAACTAGTGGCCTCTTAAACATGTTATTAAAATAACAAGTTAGAAATCAGAGAATGGGAATAGTCAAGTTATCCCATTTTACTACTACAAATTGAATTTTCCCTTCCTCTCATAATTTTCCCACTGAAAATTAATTGCTTCTGGTCTTCCCTTTATCTCTGTAATTCCACTGAGACTAATGATTATATTTATCTATTTATCCATCCATCTTATATATCTCTTAGAAAAATACAATTAGTGGACAGTATAAGAAAATATTTAAATTGCTCATAATTCCACTACTCATAACTAACCAAATTTTAAACATTAATGTGTTTATAACATATGTATATATTTCTGTGTATATGTATATTATATATGTGCATGTTTATATATTTTACTTTATTTGAAATTTTTATTTTTATATATTTTAAAGATTTTTTTTTTTTTTTTTTTTTTTTTTTGGAGAGAGGGGAAGGGAGGGAGGCAAAGAGGGAGAGAAACATCAATGTATGGTTGCCTTTTATCTGCCTCCAGCTATGGACCTGGCTAGAGGCCTGGCTGGAGACCTTGCTGGAGACCTGGCTTGCAACCTGGCATGTTTATATATTAAAAAAAATACAATTAAAAATCTTTACATCACTAATAAACTTTCAAAACATATTATAGTATAGACAATATTCTCCTTTATGGATATAATAATTTATTTTATCATTATCTTATTGTTGGTCATTTTAAGTATTTCACATTTTTAATCATTAGCATAATTATGTAATCATTATTCCTGTTGGAGGTAAGGTAATTATTTCCTGGGAGCCCAGCAGTTTTAATCCTGTGGTTAGTTAGAGAGGATCTACCCCTGCAGAGCTGAGACTTGTGCATTACCTGCCTTGGTTAACCTATCAGTCCCATTGGGAGATATTTAAACAATGTGTAAGGCTGTGAGGCATCTCAGAATTCTTGTTTCTTCTACTGGCAAGTTCCAATTTGTGCAGAGAAGTGAGGACAGCAAAGTCACATATTCTTAGTAAATCCATTCCCCTGTGGCTAGGCAAAGAAGAGGAAATAAAAGAGTACAATGGATGTTTACATTGTAATTCTGGGAATTTCATCTATTTTTAGAGTTAAATTTTTATTTGCTTTCTCTGCGGAATATATTTCTTCAGGGGGAGAAAATTTTACACAAATAAAATGAGGGTTAATCTTCCTGTTATATCTCCATGATATCTAAGATAGTTTTGTATACTGTGTTGAAATAAAATATCAAAATGTAGATGAATTCCTTAATCTGACATCCAGCATCTTCTTTTAAAAGTCTATTCAAGCCCCATACTACATTTTTAAATGTTCTTGGAATATCCTGGCTCACCTCTAGGTATTTTTGTATGTTATTTCCTTTGCCTATGATGTGTTCCTTCCTTCTCAGTTGATAAATTTATAAGACACTGTAGATAATGCAGGCAAAACTAGTTACTCCCTCTTCTCTGCCATCATAGATATTTATTGGTATTTTGACGCTATACTCCTGTAGAATTCCAATGTATCACTTCAATGGTCATTACTGCCCTCCTGGTCTGGTGGCAGGCAGTAACTATGTCACACACACACACACACACTCATGCACGCACACATTTAACTTGGAAGTATAACAGCTTATAGTTTGGGTAATGTTAAAAGGCCTATTTGCCTAAATTAGTCCTGTTAAACAGGGCACACCAAACATTCCTGTGTCTGAAATGGCCTACTGAATTAATGAGACTGACTCAAAATGCACATACCAATGATATATGACATGGCATATGTTATGAAATTTCACTGTCAGTTTTCTTATGACAAAATTATACTCAAATGACAGTTAGCTCAGATGTTTATGGTGGTGATTAAGTAACACAGTATTAACAGTAAGAGTTCAATAAATATTATCCTTCTTTTCTGTTACACAGCTACCTCTTCCTTTGTATTGTACAATCCAAATACACTACTTTCAACCAATCCTAGTCAGGTGTGCAAACCTTTGTTAATTTCTGTCTCTGTTTTTGTGGAAATTAGTGTCAGGAGTTAAATATATCAATGTGTTGTAAGGATATCTGGTTTGCCCAGCAAAGTCTTTGAAATGTCTTGGGTATACAAGAGTTCTGCAAAATGCTGGTTTGTTCTTGGTGTATTCTTCTCCATGAATATTCATAAATATTTATGTTTCATTAAGTTTAGAAAATGCTCTTTGAAGAGATTTTGGGTTTAGTCATCCACAATGCCAGAAATCATCCCCTTTTGCTAATCTAGATGATTCAGAAGGCAAGGGATCTTATGTTTTCTTTTTCCTAGTTGGGTTGTCTTCTCCCACATTGCTTTAAGGTTTATATTCCACAATTGAGATTTTCATATATTAAACATATATATTTTACTTCCCATGCACAAAGCCCACCTTTTACTCACCATCTTTTTGGAAGAATCTAAAACAGTTTTCCTGTGTCTTTTGACATTGGAATCTGGCTTCTTAATATATAAGTAAAATCAGAATTCAAATATTTGAAGATTTTGAAAATTATTTGTTGTGCCTAAATTTATCTTCTGTGACTCTAACATGGAGTTTCCAAAATAGAACAGCTGCAAAGTCAAATGTAATAAATAGTTTTGGACATTTTATTAGCAGTCATTCTCAGGATTGATTGTTAATATGACATGATCCCTGCCCAGGTTTCAGGGCTTGAAATAAGATGAGGGTGGCAGGTAAGATGAATTGAGTATGTCAAAGAGGCTGAGAACCTTTTGAGAAATGATGCATGTTTTAGTGGAAATTGATTTTTTACTTTTAATTTAACTTATTTTTTGTTTAGCCAGCAGGGAAATATTCATGTTTCTCAGCAAGAATAGTTCAATCAGGGTCAAAAATAAGTGCAAACATTTTAGTAAATTGGTAGTAAAACTGACCTTCTTTCTTTCTAATGGACATGAACAGAACAAGGGTCACAGCAGGCGAATGACCCATTTAAAAGTTGTCTTTGTTGTAATTTAAATAGTGTGGAGTGGTCTAGGTAATCTTATTTTTAAAAATTTTATCAGATAAGGTTTTAAATATGGAATTCAAAAAAAATCTGTCACATCTTAGTGCATGTATAATCTATAGAGATGCCTTACCTTCTAAGTGACTTGTATTGAGAAATGACTTGGGAAAAGAAAAATCAAACTGTGTTGAATAATTCAAAACATGTTTTCAATATATTTACATCTCTGTGGAGAGTTGAAGTCCTCATCAGCTCTCATCTAAAGTATAAGACCCTGCTAATTAGTCTCCTAGCACCTACTTCTTCTCCCTTTGCAAATTGATCCTCCTCAATATTTGCAGTGTAGACCATCTAGCATGCAAGTAGGAATATGTCACTCCCATTTTCAACTTCTTCTCTGAGTGTTTCCCATTTCTAGGAAGAAATGTATCCTTATAACAATACCCTTTCACTTCATGGTTCAGTTATTGTCTTCCTCCTCAACCTCATTATTCACTATGCTCTTCTTGGATCAGTGGTATTTCTACAATACCCAGGACTCAGGAGCTGATATATTCAGCATGAATCCTGCAACTATCCTATATCTTTAGCTCATGTTCCCTATCGCCTGTCCTCACTTTTTTTAAATTTAATTTTATTGTTGTTGTATTACATCCATCCCTTTTTGCTCCCCCCATCCCCTTCCTTACCCAGTCCCCGTTGAAGTCAATCCCAATTGTTATCCATGTCCATGGTTCTTCCATACTAGTTCCTTAACTAAACTGCTCCTCTTCTTTGCATCCACCTCTCCCCTCCCCCCTCCCCTCTGCCCACTGAAGGTCTAGTCATTGTATTCATGTAGCTAGTTCTATTTTGCTTGTTTGTTTGTTTTGTTCATTATTGTCCTGTAATGGGTGACATCATATGGTATTTGTCTTTCACCGACTGGATTATTTCACTAAGCATAATACTTTCCAGTTCCATCCATGTTGTTGCAAAGGGTAGGAGTTCCTTCTTTCTTTCTGCTGTGTATTTCACTGTACAAATGTACCAAAGTTTTTTGATCCAATCATCCACTAATGGACACATAGGCTGTTTCCAGCACTTGGCTAATGTAAATAGTGCTGCTATGAACATAGGGGTAAATAGGTTCTTCTGAATTGGTGTTTCAGGGTTCATCAGGTATAGTCCTGACTGGAATTGCTGGATCAAAAGGCAGTTCCATTTTTAGTTTTTTAAGGAAACCCCATACTGTTTTCCATAGTGGTTGCACCAGCCTACATTCCCACCAACATTGCACCAGGGTCCTCTTTTCCCCACATTCTTGCCAACACTTGTTGTTTGTTGATTTGTTGATGATGGCCATTTTGACAGGTGTGAGGTAGTATCTTGTTGTAGTTTTAATTCACATCTCTCTGATGGCTAGTGATGTTGAGCATTCTTTCATATGGCTCTGGGCCCTTTGTATGTCTTCCTCAGAGAGGTGCCTGTTCAAGACCTTTGCCCATTTTTTAGTTGGGCTGTCTGTCTCCCTGGTGTTGAGTTGCATACATTCTTTATATATTTTGGATGTCAAATCCTTGTCTGAGGTATCACTGGCAAATGTTTTACCATGCAGTTGGTTCCCTTTACATTTTGCTGAACAGAAACTTTTCAATTTGATAGAGTCCCACTTGTTGATTTGTTCTTTTATTCCCTTTGCCCTTGGTGAAGTATCAGTAAACATATTTCTGTGTAGGATATCTAAAATTTTACTTCCTATATTTTTCTCCAGGACCTTCATGGTGGTACTAATTATGTTTAAGCCTTTTATCTATGTTGAGTTTATTCTGGTGTGTGGTGTAAGTTGGTGGTCTACTTGTATTTTTTTGCATGTTGCTGTACAGTTCTCCCAACACCATTTGTTGTAGAGACTGTTTTTACTCCATTTTATGTTCCTTCCTCCTTTGTCAAATATTAATTGACCATAGAGTCCTGGGTTAATTTCTGGGCTCTTTATTCTGTTCCACTGATCTATATGTCTATTCTTATGCCAGTACCAGACTGTTTTGATTACAGTTGCCTTGTATTGTATATCAGACGTTCAGTATTGTGATTCCTCCTACCTTGTTCTTCTTTCTCAAGATTGCCATGGCTATTTGTGGGTGTTTTTGGCTCCATGTAAATTTTTGAAGTATTTTTTTTTCTATTTCTGTGAAGTGTGTCATTGGTATTTTAATTGGGATTGCATTGAATCTGTAGATTGCTTTGGGTAGTATGGACATTTTAATGATGTTAATTCTTCCCATACATGAACATGGTATATGCTTCCATTTATTTGTATCTTCCTTAATTTCTTTCTTCAGTGTTCTGTAGTTTTTTGAGTACAGGTCTATTATCTCCTTGGTTAAGTTTATTCCTAAGTACTCAATTTTTCTTGTTGCTATGGTAAATGGGATTTGTTTTCTAGCTTCTATCTCTGATGTTTCATTATTAGTATACAAAAATGCTTTTGATTTATGAAAATTGACTTTATATCCAGCTATTTTGCTAAATTTGCTTATTAGATTGAGTTTTTCATGGAGTTTATCGGGTTTTGTATATAATATATATTATCATATCATCTGCAAATAATGACAGTTTGACTTCCTCCTTTCCAATTTGGATACCCTTGATTCCTTTTTCTTCTCTGATAGCTATGGCTAAAACTTCCAAAACAATGTTGAACAGAAGTGGAGAAAGTGGACAGCCTTGTCTTGTTCCAGATCTTAGGGGGAAAGCTTTTAGCTTTGGTTGTTTCAGTTCCAAAAACAACAGGAAAGTTTTTGCCTGTTGAATATGATGTTGGCTTCAGGTTTTTCATATATGACCTTTATTATGTTGAGATATGCTCCCTCTGTTCCCATTTTACTGAATATTTTTATCATAAACTGCTGTACTTTATCAACTACATTTTCAGCATCTATTGATATGATCATATGGTTTTTGTCTTTCATGTTGTTGATGTGGTGTATTACACTTACTGATTTGCAAATGTTGTACCATCCTTGCATCCCTGGTATGAAACCCACTTGATCATGGTGTATGATCTTTTTAATGTATTGCTGGATCCAGTTGGCCAATATTTTGTTGAGAATCTTAACATCTATGTTCATCAGAGATATTGGCCTATAGTTTTCCTTCTTAGTTGTGTCTTGATCTGGTTTTGGGATTAGAATAATTTTGACCTGATAGAAAGAGTTTGGGAGTCTCCCTTCTTGGATTTTTTGCAATAGGTTGAGAGGATAGGAGTTTGTTCTCTTAATGTTTGGTCATTCACCTGTATGACCATCTGTGCTTTGGGAGATTTTTGATTACTTCTGCAATTTCACTAGTTGTTATTAGTCTGTTCAGGCTTTCTGCTTCTGGATTCAGTTTTGGTAGATTATACATTTCCAGAAATTTGTCCATTTCATCCAGGTTGTCATATTTCTTGTCATATAGTTGTTTGTAGTAATTTCCTACAATTCTTTGTATTTCTGAAGTATCAGTTGTGATTTCCCCTCTGTCATTTCTGATTCTGTTTATTTGAGTCCTCTCTCTCTTTTTCTTGATGAGTCTGGATAAAAGCTTGTCAATTTTGTTTATTTTTTCAAAGAACCAGCTCGTAGACTTGTTGATTCTTCAAATTGTAATTTGAGTCTCTAAGTTACTTAATTCTGCTCTGATCTTGATAATTTCCTTCCTTTTACTTCTTCTGGGCTTTTGTTGTTGTTGTTTGTTTGTTTGTTGTTGCTCCTCTAATTCTTGCAGCTTTAAGTTGTTTGTATAAGCTTCTTCTGACCTTTTTAGGTAGGCCTGTATTGCTATGAACTTTCCTCTGTGGACTGCCTTTGCTGTTGTGTATTTATTCTCATTTGTTTCCAGAAACGTTTTGATTTCATCTTTGATCTCATTGTTAACCCATTCATTACTTAAAAGCATGTTGTTCAGTTTCCAAGAGTTGGAGTGTTTTTGTTTTTTTCCCTTGAGGTTGGTTTCTAGTTTCAATCCATTGTGATCTGAGAAGATGCTTGGTATGATTTTAATTTTTCTGTATTTGTGGAGGCTTGTCTTGTGACCCACCATGTGATCTGTCTTTGAGAATGTTCCCTGTGTATTTGAAAAGAGTGTGCATTTTGCTTCTTTGGGGTGAAAGTTTCTGTATATACCAGTTAGGTCCATTTCCTCTAGAGTGTTGTTCAATGCCATAATATCCTTGGTGTTTTTTAGAAGATCTATTCATTGTTGATAATGGGGTATTAAAATCCCCTACCATTAATGTGTTGCTGTCTATATACTTCTTGAAGTCCTCCAAGAGTTTCTTTATATATTTGGGAGCTTCTATGTTGGGTGCATATATGTTTACCAGAGTTATTTCTTCTTGATGGATTGTTCCCTTAAGTATTATGAAATGTCCTTCTTTGTCTTTTTTTATGGCCTTCATCATAAAATCTATTTTGTCTGAAATAAGGATTGCTACTCCAGCCTTTTTTTCAAGTCCATTTGCATGATATATATTTTTTCATCCCTTCACTTTCAATCTGTGTTGATCTTTTGTTCTGAAGTGGGTCTCTTAGAGACAAGATATATGTGTGTCATGTTTTCTTATCCATTCAGCTACCCTATGTCTTTTTATTGGTGCATTTAATCTATTTACATTTAAGGTTATTATTGATCGATACTTATTTATTGCCATTTTCCCCTTTGTCCTGTGTTCCTCTCTGTCTCTCTGTTTATTCATTTTTTAAAGCAGACCCCTTAGCATTTCGTGCAATGCTGGTTTGGTAGAGATGTATTCTTTTAGTCTTCTTTTGTCTGGGAAACTCCTTATTTCTCATTCCATTTTGAATGAGGGCCTTGCTGGGTAGAGTATTCTTGGTTGTGGGCCTTTGTTTCCCATTACTTGGAATATTTATTGCCATTCCCTTCTGGCTTGTATTGTTTCTATTGAATAACCATTAGATAACCTTATCAGAGCCTCCTTATGTGTTATTTGCTGTTTCTCTCTTGGTTCTTTTAGGATTCTCTGTTTATCTTTGAAATTTGTTATTTTAATTATAATACATCTTGTAGTGGTTCTGTTAGGATTTATCCTAATTGGGACACTCTGTGCTTCCTGGACTTGAATAATATTTTCACTCATCATGTTAGGGAAGTTTTCTATCATTACTTTTTTTGAACAGGTTTTCCATTCCTTCTTTCTCTTCTCCTTCTGGTATCCCTATGATATGGATTTTATTGCATTCCATGTTGTTCTGCAGCTCTCTTGAACCCTCTTCATTCTTGTTCAGCCTTTTTCATTCTGTTGAATTGTCTTGGAATATTTTTCTAGGTTGTCCTCCAGCTCGCTGATCCAGTCCTCTGCTTCCTCTAGCCTACTGTTAATTCCTTCTACTGTAGTCTTTGACTCAGAAATTGTGTTCTTCATTTCCTCCTAGCTCTTACTGATAGTTTCTATGTTTTGTTTTTAATGCTGATGTAGTTCTTAGTAAGTTCCTTGTAGCTTCCCTGGAGTTTTTTGTAGTTCCCCTGGAGTTGTTGGTAGTTTTCTTTGAGCTGGCTGAACTCATTGGGCTTCTCTATTATCATTATTTTGAATTCCATATCTGATAGTTTGCTTGCCTCTGTTTCATTTAGTGATCTTTCTGGGGATTCCTCTTTTCCTTTTGCTGATGGACTGTTTCTTTTTCTCCCCATTTTTAGGTTTCATTGCAATCCAGTCAGACTGTGATCAGCTGCCAGGCTAAGGAACTGCTAGGCTGGAAAGATTGATTTAGTTGTAATCCTATCAATCCACCTGTGATCCACCATCAGGCTCAGATGCTGCTTCGGGTGATAGACCGATTCAGTTGTAAATGAATAAATCAGCTACCAAACTCAGGCCCTGCTGGGCTAGACAGGGAGGTTCAATTGTAATCCAATGGCTCAGTCGCCAGCTCAGGTGCAGCCTGGTGGGACTGATTCAAATATAAATCAATGAAGCTGTGATCAGCCCCCAGGCTCAGGAACCACTGGGCTAGACAGCAAGGTACAATTGTAATCCAATGAATCTGTGATTAGCCACCAGGCTCAGGTGGCACTGGGCTTGACTGTAAGATCCTATTGTAATCCAATGAATCTGTGATCAGCTGCCAGGCTAAGGGGCCACTGGGCTAGACTGAAAGATTCAGTTGTAATCCAATGAGCTTGTGATCAGCCACCAGGCCCAGAGGCCAGTGGGCAGGACAAACCAACTCAGTTGTGAACCGATGAATCCACCATGAGCCACCAGGCTCACTTGCCACTGTGTGGGGCTGACTGTCTGACCTAGCTGTAAATTAGAGAGTTTGTAATCCGCTGCCTTGCCCAGGTGCCACTAGGCAAGAGACATCTCTTCAGGTGCCAACTATTGTATCTATGCTCAGACATGGCAAGGAGGGACAGATTTACTTAGATGTAAATCAGAGAATTGTGATCAGAAGCCAGGCTCAGGCACCGCTGGGCGGGGAAGATTGCTTCCAATGGGTGGGGCTATGATGACTCTCATATGGAAGTTGCTGGGTGCAGCACAGTCTCCCGGAGGTGTGGATGATGAGTCAGCAGGGTAATCTCCATAGCTACTTCCCCACTTCTCTCCTCCAAGCCACCACCACAAACTATCCCCACGTGTCTTCTATTCTCTCTGCCCTCCCTCTGCTGGAGCCCAGAGTAGGTGGGTGTCAATGTATTGTTGCTGTGGTCACCCTAGTAGTTCTCTGTCTCCAGCACTTTCAGTCCAGCCAACTCCACGGCTCTCTGCCCTTCTCAGCTGGATGCTGCTCTGCTCTCCTTGGCGTTGCTGTAGCTGGGACACCCAGATGGGGATCAGGTCCCACCCTTCTCAGGTGGAGCCCTTGGCTCCATCCCCTTAGCTGCTGCCTCCAGTGGGGGCCCAGCCAGTCCTCGCGTGTTTGCGCGATTGCTACCAGTCATGTTGTAATGAATCAGCCTCTTCTGTTTTGCCTGTGGTTCTAGGACCTCTTTCCCACTGCTGTTCTGTTGGTAATTCCAGCTGACTTTTTCTCCAAAAAAAGTAATTCCAGATGTGACCTAGGAGGAGATTAGTATAGCTCCATTTACTCTGCCATCTTGCTCTGTATCTGTCCCCACTCTTTTCATCCTGATAAACTAACTGATCTCACCTGGTACTTCTTTTATATTTTTCCATACCCACTCTTCTTTCATCACCAGTTTGGGCTTATGTTCTGCTATAATTCTGTAACACTCTGTGTAAACTTCTAAAATTCTAAAACTGCTACATATACTATTCGGGTTTTTTTTTCTCCTTAAAATTCTATAAGGAAAATAGTTTATTTGTCATGTTTGATTGAGCACCTCAATTTCTGTTTGGCATATGATTTGTGTTCAACTAATACTTATTTCTTGAAAAGAAATGACCTAAAGTTGTGTTGAAGGGGATGCCTTATATTTAAGTGACTTCTTTGGAGAAATATGTATGTGGGACTAGGGAATAAGAAGGCATTCTTCAAAAAGTAGTCAACTTTCTCTGCTATTTAAAAGTGAGAACTCAGACTTAACAGATCTGCCTGCCTATGGATTCTTATAATAGATACTCAGAATTCAGGGCAAAAATGTCTCTAACAACATATGAAAAATGTTGACTTTAATGACCAGCAGCCAGATGTGAAAAAAATAAAAAGAGCTCCTTATTCCTTTCCCTTTGTTGGCTCCTACAAGGAATATTGGATGAACTATCTCTGCCCTTAGATAGAGAGGAATTTTCCAAATGCTTTACTGGCACAGCCATTGGTGATTGTTGGCAGGCACATCAACAGTATATGATGATTCATCTCAAAATGTTCAGCGGTTCAGCTGAAACTGGAGTTCCTAAGGGGTTATTTAGAATCTTTGGTTCATTCAGTTTAGAGAAAACACCACTACCTAATTTAGTTTGGTTGATAAGGACTCAAGTTATTCTGTTTATCGATCTCTTGTCCCTTGGCAAGGATTTGTAAGGAGGAGGTGCTGGATGTTTGGGCATTTAATGGGATTTTCTTCAAACAAGTACTTTATTCAACTCTTATGAGAGTGAGAAGGATGATGAAAAACAGAGCTGGGGAAAAGGAGGGTTTTAGAATGAGCTTAAAGGCAAACAGATTGGACTCTGATTGTTCAGGATAGAATGACAGAAAGAATAATGGGTGAATCTCATTCTGATTGGTTGGCAATTTATTGGAGAGTAAGATTGTCAAGCTGATTCTTGCTTTCAACTATGTGAGACAAAGAAGAAAGTTGCCATGATTGGGGCTTAGATATCCATTGTGATTTAAGGCCTGGGATCTGAGTACCCTGGAAAATTTCTACCAGAAATAGATGAAATGCTAACTCAATATGAGGTTTTGACTCATCACATTGAAAATAATTTCCTAAGCACTTTGTAAAATTACTTGGCACATTTTGGCTGCAAACTAAGGGAAAAGAATTGCTATTGGTCCAGAAATCTGGTTCACATAAGAGTCTGAATGTCCTACTGGAATAATTTTATTCCTGAGCTGATAACCTTTGATAGAGAGATCATGAATCATTAAGGCAAATCTGCAGCTAAGGGGCTGGGTAACAGGGAGTCCATATGGCATAGAGGCCTTTAGATTCTTTATAGCTAGAATCACCAAGATGCAAGGATCAGTTGTCCATAGCTGCAGCCTTCTGAATCATCCAATAGTTTCTGTGGAGGAACATTCAAGCTTAATGCAATATTTTATGCAGATTCATTGCTCTACTCAGTCATTTTAAATGCTATAGCCGCACAGTACACATGTTCACTCAATAGCATCTACCACCCCTACTGACTAGTATAATGAAGTTGTTGTTCATGCCTGTGCATTTCAGTCCACTTTCCTTGGCTATCAGGTTACAATAATGTTGTGCAGACTGTTCTATTAAATTAACAATGGTTGAACTTTTTCCATACAGACATCGTGTGTGTGTGTGTGTGTGTGTGTGTGTGTGTGTATATGTGTGTGTGTGTGTGTGTGTGTGTATACACATGAATGCATAATACATAATATATATATCTTCATGTAATTTACCTCATGTAGTTTACTAAGCAAATAAAGAAATACATTTCTTGCAGCTATTTTAAAAGCACAAATGCTAATCAGGCAGAAAAATAATAAAGTATTTTATTGAGTCCTTATTTTATACTAGACATTATAAACATTTAACATACATACAATATTTCCATGAATCCAACTCTATGGGTACTATTTTTATACCAATTTTAAACTGAAAAAAATATAATTTCCTGTCACACAATTAGTAAGTGGTAGAGTTTAAGTTCAAACTTAATCAGTTTTGACTGATTCCTGAGAGTAGTTTTTATCAACTCAATGCCCCATCGTGGAGGTATGTTGGGAATTAAATCAGTCATTGTTTTACATGACATTAGCCCAGTGAGCATGCTGGCTCTCCAATGGCTAAGGTAAGGCAGTCTGTGGTAGCAGGTTTCTCCAGTTCTGTTCCAGAATCAAATGCACAGGACCAAAGTATGTGATGAAACCTCAGAGTTCAGGACCTGCTATTCTGAATACAATGATATAAATAGTTTACCAAATTTCATTGCACTTTTATCTGCTCTTCAGAACAGAAAATATACTTGTGGAACATAAATATCACCCACACACACATACACACACTGCCATGCTAGCTTTAAAAAAAATGGAAAATATAATACTAACATTTTTTGAGGAGGTCGTTAGTTACATGCCAACCTTAGATACCAGCCATGTCTTAAGGATTTGAATTTAGTCTTACTAAGTTTATATATTGGTATTTTATTTCACCAAGTAATTTTTTTTTCCTCAGGTTTAGATGAGAGATGCTAAGGTAAGGAAAACAAGCTTCATTTGGACTCAGACATAGTGTTCAGAAGATTTCTTAAAAGCAGAGCCCAATTTATTGCTTTGAGCAATTTCCAGTGAAAACAAGAAATAAATTTTGTTCTGGGCTTTTCTCCCTTTGGTACATGTCTTATGTTATAAAACTTTAGTTCACCTGAATGTTCTTACTTCATTTGATGATCAAGCATAGATTCAAGTGTATTTTTCCTCTTATAAATAATTTTTTGCTGCTCTCTTTGTAAAATATATACAGGGTGCATGTGAATCAATTGGCAATAATGTTGCATCTCCTTATTTCACATGCTTCTTATTAATTTTGAAAAACTATGTTTCTAAGGTTATGATTTAACATCATTGTTTTAGATATAAAGTTTTAAATCCTGAGAGCAACCATCATATCAAAAGAATATGATGTTAGAGCAACCATAATTTCTAGACTGCATTCAGGGAGAACTGCTAAGAGAATTGAGGACTTCAATAACATCCCTTTATGTACAGTTGACAATGTGAAGAAGGTGTATTATGCTGATCCTGATGTCGCCACACCAGCAAGGAAAATGCAAGTCCAGATACCATGCACAGAATCCAGGAGATCATCAATGAAAATCCAGGATGTTAACCTTGAGATTTTGAGAAAAGTGGTTGTACCATGGATGAAACACATCACAAATGGACGTCATTTCATCTTCCAACAAGATGGTGCACCAGCACGTAACACTAAAAAGGTGCAAGAATTTCTCAGTGTCAATATTCCTGAATTCTGGTCAAAGGAAATCTGGCTGCCTAGTTCACCACATGCAAATCTTTTAGACTATTATGTATGCAGCATTTGTGAGAGGGAAGTTAATACACAACCTCATTCCAATAAAGAAGCTATTGAAGCAAAGATTGAAAACATTATGATGTCCATGGATAAAAAAAAGTTAAAGCATGCTCAAGATTCTGAAGTCAAATTGAGTCTATTATTGCAGGAAATGGAGATTTTTTTAAACAATTTTAATAAATGACTATGTTTATGTATTTACATATAAGAAAAAAATTTATTTCAAAATATACCACTTTTGTGGTATGCTACTTATTTTACTAAAATTTTGACAATTGATGACATGTACCCTGTACTTCTAATTCAGCTTTTATCTCTTTTTGGTTTTTGCCTTAAGATTCTTAAACCAAATTTAATTCAAATTAATAAGCTAAATTTGTGAGTGCTTACAATTTGTTGCACACAAGAAACAGAAAAATAACTTTCCACGTATGGGCTTATCCATAGAGTAAAAAACTTCTCATATAAGCCAGTGGAACTTTAGTGTGTCAGGCTTTATGAAAATGCAAAATCTAGTCTTAGAACTAGATAGTCCTGATCACTATTTTACAAGGCATCTCTTGAAATGGAACTCCTGTTTTGAAGGTGGATATGCTATATGTAATTCCTATAGCTCCTTATGGGATTTTGAATGAGATTTCTCAATAGATTTTTGTATTTTCTCTCATTTCTAAGGCTAATGTTGAGTGATTGGAGCTTGGTAACTAAAACTGTCAGTCAGAAGCTAGACAATTAATTTGGAAATTGTACAGCCAAAGTAAACTACCTATGTTGTGGAAAGAAAGTCAAACTAAAACTTAACATTAGAAAATTATTTCTTGGAAAACCTCAATCAAGAGATATATATTGAAAATATATATAGTCAAGTTTTTTTTTTTTCCCTTTATTTAGGATGACTTTTAACTGGGAATGCTTTTGGAGATATTAAGGTATTTAAACAAGGAGGCCATTAGACTTAGGTCACTCTAATGCTTAGGTGGCCTATGGGAGCCAACCAAAACCTACACCAAAGTCAGTTCCTACAAACACACTTATATCTGAGAAGAAGAAATTAAGAACAATCAGTTACAATCTCCCAACCAGGTTTTTGAAATAAGGCAGCTGCTTAAACTATAATCAGTCCAATGTTTCTTTTCCTTTGCCTCAGGCTACTCAACAGAAGCCTGTATGTACTCTCACTTTCATCAGAAGAGCACTGTACCCATTTGGGGTTGGGTGATGCCTAATGCAAATTCCTGTTTGCTGAAATGAAGCTTTGAAGATTTTAATGTACCTCTCAAGAGTGTCTTTTAACAGAAAAGAGCGCCTCTCAATTTAATCCATGCTACTATATAACCACAAGGAACTTGGGTCTTGAGTCCTAGGAAGATAAAGTCATTCATTCAGTTGAAGGAGTTTTCACACATGTGCACACACAAGAACTTGGGTGGAATCAAGGAGTCATTACACAGGGATTCAGAGGCTATTTGGCACTGGATTCCTTTACGATGTGTTAAATGGTGACGTTTATCTACCTGAAATTCTGAGACAGAATATTTTACTTTCAAGAACTTCAACGATAGATATTTTGAAGAGAAACATAAGCAAAGTTAAAGAAATAACCACCTGGCCCTTTGGGCCTCCACCAACCCACTGGTTCTAAGGGGAAATATTATTGCTGTACTTGAAGATGACTTACAATTGAGATGATGACCAACCAGATAGATAGAGAAAACCATCTACCCTTGTTGTGGACACCAATAAGGGAGGAGACCCATTTAACTTTGGCCCCTCTGCAGCAGTGAGAGAAAAAAAATCCCAATATTGGCCCAGAGCAAAGGGGAAATGCAATGCTAGAGAAACAATGGGGATTCTTTCTGTTTACTTTTGTTATCAGTGAGCTATCAAGGAGAGTTGTTAAATCGTGGTAGACAGAACTCAGGTTCAAGTAGAGCAACTGCTCCTCTGCCTGTGATAGAACTCCAAATCCTAACCCCTGAACCCTGTAAATGTTACCTTAGTACAAAAGAGATTTTGTAGAGTAATCTTGAGAGAGGGAAATTGCACTGCAGAAGAGAAGACTATGTGATGGAAGACCAGGGAAGCAGGCAGGGAAAAGAAAGCTGTCTCACAGCTGGCAGTGAATATGGAGAAAGAGGCCGGGTGCCAAAGGAATTTTCAGACTTCAGTTCTGGGAGCTGGAAAAAGGGAGAAAATGAGTTCTCCCCTACAACCTACACTTGAAGAAACGGCAGGGACACCTCGGCTTTAGCTTAGTGAAAGTTATCTCAGACTCCCAACCCTCCAGAATTGCAAGAGAATAAACTTGTTTTCAGTCGTGAAGTTTGTAGAAATTTTTTAGAGCAGCAACAGAAAACTGATACATTGCTAATGAGGAGGCTTAACCAAGTGTCACACCCCCTGTCCTTAGTGATGCTGAGCAGTTTTGCAATATTGACTAATCCCGACTACAGGTGGGTAAGGATTTACGGGTGATAACTTCAGAGAGAGAGACAGAGAATTGGAGAGAGATAGGGAAGAAGAGATTTTCAGTGAATTTTAGGCATTCAAATTCACCATCAAAATCAATTTGTGCTGAAGCTGTTTATATGCTTGGCATTCAGTCTGTTGCATTTTTCTTTCTCTTTTAAATTTGTTTTTACTTCATGTTTTTTTTTTTTTTTTTACCTCCATAAGTCAAGAAAATGTTCCCTTAGCCATATATGAAGCACAAAGCTTGAGAAATCTATTGTTCCTTAGCAAAAGTATATGATTTGTGAGCAAACAAATTTAAAATGTATGAGAGACCAGTAATGAAAGTGTGGTGAAATGTTGAGCTTGCAAGGAATGGATTGCCTCCTGGCTTTTCCCTAATGGGTATGGCATTCTGATGTAAGTGAAGGATCCTCTTGTCCATGTATTAGTCATTTTAAGTAAAAGCAAAGCTTTATTTTAGTTTAAACTGCATCTTCTTGGTTTTGGTAGAAATTGGTAATTTGAAAAGTACAAAGAAAA
This sequence comes from Noctilio leporinus, assembly GCA_004026585.1. Classification (NCBI taxonomy): domain Eukaryota; kingdom Metazoa; phylum Chordata; class Mammalia; order Chiroptera; family Noctilionidae; genus Noctilio; species Noctilio leporinus. The sequence continues at coordinate 393,987 of PVIW01000107.1, forward strand.
GTGTGTATATATATATATATATATATATATATATATATATGTATATGTGAATCTTAACATACTTGGAATACTATTATTGTGTATTTGTATGAATGATTTTTCAATTGAAAATATTTCCATAATATTTTCTGATCATAATTATAGTAGCTTCCCTCCAGGAACTCATAATGAATATGAACCAGAACATACAAATTACATAATAATCAGTTAGCTAGAAAATAAAATTATCATTATAAAACAGTATTCAAGAATCACTAGAGCTATGCCATTATTCCTAATGACACTTCAAATGTGTTTAGTCAGTAACTTTAGATACATACACAAGAATTCAAGTAGAATTCAGAGATAGAATTTAAATTACATTAACAATATATTGCAGCTACACATTGTAATATACAGTTTTGACTTATGAAATCATCAATAGCACTTGAAAGCAATCTTTATTATAGTTTACACATAAACATAATTTAGATCATTGCAGAATTAGTCTTCTTTCTACAAAGAATTAGTACATGAAATAATCTGGATAGTAATTTAGAATAAAATATTATGCAGGACGCTCAAGTGTAAAGCACTAATGTGCATACGCAAATAATATGAGGATCCATATATTCTATTATTTCTGGTAATGGGCTTGGAATCAAGGCTGACAATAGAAGCTTATGTATTTGCAGAAAAATTGTATACAGAAAGTTGCTATGCATATCCTCTAGCACCTATCAATAGATGAAATTGATGGACTACTTGTAGTTTGGATTTGACATATTCTGCTGTAACATGAGTGAAATGGAAACAGTGAGCAGAAGGAAGCCAAGATATTTCTTTTCCGACTGGGATCCAGTAACCTGGAGAAACACTCCTCTGTGAAACACCATATTAATAAAATGAAGATACTCTCACCTCGGCTGGAGGTGATAATTGCCAAGCTGCCCTCCCATCTTCAATCCAGGGTTGTGTTTTGTGGAAAACTGCCTGGTGAAAACACTGTCCAAAATTTTAATACAGACTCATTTGATTTAGACTGATTAATACAGACTCATTTATATCGAGTAGTAGTATTGTAATTTTTAATATCAACTCATTTAATGCCACTGGTGCCTACCATTGTCATAGTCTCCATGGAGGACATGAATAAATGAGTTATTTAAATGGATCTTGTTAGGAAATTTGTCATTAGGAGTAAATAAGATTTATGCATGTGAAGAGGAAAACAATGATGCAAAACAAAAAGCCTCCATATGAATTACCTTTACTTCTTCCTTACAAGGCTTACTGACTCTCTGTACTTCAGCAAGATGGGCCTCAGTTTTGTTTGGCTTTTTTCACTTCTAGGTTATTGGTATATGTCTTTTTCTGGTTGAATACCTTCCTCCACTCCTTGCTAATTCATTTAATTGAATAACTTCTTTTCCTTCAATCTCAGCTTAAGCATCACTTGGTTAGTCACTTCTTTTATGATCTCCATGCCTCCCCATCTATCTCCTATCGAAACTATTGAACTCTCCATTGTAGCTCATATTTCAATTTGCTGTGTTTGTGGGATCTTAAAAATATATTTACCGGTTTCCGTTACGTACGTGTGGATGGGTCCTGGGATGGTCCAGAAGGAATTAGAGGAGATGCCTAAATAAAGCCAGATTATGACCTTCAAGGCTTTAGGAAAGGCATCATCTCAGAGATTCTCAAAGTGGGAAGGCAACATGGGCTTTGGGGTCAGAAGTCTTGAGTTTGAACTTTAGCTGAGCTAGTTACTGGTAAGCCTTGGGCACTTCATTTTCCTTCTCCAAGAGCCAGCTTCTCTGCCTCTGAAATATATGATAATGATCTGCTCGATGAGCTGCTATAGAGCAATGTTTTCCAAGTTTTCATCATTTGCATTCTAGCTCTGTGATTCTTGAATATTTGTGTTTTACCAGCATTCATTACTTTTTTCTTTAATTTAGCTTTTTCTCCCCCTTTTTAAAATGAGTCTCATTCTGAAGTAGAATATCTATAAAATTATGGTTTTTTCTCTGCTAGCTATAGTTTTTATGATATATCTTAAACAAACATTTAGCTATTTGAAATGTTCGTAATATGTCTGTAAACCACCCATAATTATCTTGTGTGCCAACAGCAATGTAGAAAAAAAGCACCAGGAAAGGAGTATAGAAAAGTAGAAAATAGGCAAATCCAATCACTCTACCCTCCCAGAATCCAGTCTCTTATGAGACCTTGCCTTTCTCTGAGCATTTGAAGGTTAAACACTGAGACAAAAAAACAAAAAACAAAAAACAAAAAACAAAAAAACAAAAAACAAAACCCACAAATATTGGTTGCTTGACTTACATAGAGTTTTTCAAGGCAATGTTACACATTTAGTTATAAATTTTAAAAGGAAGGACCTGTTTATAATGCTCCATTTCACATTCAGTCATGCTCTTGCATTTCCACCTTGGTCATTAACTACTACCATTCTCACCACCCCTGGTTAACCTGTAGGAAAGAATGAAGGACTTTTATCTACATACACATTAGATTGGTATCAGTTTTGCTACTAATTGGTATGAAGAAATTTAGCTTGGAAAGCTTAACATATATTAACTTGCACTGACTTAATTACTCTTAGGATAGATGTCAACTAACTTAATGATATTTTATGTTTTATTTTCTTAAAGTCCAGTTTTTAAAATGCACATATGTGGGGTGTGTGTGTGTGTGCATGTGTGTGTGTGTGAGTGTAGGATGGATTCATGCTATTGTCAAATACTATTTTGGAAATTCTGGGTTAAACACAGTAAATGCATTACTATAGTCAGGACCTCTTCCTCTCAGAGATATTAATATGCTACTTCTCACTTATCTATGGAATCAATCTTTCAGAGCTTTTTTTTGTCTAGTGATTTGCAAAATATAATTTGGGGAAAATGCTGACCTGATGATTTCTATTTTCATCTTTTAATATTTAAGTATGTTATTCTAATAGTGTACCCCCCAAAAGAATAGATGGAAAAATTGGCATGCTTTTGGGTTTTTTTGGTATAAATTATTGAAAACCCAGCAGTTGCAAATTGGCTATTGTGAACGCAATATTGAGAAGACTAGGATAGTTTTCATCAATGATATTTCATCTGTGTAGTGTAAAAATGCCAATTGTCCTTAATTCAAGATGTCCAACAATCCTCTTTCTCACTTCATCTCCAGGGTATCAAGGATGGAGGATGGAGGATTAAAGTCACACCAGAAATAATGCAACAAGTTTATGATCTAAAATGTGGAAGAATTGATGTAAACCTAAGATTTAAGAGCAGCTAGTCAGAACCACCTGACTACCCAGAAATTATGTAGTTTATGCCCTAACATGATAGTGCTGGTCTAAAATGGTAAATTAGGCCTCCAACCCAAGAGTCCTAGCTTTAGATTACAGTCAGTCTGAACTCAAGAGGAAAGCATTCATTTTTGTAATTCACCTGCTTCCCCGAAGTCTTTTTTGTAATTTTCACAAAGTCACAGTATGAGCTACCAGTAGATATGAAATCAAGAGTTTGAAACTAAGTGGATAAATAGTTTGAGATCACTTATGATGGCTAGAGCATCATTCATAAGGTTCAACCTGCTTTCATGTGGTGTTTGATACCTGTTACTGGAAGATGAGTGATGTGCAACAGGATATAACACCAGTTGAATATACCACACAGTGCTGGAGGCTATTAATTCTCTGGATACATTTTCAGAAACAAAGCTCTATTTTGCAAAGTAACAGAGGGAATGGTATAAATTGATAGCAACCCCTAAAATTTTATTTGCATCATTTTGGTATATGGAAGCCAGCTTGGCTTTTATGTTATTTAAATACTTGAATGTAGATAAACTAGGTTCTCCAACTTGATTGGTATTAATTAGGATACATTTTCAAGTTTGGCATTACAATAGTTGGTTTGTAAATGTTTGTTTTTTTAATTTAAGATGTATGAGAATGTATTCTGTGATTTTTTAAAATCATGTATCATTTATAGGTTGAAACATGAAATTACCACAATTTAGCTATATTTAATGTAAAAATTTGTCATTTTCACTTGGCTCAATGAAATGAAAAGCATTTTTGAAGGACCATATGTGATATTTCTGTCTTTATTTAACATTATCCAGCTGAATAAAAGTCAACAACCAGCCCTGGCTGGTGTGGCTCAATTGGTTGGACATCGTTGCAAACTGAAAGGTTGCAGGTTTGATTCCCAGTCAGGGCATGTCCTTGGCTGTGAGTTTGATCCCTGGTCAGAGCAACTACTCAATTTTTCTCTCTCACATCAATTTCTCTCCCTCTAATTTTCCCTATCATCCCTTCTCTCCCCTCCTCTTTTCTCTAAAAATAAAAAGTCTTCCTGAGTAAAGGTTAAAACAAACAAATAAACAAGCAAACAGATAAAGGTCAACAATCACATTGTTTTTGAAGAACATGAATATGCCATTAGTGTAAATGAGTCATGGAACATCTATCTCTGAGAATTTTCTTGGGAGGTACGCACACACACACATACATATATACACATACATATATATATATGCATGTATATATGTGTGTGTATATATATATATATAACTTTGGAGGAATCAACAATATAAAGTGTACTGATTCATTATTAACATATATTACAATTGCTTTTAGGATAAAGATTTTTAAATCATCAGATGGGAAATTCTGAAGTTTGTATCTTACAAAGCAACCCAACTATACTCATGTTTTTCAGTTTTGTTACATAGGGTACATTTTCAGGTGTGTAATAAAACCCACATTTTTGGTCATAATAGCTCTATGATAACACATAAGGTACCTTTATTTTCTGTTTTCTTCTTCCTCCCAAATTGTAAGTCAGAAAGACAGGTGAAGATGAGCAGCCCACTCCTTATCTCTGAATCGCCTTCCTCCCTCTCCTTTTTGTTGTTCCCCCCTCTCTATCTCTGCATTAGTTATGTCTCTTGAAGAAGGCCAGGCAACACAGAACAAATACTAATGCAATGCCACTTGCTGCATCTGCCATGACATGTTGCACAGGAATTTATCTTAAGTGAGCTTCTTTCTGTTGCCCTATAATGAAAGGATAGCAAAGCTAGAGGGAACAGCTTTAAAATTTCATATGCCCTTTCTGCATTCGTGTCTGACCTGAAAAGAGTGAAATAAGTGGGAGTCAACAGGGAAAAAAAATGTTAAGCTTGCAGAGCTCTAAGGACTCAGAAGAGGGAAATTTACCATTGTTCTTTTGAGAGTAACACTATTTTTTTTTTTATTCAGTTCATGTAATCTTAATCTTCAAAGTTCTGTGCTTTCCTTTGATGGAGTGAGTTGGTAGAACAGGAGCATATTAAACCTCTTGTTGATAGGGTAGTTCTGAAATTATATATGTATATTCGCAAATACATGCATAAATATATAGAATATATGTATTCATACATATAAGAATATATATATATATATATATATATATATTCATATATAATGAGAATGTATTTTGAGATTCTCTGTCTATATTAGAAGATCTGTATCTGGTTTCCAGGAAGAAAGACCCACTTTCTATTCCAGTGTCTGAGACCTCTGATCACGTTGAATTGAGTTTCAGCTATCTTTTATGGAATGAAGTTATTTTAAAAGTGCATCATGATGGGAGAAGAAGGGCATTTACCCAGAAGCAATAAGAGCAAATGATGTGCCTTCACCAGTCCCTGATGGGCTTTCTGTGTCACTTCTGAGAAATCTCTCAATAACTTAGGTGGGAAGTAGTAGAGTACAACTCATAGCCTTGTAATTCAAGAGCAATGTCAGCTATAGTCTTGTTTATGCCATTCGGGAAGCTACTCTAGAGGTTCATATAAAACAAGGAAGGTATATGTACTTTGACAGACAATGATGAACTTCATGACAGATGGCCAAGTCACTCTACAATTTAGTAAGCTACTCTGGTATCCTGGGGCAAAGCTCTTTATTTCATTTGTCTTCATTTTCTGAATCTATAAACAGAACCAGTGGTTTGAAAACATATCAGTGCATGAGAACTTTTTACTCTAATTGCAGATAAAATTTATATGAAACTCCTACTATGAAAAAAATTAAAAAGCTGAGGGACCTTCTCTGAAGAGGAAGTCACCACTTCCGCTTCTAACTTTAGGCAGCATGTTTTCAACTTTTTAACATCTTTTTGTGATCCTTTGTATTTTCACAGTTCTGTTCATTCATTTGTAAAGTAAAAGAATCTATACTTCTTATACTAAGCACCTTTACAATAATCCATTGATATGGATCAATTTCATCCATGAAAAAATGAGATCTTTCATCCATGAAAAAATGAAGCAGTGAGAGTACTTGGAAATGTGTTTTTTAAAAAATAGACCCTTAAAATATGAAAATTTAACATTTTTAGACATTCTGATTTTTGAGGCATTTGCTCAAGAGATATTTGTACTACCAGGACTCAGGAATGCAATAGATATACTATTTATGCACCTGAGTATGGTGCTAATGCAACTTTTAAAAACTAAAGCTTTAAGTCTACCCTAAAATCTCGTGTATTAAATGGTTAGCCATTGTTCAGTAAGGAAACTGGAAGTGGGGTATTGAGGTGGGAAGAATGAAATGGGAATAATCTGGATATCAGTGATCCTCTGCTGTAACTCAAGGGGTCGGCTTCTGCAGGTAGACCTGCAATGCCATCTGTGTGACCATAACATGTGGAAGGTAAGGTGTAAGTGATCCTTCCTCATAGATACATAGGACATCCCTGCCATTAATTGTAGACATGGGTACTTTTCAAAGTCATTAACATCAAACTTTTTTTAGTTTTGCTTTGCTGTTGTCACTGGGGCCGTTCTGTGCATTAAAGGGGCATGAGGCAGGGTCGGGGGGTGTCTTACCCTGCTCCAGCAAAGTCTGGGAACTGCAGGCTTGTGACCCCCACAGGAAAGAATTCAGTAGTGAGTCAGAATAAGAGCAATAGCAAGATTTATTCAGGCAGAGAAAAAGGGCTATGGCACCCCTCTGTGAAAGAAGCAAAAGAACATGTCTGAGTGGATGCAGACAACTCACCTGTAAATTGCAGGCTGGCCAGTCAGTTCTTGCAGTTTCATGTTTCCATGGGTGGGTTGTGTCTGAACTTTGTGGTGCTAAATTCTGACTCTGCGTTCAGCTTAGAAGGGGGTGCTTATTGTTCCTAATATGGTTCATTCATCTTGAGCCCCCTTCTAATATCGATGTCAGTATTCATTATATGACGGTAAAATAAGCTTCGGGGTCATTCTCAGGCCAGTTTTTCCTCCACCTCGGATTGACCTGGTGCTAGCCAGTCTTGTGTTGACTTCTAGGCCCTCCCCTGCAGGGGTTTCCTGCCACACACTGCTTCTCTTTGATCATGTGTGGACAGGGGGGCTGTGATGGAGAAACTGGCAGCTTCTCCCGCAGTGAAGTCTGCTCCTATTTCCTCTTTCATTTATCCAGAGTTTTCTCTAATTTCTTTGTACCCTGCCTAAGGGTGACAGTTTTATCATTCTGAAGGCAAGGACAGAATTATCTACATTTTGGATGGTTGCTTGTACAATGGCATTAATGTGTGACAGTAGTAATGAATTCAGTAGTTTATGTTTGGGAGCAGATGGTTAAGAGCTTAGCATAAACTTATTTGGTTGCTATTCCACATTGTCCCTTCTCGAATTCTTCAATCAGGTTACCTAGTCTTTATTTTAATTGTCAAACAGTATAACCTGAAAAAAGTGTCATATTTGCTCAAGCTTAGAATGCTATGTTAAACAAAGCTATGAAGATTTATTTTATTTTATTTTTTTACTGTAGAACATTTTAGAGCCTTTAAAAAGTTAAAGTGCATGGTGAAATTCTAAGAGGTGTGTATGGACAATACTTTGCAAACTTTTTTGACTACAGAGTACTGTGTTTCTTCTAGGATATCTTATGGAATTAGTATTGTGATCAACATATTTAAACAATATATTGGCTTCATCATTTTTAAGGAAGATGTATTTTAGAACATTGCTATTTCCTCATTTATCTCAATCTCATTACACTGAAGTAGAAAAGAAAATGGAATCAGGAAGAGGTCTGTTTTGTTATTTTTCTGCTGGAGGAACAAAAGGTAGGAGGGGTCATCCTACTGGAAATTCACAATGAGAAAATTCTTTCCATGTTGGTTTCATCATTGTTTCTTAGCAGGTGTTGGGCTCTCTGTGGAGGGTTTCTAACAGCAGTTTGTAGATCCACTAGATTTAACTTTTCATTGGAAGCTTGAATAGTCTCTGTTTTAAGGAATACCAGCTTCACCAAATTAAATATGAATGACCAACTGCAATTCTTCTCTTTAATGCGCTTGACTTTGGTGCTTGGCCAAGCCAGTTAGATGAAATCCCCTTTGGGACCTAATATAGAATGTGATTTGCTCAACAATTTTGGTGGTAAATATGGTAGTAAATTACAAGGTGTAATGAGTGTGCATGAAATATCCAGAATTCTATCCTCCTCCTACCCTCTGTGTTCCTCAGAACTTGGTTTGTCACTACTACAAATTCTCTAAGAAAATAGGTATGGATTACGTTCATCAGAGTGACTAAGTTTTCCAACACTTCTTCATTACATGTTTTTATTTAAATGGTTTTTTTTTATTTTTATTGAATTTATTGGATTGACACAATTTAATAAATTATACAGGTTTCAGATGCACAATTTCACAGCTCATTATCTGTACAGTGTATTTACCACCTCAAGTCGAGACTCCTTCCATCAACATTTATCCCTTTTATACTCTCCTCCACCCCCTCCCACCCTAAGGGTTCATGTTACAATTGCCTTTTGGAAGCACTGAGCTATTCTAGAATCCGCCAAGCAGCTCTTTTTATTTAATAATCTGGAGTACAGAATTCTCTGTGATTCTGCTTCTCTCATTTCTAGCGCAGAGACTGAATGAGGTCAGAGAAACCTGCAGAGGCCAATCATGTAGTGACTGCTAAGCCAGAATAAAGAATTTAGAATTAAAAACAATTGCAATGGTGAGTCCATTAGTGTATTTTTTAAAAAGTGACTGTATCATATTTGATTCTTAAAGCATCATTCTATCTTCTGTGTGGAAAATTAGCAATGGGGAAGCCAAAAGGAAACCAGGAGACCAGGTAAAAGGTAACTACAGTTACCTCCCTGGTAATAATGGTAGCTTTGATCGGACCTCACTAAACTTTGATCACCATAATGCCATAATGGCAAGTTTCTATTTTATTAATTTCTGTATATTCAGCATCTAGAATATAATAAGGGACTAGGACAGAATGAGATGATTTTTAATTTCTTTTTAAAGATACAGTGAAAGATACACATAGACCAAGATAATTATTCTCTATCACCACTACCTGTCTTTTTCCATGTTCACCTTCCTGAGACAGAGTTTGTGCCACACACTATCTGAAGTCTAAGGATATGGTAATAGATAAAATAGCCATAAAAAGGAAGAAACAGAACACAATACAATTCTCAGTTCAGCCCTCTTCTTATGAAAACGTAGCCCCTTTTATTAGAATCTTCACCATAACTGTTGTCCAGTGGTCTCTATTTTGTTGGAGAAATGGTGTTTCTGCCCAAAAAGGAAGACTTAAACCATTTGAGGTTAACAGTCAATAGTGATTCTTAGTTTACATTTCTGCACATTTTTAATACAAGTTATCAGAAGCAGCAGTTAATTGTATTTATTTGTTTATTATATATTTTAATATACAACTGAACACATTTAAATAACCACTTAGTCATTTTGGATTAAATAGCCACTATTGAATAATTTTCAGTCAGTGGTATTTAAGATAGAAAGACAGACATTTAAGATATGCTTCTAGCATTTAACTGAAGAGATAAAAATAAAGTCCTGAGAAAATTGTGTTCATATTTGTTCTATAGACTTCTTTGAATGTAGGCACTAGTCAATGTGCTTCTTTTTGTATTGTTTTCCTGTTTTGGTAAAAAATAATATCAATGGAATAACGTAGATGTGAAGAAGAAAGAAAACTCACAAATGGGGTGGGGTTGTGAATTGATCTTGGAAGATTTACCGGGGTTTTGGAAGGGTGGAAAATACATGGTGGTGCTTTCTAGGCACAGGGGGAATATGTGAGATACAAGGCTCATGGAGGAGGTGGGAGGGGAGTGGTAAGATGAATAGTGAGATTTCAAAATCAGAACCCAAGGCATTATTTTTTTGCACATCAGAAGAGCATTTTTGTTTACTTATTTAATGGACATCTTTAGAATGAGAGGAATATCCATTAAATGTGCTAGAAATTTAAAAGTCACTTAAAATGCTCTCACTGGTGGAGAGACCTATATTATGTTTCAATAAGAGTCAAAGTGACCATGATGATCTAATTGGAATAAAGTACAAGCACCTCAAAATTTATTATCTAATTGGTGTTTAGATATTAGTTGACTCTTATTTCCCTTAGGTACAATGTTGTAAATATTTCCTGGGATATTAGTTCATACCATAAACCACCACAATTCATCATAATACATACAAATTAAATATGCAGTTTTACTAACATTTATTCTGTATGTAAAAATAAGACAGTATTCAAGCATTATTGTAACTATTTCTTTTGGAAGGGCTTATTTATTTATTCATGCTGGACTAGCAAAGCTTCTTAAAACATAACTCTAAACATTTGTTGAAGGCTGTCTTTTTTTGAGTAGCTTATCTATAGGAAATAAAGTTGTTCATTGCTGTAAGTTTATTTGAATTGTATTCAAAATTAATCTCATTTTCCTTGAAAATTTATTATTTCACCATGTATGTGCAGTCCAGAAAATATTGGAACAGTAAATTTTGCTGAAAGAAAGTTTTCAATGTCCATTTTTAATGAAAAGATTTCCATTTTTTCCTTTTTTTTTTAAACATATTTTATTTTATTCTCAGAGAGAGAGGAAGGGAGAGGGCAGAATGGGAGAGAGATTTCACTGTATGGTTGCCTTTCACCTGCCTCCAGCTACAGACCTGGCTGAAGACCTGGCTTGCAACCTGGTTATGTGCCCTGGCTGGGGAATTGAACCAGTGACTTTTGGGTTCACAGGCTGACACCTTATCCACTGTGCCACTAAGCAGGGCCTCAATGTCCATTTTTTCTCTTTAATTATTCCTTGTACTTCCTTCCCAGTAAAATCAGTTGAATTACAACTCACCCCTCACTTATCAGGTAATTTGATGCAGAAATATTTGCAGTTTGTAGGAATATGTACATGCATTTGGCTCATTAAAGGTGTCACGGGTTGAGCTGTGGATGCCAAATGATAAACCCAAGTCCTAACCCCTGGCATTTGTGAATCTGATCTTCTTAGGGAAAGGGTCTTTACAGATAGAATTAAGTGGATAACCTTGTGATGAAATCATCCTGAATTAATAAGACAGGCCCTAAATTCATTGATCAATGTCATTCGTAAGAGGAGCAGCCATGCATAGAGAAATGGGCTACGTGTAAACACACGGAGGGAGTAGAGTTATGCTTCTGTAAGGCAAGGAATGCCTGGAGCCACCAGAAGCTAGGAGAAGCAAGGAGGGGTCCTCTTGTAATAGCTTCAGTGGGCCAACACCCTGCTGACAATTTGCTTTGGACTCCTGTTTTCTAGAACTCTGAGAAAATAAATTGATATCACTTCCAGTCACTAAATCTGCGATAGTTTGTTATAGCAGCCTAGGAAACTAATACAAGTGGAAGGAGGCTTCTTATTTATAATGAAATAAACTGTAAATAAGTTTCTGAGCCAAGGTTTTAAGTGGGAGTCATTAGCAATTAGTCCCAGGAAGAGACTAGATAGCCTTTGTGTGCCAAGCAGAGTACAGAATCCAGGGAGAGTTTTAAAGATTCTATCTCAATTTGGCATATTTAGTGCCTGCACATGGCTAATGACTCAATAGCTTGATAGACCTCAACTGAACTTAAATATTCTCTGGAAAGAATAATAATGTATGGATATGAAATAAAATCTATTAATAATTAAAATAGTATTGTTGTTAATATAGCCCAGGGTCTGTATTAATAAGCCATTATAATGGTGGTGTAGAAGTGGTTAAGGAGACAGTGTTAATGAGTATTACTGAAATTCAGGAGGAGTCATTTTATCTTACTAGTTTCAGTTTTGTGCTCTAAGATGTAAAGGGTGGGGATGCAAAACTTCAGCATCTAGTCTATTCAAAATTTTCTTGGGAATGTGACTCTTTTGGGAGAACAGGAACCAGGCATTGGTGTGCACAATAAAGTTAGATCAAGATAACTTTAAGTCTAAGATAATAAAAATATAATAGCTAATTTTTCTGAGCCATCAACAACCAGATTATTACGTATCTTTTTTTTCTAGGAAGTTTCAAATCAAAACTTGAATTATGTCTATGGTCAAAGCAACAGACAATGGGGCTATAATTTTCTGAGAGTTATCTGTGCTAAGAAAATGTATATTATGGACAGAAACTTTACCTGAGGTATTTTATCTAGAAAATAATGCTGCAGAGGAAATTCCTGTGAAATATGTTATATTTTTCCACTGGAACACTGTTGCACTTGAGGCTGATAGTCTAGCAACTGGGGTCAAATGTAACATATATGTCCAGAGTTTGCTGTGTGAAATTATAAGGACTGGAATGTGTGATTTTGAGGAGAAGCAGGGTATTTTGATTCTTGTTCATTCACCTGATTCTTTGGAGTTGAAGTGTTTTAACTCCCTTTTTATTTTGACTTCTCTTCACTTCTCATTGTATAAAAGGCAACCAATAAGTAAAATATATCAGAAAAATGAAAATAGTTGATTTCTATGTGGGAGAGAAAAATTCCAGTTATAGTACTTGCTTTGGCAATGGTTCAGGTTCAAACCATGAAGATAAAGGGCTTTGTTATACTGATGGGTTTTTTTAAAGCACAGCATGAAAAGTCTCTTTATGGATTTCGTTTTATCTACATTCTTCTCAGTAGTATGTAGTTTGTAGTAAAGATGGCAGCGATGGTAATAAGTGAAATTAATATATTCTAGTCCCTGGGTTAAGCAGGAAATTCTTTGAAGTAGATGCTATTGTTATCCCTACTTTACAGATGAGGGTCCTTGCTGAAGGTCATATAGTTAACCAATGTTGATCTAAGGATAGAAACTTTATTATTTTTAAGTCCAGCTCACAAGAGTTCAGAAAAAGACTCATCTATGTAAAACATTCTGATTGTCAAGAGCATATACAGATATTGATTTTTAATGGATCATAGAGCTATCTAAGTTAAACCAGAACTTCTAGAAGACAACACAGGAGAAAGACATGATTTTTGTAGTTAGTATATTGAAAGCATAATGAAAAAGAAAACAATTTGATAAATTTGACTTTACCAAATTAAAAAATTTTTGCTTATCAAAATGCAGCATTAAGAAAATAAATAGGCAAATTGCAGGTTGGAAAATATATTTAATATACATTTCTATAAAAGATTATAGCCAGAATAAAATTTTAAAAATATATGCAAGTCAATAGTTTAAAAAATACAACCACCCTGGCTGGTGGCACAATGGATAAGGCACCAGCCTGGGAACCCAAAGGTCACTGGTTCAATTCCCAGCCAGGGCAGCACAAAACAGGTTGCAAGCCAGGTCTCCAGCAAGATTCACAGCTGGAGGAAGGTGAAAGGCAGTCATACACTGATGTCTCTCTCCCTCTCTGCCTTTCTCTCTTCCCCTTTCTCTGAAAAATAATAAACTCTTTTAAAATATACAACCAATTTTTAAAAAATAACTAGATAAAACTTGAATAAACATTTTATGAAAGATGATGTACAGATAGTCATTAAGTTCATGAAAATATGTTCTACATCATTAGTCATTAGAGAAATACTAATTAAAGATACAATGAAACATCATGCCACACTGATAAGAAGAGGTAACAATAAAAACAAATAGGAAACATTGGCAATATCAAAATCTCAAAATCTGGCAAGAATGTGGAAAACTTTTAATACTTACAAATTGCAAGTGAAAATGAAAAATATATACCAACTTTGGTAACCATTTGGCAACATAAAGATAATCATACATCTAGCCTGCATTTCTCAAAGTGTGATCTGAAGACCCTGAGTACATATTGTATGGTTTTATTATGTGAAGTCCAATATCAGGCAAAAACTAATCTATGATGATAGAAATCAGAAGATGGTAGCCTCTGCATTAGGGAAGATTTGGTTTCCAAGAGATAAGAGGGGACCTTCTGGCATTTATCTCAGATAAAATAAAAAGGACTATTAAAATAGTTATGTATGGCCCAGGCTGGTGGCACAGTGGATAAGGCACTGGCCTGCTAACCCAAAGGTTGCTAGTTCGATTCCCAGCCAGGGCACATAACCAGATTGCAAGCCAGGTCTCCAGCCAGGTCTGTAGCTGGAGGCCGGTGAAAGGCAAATACATTGATGTTTTTCTCCCTCTCTCCCTCTTTACCTTCCCCTCTCTCTGGAAATAATAAATGAAATATTTTAAAAAATAGTTATGTATTAGGGCTTTTGCCAATTTTATATGTGGCATTTCTTTGTAAGGTAGATAACTAAGAATTGATGTTATTTTTAAACATAGGATACTTTTAGGGAAAAAGTGCTTATAATTTATGCTAATGGAATGAAAGCAAGCATGACCCCATGACCTTGGGAAATTTACATTATCCTGGGAAAAAATAGTAATTATTAAATAACTACTTTGAGGTAAGGATTATGAAGAAGAAAAAACTAGGTCCTGGGAGAGTGCGGAACTTCACTCAGAGGGTGGACATAGGAAATATATCCTTTTATCCTTCTTAACTCAAACGAGTTTCTGAGAACAAGATATAATCCATGTGTGATTGAGAGCTGGTTTCTCAGTTTTTGAACTATTTTTCACATTCAAAGCGTTTACCGCATATTTGATGTATTATTTTTCCAAAGAGCTGTGTCATTGCAAGTTCACCAAAGAGAGCTGTCAGTCTTTTTCTCTGGCATTTGTGCTAATGCTTCAGTAACACCTTCACCTAGCATATTACTGTCAGCTTCATATCAGCCTGCCCCCAATTTCTGCAAGACAACATGGCATCTTCACATATAAATAAAGTTACTGCATTTACCCCTTTTACAAATACTTTCAGTCTTCCTTTCCATCTATTTCTTCTCTCTGAATGCTCCTTCTATGACATCCAAGTGAAAACTGAGTAATTAATGGGGAGGTAGACACAATCACTTCTCCAGAGTTAGTGGCTTGCTTTTATTTTCTATGGATTCCTCTATCATGATGAGTAACTGCACCACGTGTAAACTCCCCAAAATCCTATAAATGAAATAAGTGGTAGATTCCATCTCAGAATATTAGGTAGCACTGACCAAGTGCACACTGCATAGGTATATGAGTTGGTATTCTCTTTTTAAACTTCTACAAAGTTTCTCATGTAATCCCTGGAACAATGCTATCAACTATGTCTTAATTGTCATCTTTATTTACTAAAGGAGGAAACTGAGACTTATGGACTGATATTAACTTTTCCTAGGCTTCATTACTAACAAGTAGTGGAGTAAGATTTGGTCCAGAGTCTCTGAGTTTGTTTGGATAAAGGCTCTGAGGACATAAATTATATTATAGCCCATGATGGAAAACAGGGACCTACATTCTAGATTACTCTATCCAGCAAAGCTGTCATTTAGAATGGAAAAGCAGATAAAGTGCTAACCAGGAAAGGTAAAGCTAAATAAAGGAGTTCGTCATCACCAAGCCATTATTATATGAAATGTTTAAGGAACTTATTTAGGAAAAAGAAGATCAAAATTATGAACATTAAAGTGATAACAAACTCACAACTATCAACAACAGAATCTAAAAAATAAAAATAAAAACAAACTAAGCAAACAGCCAGAGTAGGAACAGAATCATAGGTATGGAGAACATTTGTAGGGGTGTCAGCTGGAAGGAAGACAGGAGAAGAAGGAGAAAATGGTGCAGGGATCAAGAAACATAATTGGTAGGAACAAAGTAGACAGCAGGATGTTAAGAATAGTATAGGAAAGCATGAGGCCAAAGAACTTAACACACACAACCGAAGGACATGAACTAAAGTTGGACGGGGTGATTGCTGGAGGGAAGTGGGATACTGGGTGTGTGGGGCAAAGGGGAAAAATGGGGACAACTATAACAGCATAATCAATAAACTGTAATTAGAAAATATTGGTGTCCACTGCTTCCTTATCTAATTTGTCTATACCTTTTACAAGTTGATCAGTTGAATCAGGAGGTTCAAACATTAAGTTTCCTGACATGATTAATGCAATGTTAAAACTAGAGCTAGTAGCACAGTGGATAAGGTGCCAGCCTGTGAACCCAAAGGTCGCTGGTTGGATTCCCAGCCAGGGCACATAACCAGGTTGTAAGCCAGGTCCGTAGCGGGAGGCAGGTGAAAGGCAACCATACGTCGATGTCTCTCTCCCTCTCTGCCGCTCTCCCTATCCCTCTCTCAAAAAATAATAAAATCTTAATTTTTTTTTTTTAAATTTACATGTTTGGTTTATTTCAAACATGACTCCCTGACAATTGTAGTTGAACGTTTTAACCCTCTTTTCAAAGGCACAGGCTGTAATCACTGTAACACAGAGGCATTTGTTTTGTGCTAATAGAAGGAGGAAAAACAGGAGGAGTTTGGAACACTGGTTAAAATTTCTACAGGCTTCTTTTTAATTATTATCCAACTACCCTCTACATATACGGTAACCTCTTAGTCCTGCCTCCAAGTTCAGTGTCCTTATTTTTTAAATAATTTGTTTATTAAAACCTAAAAGGAGTAAATTTCAGATGAAGAGAGAAAGTGTGGTGGTTCAATGCAGAGGGTTCTATAAAAAAACCCTCTGAGTCCATTAGAATTGGAATGTAGAAGCAGGGGGTGTTCAATTAATAATGATTTTTTTTTTTTCAGAAATACTTTTCCTCTTGCTTATTGTTACAGATTCCACAAATGAAGCCAGCCTGTCTAATTAGCATTTGCAACCAACTGCATGATGCCAACCAAAGAGAAGCAGATTAGTGCTGATCTGTAACAACAAATTAGGCTGTAGCACACCACATGTAAATAGCTTCCTTTTATTTCTCATGCTATGAGGGGAAGCTTTAATTAGCCTGCAAAAGGATTGTCAAATAAAATGCCCTTTAGTAGGTTTCCTTGGATGCCACTAATAGACAAGGTAGAGCTATTTAAAAACAGTCAACTAGTATATGGGTATTTTGAGAAGGGGGGACCTTTTGCATACTTCTATACTCATGACTTTTAGTTAGACTATTTTTTTATTGCTGGACATGTGCATCTAGTATTAAAACTTGAGCCAAATAAAATTTGCCTGAATAATAATTCTTAGCAGATCAAACATGTAAAGCAGAATGTCCATGTAATTTATAAAGCTTTATTATTGATCCTTTCATTATTTCACTAATGTTCTAATTCATTCTAGAAGAAAGCAATATAAGATTGAGTATACTCTGTGTTTAAGGGGGGAAAAAGATCTAGGCCTCTTATGGATTCTGCTCAAAATTTTGTTCTGGCCAATTCTTTAAGCTGTAGTCGAAATCATGCCTGGAATAGTCATTTAAAAAGTATTTAGAGAAAATTTGTTTCTTTTCATAGAAACATTTTCTTTTCTTTTTTTTTTTTAACTTAGCTTCACCTTTTTTCTATTAAAATGGTGAATCTTAATTCGCAATTCTTAGTAATAGTTTGTCCATTCAAATATGATTTCCTCTTCAGCGACAGAATAAGATGTCTACATTGTTTCATTAAGCAAACCTAAGTTTACCTTCATTTTTCTTTCTCTTGAATGCATAAACTTTTACAAGAGAACTTGCTTTGTTGAAACCAAATGCAGTTTCACAAATTGTTACCATGGAAATAGCTCCGTAATTCTCCAGGTTCAGACTGAAGTTCATTTTTCCTCGTCATGTTGCTATTGCTTCTTCCATCACAGCCCTCCCTTCCATCCAGCCACCCAATAACTGCACAGGCAAACACAAATCTAGTTCCTTTATTAGTGAGAAATAAGAAAACTCCTTTTCTCTCTTAATTTCTGTTTTATACTTGAAAGAGGAGAATCTCAGAGTTCCATTCTCTGGGATGTATGCAGAAAATGGAACAAACTTGAAGAATACACTTGATGACATTTGTAACGATATACTACCATTCTAATACAACTCTAGAGTAAGTCAATCTAAGACTGAGCTGTCTGCATAATTAAGTGTTCATGAGCATGATGGTGCCAATAACCAGCACACTGCTCTACCTGACTTTGGTGTGGTCAGCTTGTTGCTCTAACAGGGAAGAAGCTGACACTTAGACTCAACCATGCTTCGTAGCCACCCTGATCTATTCCCTACAGTCCACAGACAATGCTAGGAGACACAGGAAGAACTTAACCTTGACTTATTCAACTGCTAGGAAGCAGAGTTGGTATATTTATTTATGCCATCATACATGTTAGAGGAATCAAGACTTCAACTCTTAATTCTTACTAGGTTTGACAAAATATTTTGAGGGTCATTGGTAAATATGCAATAATGACCCAACCCAAAGTTGCTAAGGGAATTTTAGGTTAAAGAACAAACCATCAGGCATTGGAAGAATTGACAAAAGTTATTGTATTATTTTATAAAAGGAAGGTTAAGTGTAATCCTTGTGAGATAATACAACCAATAAAAAATGATTTGTCATAGAGGGTTTCTAAAATTAATTTTAGAGAGAGAGAGATGGTAGAAGGGAAGGAGGAATAAAATAGAAAGAGAAAGAGAGAGATCAACTTGTCCTTCCACTTATTTATGCAATCATTGGTTGATTTTTCCATGTACTCTGACCAGCGATCAAACTTGCAGCTTTGTTATATTGAGACAATGCTCTACCCAACTAAGCTACCTGTCCAGGGCTTCTAGCAGAGTTTTAATATCCATGGTATGCATTTTCATACTTAAAAACATCATAAACAAAAAGAAAGTTCCATATATTATAGTCTGAAACATAAAAACACTCCAGGCTGTGGTAAGGTGAAACTCACAGGAGTTTAGATGCTTACGGAAGTTTCCTGTACAATGCTTTGCTTTGATCAGCTGAAGGCATACTATCTAGAGAGTTAGAAAAGCAAAAGTATGCAGCCTGGATTGTTGAATGGAATGCCTGGTGCATTGCAGTTTTGGCTTCAGTTAGGCTGGTAGCTGAGCATTTACAGAGCAAGTCATTCCAAAAAGAATCCCATAATGCTCAAGTACTTACATTAGTCGTACTGGGGAAAAATGGTCTCATAACAGAAACACTTTATTCAGAGCCTGAATCTGGAATGGATAAAGTCCAATTATTTTCAGATGTTTTTTGTTTATTTGCTCTTTTCTCCTCCAACTCAGGATTTTAAGGCAATTATTTTCAGCAGACTCAGGTGGAGTCCTAGGCTTTTTCCTTCAGCTAGTGCTGCTCCAAGCTCCTGACTATGATTCCAATAGACTTTACACAAGAAGGAATCATGATGTTGTCAGAAAGGGAATGGATGTTGGCTAGCCAAGTACCAGAAATATTTACTGTAGCGTGCCAAACATAACACTAAGCATATAAGATACACCCCTGTATAATTCACTTTCTGTCAAGAGAAGGTTTTTGATAAACTCAGGGACAGAAGAAATTTACGGTAATGTCATTCTAAACCAAAAAAAAAAAAAAAAAAAAATTTAGCATAAACAAAACTATATTGAAACAGAAATTCAGGGTATTTGCAGAATGAGAGAAATAAATAGGGACCAAATGTTGTTGTCCTGTGATATCACACCATATTAGCATCAACTTTAGGTACAGAGTTTAAAAATTTTTTATATATCACTGTTTTATTTTTATTTTTTTTTTAATATTTTTTTCTCACTACTATTTGGTCCTCTTATACCCTACTCCCCTCAGCAATCACCCCACTGTTGTCCATGTCCGTGAGTCCTGTTTCCTTTTTGCTCAATCCCTGCACCTGCTACCTTCCCCCAACAATAGCTGTCATCCTGTTC